>CM070496.1:17980943-18288443 GCA_036324585.1 Champsocephalus esox | reverse complement strand
ACACACTCACACACACACACACACTCACAATCACTCTCACACACACACACAGACACACAATCACACACAGACACACACACACACTCTCACACACTCTCTCTCACACACACACACACACACACTCACACACACACACACACTCTCACACACACTCACTCTCACACACACACACTCACACACACACACTCACACACACACACACACACTCACAATCACAATCACTCTCACACACACACACACACACACACACACACACACAATCAACCTCACACACACACACACACACACACACAATCAACCTCACACACTCACTCACACACACACACACACACACAGCCTCTCCCCTTTACCCCTCCTCATCTCCAATGACCTTCTCCCTCGTGTCCCTCTCAATCCTGTGTTATCATGATCAGCTCTTTGAAGTCTTCATCTTCCTCGGGGAGATCTTCATCTTCAGCTTCGTGGGATATGTGTTGTTGACGTTTCCTCGCCACGTCTTCAAAGCCCTCTTCGTTACTGGGGCCTTTGTATCCTTTTACTGTTGCATCATGGGGCATCTTTACCCCCTGCCGTGCATCCTTTGGACCCCAGTTTCGCCGTCTCTCCCCCTCATTATGCAATCCACCCATCGGACCGGGCGGTTCTCCTGCCCGTGCCTCTCCTGCTGCAGTGCAGTCATTTAGAAAAAACTAAAACCTCAGCACTTAAACTGTACAGGTTTGATCCGGCGAGCTCTGCAAATACCATTCGGTCGCTCGCCGTCGCCATCTCTGCAGATTCCGATGCTGCAGTGCAGCGTTGGCTCGCGGGAAGGACTTTGATTATTGTTGCTGATGCTTGTTTTCCAGCAGAGCTCAGCGGAGTAAAGATGTCTGCCCGTGTGAACGAGCTTACTGTACTTTGACATGTGGTGGATTGAGCTGTTGAAGATTAAATAATATTCGTGCTAGAAACTCTCCTGAAAGAGTTCTTCATGGTCTTCACATGTTTTTAGGAAGTCGTCTTTTCAATTTTAACGGCTGGTACGACATATTTGATTTTGTTGCCCAGAAAAGCAAGATATTTTGGTCGTTTATTTGCATTTAGCAGAACATGTATTGAGTAATATTTTAACTAATTGTTTAAGAGAAATACATGTAGAGAAAATAATATTTGTTTTGCCTTTTCTCGTATTAAATATCAACCTCAGCCATTTCAGCTTTGTTCCAGTTTCTCTCTCCGTTTCTCGGACGTATTCATTCTCAACTCGTTGTTAATTAACGTTCGAGACAAACTACTAGCTTATTCGTTATGAACGAGACTTCACTTTCAAACAGGGAACATATTCCCCTTTTCGGACTTGCTATGATTAGGTAAAGTTTTGTTGTTTATTGTTATCAGACAATGATACTACAGATTATTCAATTGTTATTTAAATATTTCGTTTAGTTTTGCATTCATTTGTATAGCACTGTATCATGTCTGTATCGTCTTTTGTTTCATTTGTATTTTCTTTGGTTTTACACGCTCGAAAATAAATAAACTAAACTACATATTCTGAGTTAGAAATACCTAATTTATGTTGTTATTGTTGTTAAGTTTCATTTCTTGTTGCTGAGAATATACCATATGTGTGTTATTAAGGGAGAATGACTGTTCTTGTGGTCCTGCTGCTGCATATCGAACATATTAAGACGCATGTACAACAACTTCCTTACTTACAATACATGAGTACTAATTGGAGGGTTACTGAGCTATTTCAGAAACGTATCTTCAATTCTGGTCCACCTAAAGAACAACGTTAAACTCTTTAGCAGTGGGTGGAACCTTGGGTGTCCGAACACGTAACGATTACTCCCTCCTTTATCAAGGATTTCAAAACAGAAGTCGTTTCATATTTCCATCCTAAAGCCCTCCTGTGCTACAATGGTGACATCAATACTTTAGATTGGAATACTATATCTGGCTTGGCACCAGCTCTCCCTTAAACATTATCCATACAATCCATTACGTAGTAGTACTGGGAGAATATGGTTGTGTATACGGCAATATACTGCTAATATAAAGTGTTACCGTTATTAGTTATTTAGTAACTATTGGCTGGAGTCTTTATCGACCAGAATACAAAGCAGCCACAGTACATGTTATGTTCAAACACATGTTGTAGTCTCTGTCTCCGATGAACAGCTGGTGTCGTCCGTCAGCCTCTCGTCCTGAGGGCGGCGCGCTGGTTCTGATGGACTTCTGGCTCCAGTTGTCCTTGTCTGAGAGCTGGCATGGCGGTAGCGTACGCCCGAGGAGCGACTGGGCTCCAAGGGGCTGTTCGTTCACGCTCCGGTGCCCAGATGGCCGGCAATTATTATTACAATCCATCTTCCATCACGGGGTCAAAGGAGACGCGGAGAGAGACGACTGGGCAGTTTCTTTATCCCAACTCTCGTGTTCAGTGCCAGCCTTTGAGGAAATGATTCTGTTTATCTTTGTCCTCGCTGCCACAACAAAAGCTCGGAGGGAAAACAATCTGGATATAAGCAGACCCGGATGTACGCGCAAGAATAACTGGAGGTGGAAGTCCCCGGTGCTCAAAGTGGCCGTCAAAATGAAATATCCCCAGTGATTCCACCCCGGTTAATCGCTCCTCGGCTACGCGGTAGATTTTAATCGCCGTAGCGTTCAGCCTTTGCCGTTACAATGGAGATGGGCTGAAAGCTTAATTACCTCCGTTCAAATAGCTCAGAGGCCTTTTGATAAGGAGCAATGACTGCTTTTGGGAGGCGGATATTGCTTTTGAAAATCCATAGGGTGCGCGAGATCTAATATTGACTGCAGGGTGTGAGTGAGCTTGTGTTAGTAATAGCCCTGTCAGACTACGGTCCCCTGCCTAAAATATTGGTCCCTCAATATTCCAGGCATCATAAGTTTGACTCGCAAAGCTGGAGTCACATTAAAGAGGACATATTTGTATTTAGTGCCTCTACTTTCACACGTTTCCATCCTTCCCTTGAGTTAGGTACAAGCAACCTGGAGGTTTGAAGGGCCTCTTCTTAAAGTGTGACAAAAGAGGATTCCAGGTACCTTTGTCTCTGATAATCGCACAGATATCCTCGTGCCCAGGACACTTAGCATGCAGTCCCTTCCTATGTGCAACATCAAAGTGTGTGTGTGTGTGTGCAGGGCAGAGGCAGCTGGCAGGCCCTGATTGGCTTCATGCCTCGGCGTGGTGCCACACTGCTGTGTTTGCGTCCTAAACAGCAAATAGTCCACGATTATTTTCGTATGTGTGTGTGCATAAATGTTGATATTAATGGGTTGACTGTTCCAGCCTGATCTTGTGCTTTTTATTAAGGAATTAACTGTGAAACCGTGTGTGTGTGTGTGTGTGTGTGTGTGTGTGGGTGTTTGTGGGTGTTTGTGGGTGTGTGGGTGGGTGGTCTAGTATTACTATACTTGTGGGGACCTACATCGGCCTACACAGGAATCATTAATTTTAGGGTGAAGATTTGGTTAAGGGCTAGGCATGTGTTGGTTAAGGTTAGGATAAGTCTCCAGGGTGGGTGGGTGTGTGTGTGTGTGTGTGTGTGTGTGTGTGTGTGTGTGTGTGTCACTTCATGATGTTTGCAGGTACGGCTCTTGATAAAACATATTGAAAAATCTCCTGCTGCTAATTTGATGGATGTTGGGTGATGATATTTCTGCTCTTAAACCTCCACAAATTCCACTATCGTCTAACTCACCCCTTGCTTCGCTGATGCTGTTATTCTCTGTCAGCTTACGGGATATTTCTTGTCGGATATTTCTTCCTTCATCTCAGTCATCGGTTCGTCTGTAAACGTGCGTTTCTGCGTTATCCTGTAGCTCCAGGGTCCCCGATTCCTCTTCCTAGTATTCGTTAGATCTTGCCTTTTTGATTTCCCCATAGATTCCTCCACTCGTAGCTTACGTTTTTACTGTCGGGTCGTTGGATTTTGTGGGTTTATTTGAACCGATCCGAGAGACTTGGTAAACTAGTGTCCGCTCACTCCACCGTCATACCGGAAGTCTATGGAAAACCTCCACAAAAAACAACTTGAATATATTTTCTTCACTGCCTGCAGCTATGGCTTTAGTATCTACATGTGGAAGATGATTGAGATGATTGAAATATCTAAAGACAGAGGCCATCGAGCAATAACATTTCACTTCAAATTTGAATGAATCCATATTGTCATATCCTCAGATTTGATAAAGGAAACTCACTGAAGGCCCTTTTTCTATTTGTGTATGTGTATTTTGGAGAGGACTAAATACAGCATCGCTTTATAGCTGCAGTGGTTGAAGCTCTGGATGCTTTGAGGATGCAGGAGTAGAGGATGTGAAGTGATGTGGGGTACAGGATGCTTCGCTGCTCGCCTGACCCACTTTGCCTCTTACATAAGACGGGTTCTTTGTAAAAGAAAAACCTTGTCTTGCTATTTTAAAAAGCTTCCCCGCCGCCGCCGCCGCCTCCAGCTGTTTCTCGTACCAGTCACGGATTCGCCTTGAGAATAATATTGACTTTGAGTATCACGTAGCTCAGAGGCCTTTTGATAGCTTGGGATCAGCTGGTCAACGATAGTGATGGTGGAAACAGTTCAGATCAGATTACTGTTACATTTTGAAATGTTGCTGATTACAATCGTGTGTGTCGTTATCTCGTCTCTGTCAGCTGTTCTGATCTGTGCGAATCTATTCTTCTGCTGCCTGAATCCGCTTCATGCACTTTCTTTGCTTCATGTGTTCTGTTTTAACTCAGCAGGTGAACCTATGTTCATAACGCAGTGTGTGTGTGAGCTTGTGTGTGTGTGTGTGTGTGTTCAAACTAAAACAGAGCATTTTCTGCTTTTTTAAATCCAGGCTGAAGACTTTTCTTTTTGCCGCTGCTTTGCCTAGTATGTGGGTCATTCCAGAAAATCTAATAATCCATGCCCAAAATGCTAAAACGTGCACTTGTTGTGTTGAACATACTTGTCTTGAGACTAAATGTATATAAAGTTGTAGAAAAAGTGGTTTCAAAATATGATTTAAATGATCGAATAGCTCTCGAACATCCCCTAAAATGGCATTTCTCTCTTGGTGACCAACTTGCGTCAAATATAACATTTAAAATATGGATTTTATCTACTTTTGTTGGTATTATTCTATTGATATGTGTCTCTAATGGTAAAATCAATTTGTTAAATCATAAACACATTTTAGATAACAGTAATTTTGCACAGAAGGTGTGTCCCTCAACATGCGTTCAACCCTGTTACCCAAACCTGTTTAGATTGGCACAGGAAGTGAACAAACTGTAAGTCAGATGACACACAGGAAGTGACATCAGCAAGCCATGTGCTCGTGCCGTGGGTAGACCACAACTAAGCCCTCTCTTTTATGTTTACAATCTTTCCAGTCTTAACAGAGTGTGGCACTCCGACCCTGTTACTCATATTATCAGAATAAAGCATATTCATTTCAAATCATCTGTCTTGCATTAGATATCCAAGTGTGTCCTTGCCTTGAAAGTACATGCTACATCTAGCAATACTTCCTGAGGTTAAAGCTCAAAGTAGCATTGATTTTAATTTTTCAAAACGGTTGGTGTCTAAATTGTCCTCCAATTCTGGAATGACCGTGTGCTCATGTTTTTAGGCTACTGAAAGGCAGCTTTTATGATAAATACAATTATATTTGATCTGAATATCCTGGTGTATTCTCTTCTGCGGTCGCATGCTTCTGTTCCTCGATGGATGGCAGTAACACAGCTGTGCTCTCTCAGGTTTCAGGGGGGCTGTCGCCTTTAGCCTGGCTGTGAGAGACGCATCCACAGAAGCGAGGCGCACCATCCTGTCCGCCGCCCTGCTGCTGGTCGGCTTCGCCACCTGGGGGCTGGGACCCTCCGCTGATCCCACGCTGCGCCTTCTCAACATCACGTCTGTGTGTGTGTCTCTTTTCCATCCTTTCAGAATCAGAAACGAGGTCGCAACTCACATATATCGATATTCCAATTACTGTAGACGATTCTGCACAGCTTCTATTATATTCTGTTTCTATTATATTCTATTTTATTTACTATAGTTTTATTGTGTTGCACCGTTGGAGGAGCCTGTGACCTAAAATGCGTACATATCTAGACTGTAGCTATGTACGCATGACAATAAAAGCCTTGAAACTTAGGTTGACACGTACGAGGAATTTGACTTGATGTCGTGGTGCATACATAAAAGTAAGTCTCCTTAGCTTATGGCATCAGTATGCGTGATAAGCATCCTCATCTTTGCTTTGATCAATATTTTCATTTTCTAAGATTTCAGTAAAGACTTTCCATCTTTTCCGATAGTTTCCCTCCACTCATAGCTTACTTTTTATTGTCGAGTAGTTGGATGTTGTGGGTTTATTTGAACCGATCTGAGAGAGTTAGTTAACTTCATACCGGAAGTCGATGGAAATACGGATATACTTTATTAATCCCCGTGGGGAAATGGTTTCTCTGCATGTGACCCATCCTAGTGTTGGGAGCAGTGGGCTGCCATTTTGAACGGCGCCCGGGAGGCAGTGTGGGGAACAGTGCCTTGCTCAGGGACACCTCGGAAGCACTTGGTCTTGCCGGGACTTAAACTGGTGACCTTCCAGTTGCCAAGCCAAGTCCCTATCGACTTCGCCACCACCGCCCCGTCATTATTACATTCATTGCCTGCCGTTATGGCTTTAGTATCTACTGTAGGCCTTTTTCTATTGTTGTGTCTGTATTTGGGAGCATGTTCATGTTCACATGCAGCCTCTCCCCCTGGCGGCTCAGGCACTTAGCGGTGTGTGCCCTCTATTAGCGGCTGGTGCCGGGGTTAAAGTGGGGCTACAGGTCCCTGGAAACATGTCAGGAGAGGAGAGAGAGAGAGCGCTCACTACGCTGCACACAGAAACCTGTACTTGCACCTTATTGTTCACCGTGTAAAGAGAGTCCCACACTAGTCTGCTCACTATCTGTGCTTCAAGGCCAGTGGGCGATAATTATTAGGGAGTGCTGAAGAGGCGTGAACGCAGTAATTAGATACTTATATTATTAAAGTGTAATCCGTGGCCCAGATCACACGGTGGTACACTTGACTCCCACAGACTTTCGAGGCAGGGCTTCCTTCAGCGGTTTCAATTGGCTTCTTGCAAGAGAAGAATATGCATTATTTTCTGATGCAAATATAGACAAACGATTGCATCGGTGTGAAGACGCGGGTTTACAGAGTTCCAAAACACACACAATGAAGCAATTTGTGGAGTGAAACAAAACCTGGAGTCGCTCTAGTCAATAAATTGCAGATCGTTTTTTCTAATTGAATCAGCCGAGTTGTTTGTGTGAGCTTGTACATCCAAACACGCTTCATTTCATTGTAATTCAAACGTTTTATGAACCAGACGAAGACACGGAATCCGTGCAGCATCCCTCAGGGCGCTGGGTTGCTTTCGGAGAGCACAGTTTTCTGTAACGGTACGTCCACACAGCAGCTTTTCAAAAATCTTGAACATCTCGGAGCTGGGCGTGTCTGAGAGCTTGGGGATTTTTACTCAAGCAACGCGACCAACAACCAATCACATGAATCTCCCGCCCCCGACATACAAAGCAAAAAAAACGGGGATTTTATGCGAGCAATATATATATATATATAAACTCCCCAAACAGGCGAAACCCTACCAGTTCCCCCCACTGTCTCTGCCCACCCTCCCTCCATGCTGGTTCCTCCGGTTTGGATCCCGTTAATAGTTCTGCTCGTAAAGAACCGGGTGATCTGGTACCGTAACTTATCGTTTGGAATATGAGGAAATGACCTGCGGTCTGGTTCTCCCTGCTTACACGCGGTTTGATTGGCTAGCGCTTCTACTGTCAGATTTGCATACACGTGTTTGATTGGCTGACACTTCCAGCTCAGCTTCAAAAGTTGAACATTGCTCAACTTTGAATCCTGGAAATCCTGGAAATCTTCGCTTCGCTCCCCCACAATGCAGTGCGGCGAAAAGCGAGGCAAAGTGACGTCATCCCCATTCAAAGCCAACGGGCAGAGAAGCGTGGAAGCGTGGAAGTTTCTTCTGAAGCTGCTGTGTGGACGTACCGTTACAATGGAGCAGCTTCAGGAGTTTCTCTTGATCCTATCTTCACCGGGACTGCACTGTGTAACGATCCAGTGCTCACAGATTACTTCCAGAAGGTGGAAGATACATTCGGACGAGCTACAACTTATTTTAAAGAGACTGCTTTGTGGACTTTCCTCTCGTCAAATGCTGCTCCGAAAATAAGCTGTTTTCACTTGAAATAAGTACAACAATCTGCCAATAGAACAAGTGAAAATTAGCTTGGTAAGATTTCTTGAAATAAAACGGGATATTTAGATAAATCACATCTTGTAATTAGCTGGGAGAACTCATTCTGAACTACCGTACTTTTCGGACTATAAGCCGCGACTTTTTCCCCCATTTTCTTTGTACAGCTAACGGCCACTAGGGGGCCTCCTACATCTATGGATTTTACAGGTAAAATTAACCACCTTTAACACTACGGGCTCTAGGACCAGTCCGCGCCCGCCACCTTTAAGCGGCGGGGCTCCAGCAGGAAAAGCTGGAGGCCGGAAAAGAGTGAGACAGGTCGCGCGCCAAAGTGAAACCGAGAGACAGAAGGAGAGCAAGACAGACGGACAGTTTAGCTGCTGCGGCTCATATGACGGTACGCTTTATAGTCCGAAAAGTACGGTGTATTTGACCAGAATCAGGACATTTTGTTACAATATAATCCGCACATACTCAAAAGTGTTCTGTGTCTGATGTTAGTTGGTGATTCCCTAATAAATACGTATGTGTTTCATCTGAGAAACGACTCAAAATAAGATGTTTTGACTTAACAAGATGTTGCATTATCTAAAAACAAGACTTGATATCTCACTGCAGTTTTAATTCTAAAGTTAGCGTGTCATATATCAGGAGTAGAGACATACTCTGATTAGATATTAGACACATATACTTGGCAATATTTTTAGTTTTTGTCGTGCACTATAGGTTTCTGTGCATGTACATGGTGGGCAAAGCTATCGTCCCTGTGTTCCCTCCGCACATTATCACCTATCACGCCTCTTTCCCCGGCAAACGTCTTCCCCGCGGCACTGCTCTCTTTGTGGGAAGTCTCTCCATCTCTCGGGAGCGTTATGTTTCGGAGAATCGCAGTTATTTTTTCCTCACGTCCCAAACTCTTACTTTCTCCGATAGAAAGAAGTGAAGGGAAAACTTCGAATGACTTAATTTCGCTGAATAATACATTACATCTCTTCACCTGGAGCAAATTTGTCTTCCATTCAAACTCAGAAATGGGTTTTCGGAGGAGGCTTTGAAAGTTTGACTCCGTGTGAAACACTATTTTACCCCTGAAGCTATCTCAAAAGACTTACTGCAGGAAATGGTTAAGATGATCGGTCTCTTTCAGTCTAACATGCATGCGTTGAATTTAAAATACTCCTTGTGCGGTGATGTGATTGGCGGGTTTAGGTAGATAGAAAGTTCTAGTAGATTACCCTTGAGAAAATGGGTCGTAAGTTCTGGAAACATATTGTTGAGTTTTCGCAGATGAACATGAAAATATCCACCAACTTGAAGTCGTTGCAGCATGTTTGCACCTGTCGGCCACCGTGCCAATGCCATTAAGTTGTATTATATTCGAGAAAAGGCAGATATTGTACCGCTGATATCTCTAACACTCGCAATAAAACAACCATAATCAATAAACACCACGACAGCCACATGTCTTTCTTTTTGGTGTCTATATACGCTGGGATCCGGAGTCATGGATGATCCTGCGGTCCTGTGTCCTGGATCGCGAGCCCTGGATCTTGAGTCGTGGCTGTGGTCCTGGATCATCAGTCCTGGATGGATATCCTCGTGGATTCATCTTCCTATTATACACACATGCATTTCCAAACATCTGGACTACCTATGTTGCAAATGTATTATCTCTTCAATTTACACACGGCATCTAGTGCACGTCTGTCCGTCCTGGAGAGGGATCCCTCCTCTGTTGCTCTCCCTGAGGTTTCTCCCATGTTCCCTTTAAACTGTGGGTTTTCTCTGGAAGTGTTTCCTTGTACGATGTGAGGGTCTAAGGACAGAGGGTCTAAGGACAGAGAGTCTAAGGACAGAGAGTGTCGTAGTGGCGGTTCTACAGGGTGGCAGCTGCCACCTCAGAAAAATGCCTTGCCACCCCAGTTGGCAGCTTTGTTTTGAAAAAGAAGTTGTGGCTCATCGGACATTTATGAGAGAAAATCTCTAATGTCCGAGTGCAAGTGAATGCAGCACAAGACGTGAGCCTCGTAACCCTCCCTGGAACGAGCATGGAAATATGATTGGCGGCGATTTCATTTGAACGGGGGACAGCGCAAAACGAGAAGCATTTCGGATCCAAGTAGACGGAAGGAATGAGGTATTTGCGGTCAGTGGCGGCGCCAGGGTATGGCTGGGGTAGGCTACAGCCATACCAATAAATGTCTTAGCCCCACCATGAAAAAGGATGTTAAAGTCAGCAAAAGTTAAGTCAGCAATCGCGGGAGTAAATTGCAGCCACTCGTCTGGAAATACGAAGACTAGCAAACGGTTTTGAAAACTTTTGACACGTAGTGATCGTATTCTCAATAGAACATCTTTGATAATGTCTTCTGGCCAATCAGAATCAAGATAACGGCGTGGTGTTGTTGCCGGAAGTCCCGACGGAGAATACTTTTGCTGTAGTACATCTCTATACCATCGATACAACATTACGTGTTGATAGAAATCAACACGTAATGAAATAAGACTCCACGGTTTGACGATTGATAGGTGTGTGGGATGTCTTTCATGTTGACACGCAGAACAATGGGGGCTAGTATCCTCCCTTATCCACCATGTAAAGCCAATCACAGCCTCTTCCCTCTGTGAGGAGCAGCAGGTTCAGCTTTCAGAACAAAGTAACACACAATTAAAATGGCATTCATTTTTTTAAATGTGTAGTAATAGATGTATTTCTTTTCTTCTCAAGAGAGACCAGAATGCGTGCGGGGGTTGGGTTTTCAGCATCAGCTCCTTCACCTGTGGGGAAGTTGCAGGATTGGCTCCAGGTCGCCCTTTTTATTCCCTACAAGACAAATGTTCCTTTTTATTTCATCCAGTTCGATTTGGATTGAGACAGGGGAATAATCTAACCCTCACGCGTGGCGTTTCACGGTCAAGGGGGCGATATAGCGTGTATGTAATTACAATGCAAATACTGACTTGAGCCCCCCCGCTGTACGGGTTAGCCCTCCCATAGATTACCCAACCCAAATACTCTGACGCCGCCACCGTTTGCGGTCGACCATGACAGAGAAGAGCCTGTCAGTGTGGCTGTACTCAGCATTGATGGTAATCGCCACATTCAGCTGTAATAGGCAGCTTGATGCTCTGCTCACGGACGACTCGATGAGAATAACACACGTTAAGATGATGACCTTGTATGCGTGTATATATTTTTTTCTTTGAGGGGGTCTGCCCCCAAAAAACAGTTTCAAGTCCTGAGAAAGTCAAATAAGACGGTGTGTAAAACTTCACTGCCCCGCCAACAGAAAGTAACCACTTTGATTTAACTAGGCCAGCAGGTAAGGACCTTCCACTGGATCATAACTGCAGCGATGTTTATGTTTTATCTGAATACACGTTTTCTAACCCTAACTAGTCACTTCTTTAATGTTTGTTCTTTCTGATGTAAAGTCAAGGTTGCAATGAAGTCGTGGGGCGCCGAACTGTTCCTTTGAATCTTTTGATTTACAATAGTAATTACTTGTCTTTCAAATTTCAAGGAGGGTGAGCAAGCATCTTGAGGAACATTCATCATTAACTCTCCAAAAAATATAGTTTATTTAATAATAACACTGAATATATGAATCATAACAGTGATTGACAGCTGATAGGAATAATATGATTGTTAATAATATCATATTCATTCAGACACACATCGATGAGACAGTTAATTAATGTACTTATTGCAGCAGTCTCCCATGATGTCTACCAGCTTATATATTTATATGTAAGGCTTTCCTGATGGCCCACAATAATATCACCTAATGTTATCGAGTTAAAATATCAATATTGTGGCTTTCCAACTTAACATTCATTGATATGACTGCGATTAAATCAGCATATACTTCTGCCAGGGGAGGCCACCCCTGAAATTCTCCGGGCCCCCCATGAATATTTTTCTAGATCCGCCCCTGGGGTGTCGTATTGTCATACTGATATATTCTGAGACAAATGTAACATGTGTGATATTGGGCTATAAATAAACATTGATTGGTTGATTGATTGATTGATCGGTTGATTGATTGATTGAAGAGGGAAATGATGATTTTGCTGTGAGCTGTCCCTTTAAGACACACACACACATGTATCCAAACTCCCTCAGAGAAGCATGTCGTTCAGAGGTTAGCTGTCTGTCAGACGGTGACATTGATGTGCTTCATGTTTAGATAAACGGTGAAGGCTCAAACGAGACGACAGCTACATGGAAGGAAACACGGCGACTTCGTTTCCCGTCAGACGTCAGACCTTGAGCACTTGACAAAATGTTCTTGTAAAGCCCAGACAGTCTGCCTCTCCTCGACGACTCCTCTCCGTCTCAGTCTCAATTTCAAGGTGCATTATTGCCCACGCTTGAGACCTCCAGCAAGGCGCCGCAGAAACAGACAAAGTGATTTTGTCGCTCGAGTGCAGACGGTCTGGAGATATGACTTGTTTTGTGCACGTGACGGATATTCAATTTATTTCAGCATAACTTTGCACGGGTCGGGATAACGGCCATTTCTCTTTCTCGTTTTCTCCTCTGCGTTGTCATGGTTGTTGATCAAGACCAATCCCAAGCTCAAGGGATGCTTGCTTGCACACACTCACACACACACATACGCTCACACACACGCACACAGACACACACACACACACAGAGAGACACAGACACACACACACACACACACATACACAGAGAGAGACACAGACACACAATCACACACACACAGAGACACAGACACACAATCACACACACACGTACACACATACACACTGAGATAGACACACACACACAATCACACACACACACAGAGACACATACACACATACACATACACACAGAGAGAGACACAGACACACAATCACACACACACAGAGACACACAATCACACACACACAGAGACACAGGCACACACACACACAGACACACACACAATCACACAGACACACACACACAATCACACACACACAGACACTCACACAGACACACACACACAGACACAGACACACACACACACACACACAGAGAGACACAGACACACAATCACACAGGACACAGACACACAATCACACACACGTACACACACACATAACACTGAAGAGACACATACACACAATCACACACACACCACAGAGACACACACACACACATACACATACACACAAGAGAGACACAGACACACAATCACACAGAGACACACAATCACACAACAAGAGGACACAGGCACACACACACACACAACACACAATCACACAGACAATCACCACACACACAGACACTCACAAACACAAAACACAGACAACACAACACACCACACACACCAAAGAGACAAGACACACAACACACACACACACGAGCACCAAAACCACCACACAACACACACCCCACAAACACCCTCCCCACCACACCACCTCCTCACCCACACCCCCACACACTCACCACCCCCGCACCCCACACCCACCCACAACACAGCCACACAATCGCCACACTCACAGCGCGCTCACACACACACAAACCACACAGCACATCATCACGAGCACACACGCGCGCACACTCACACACGACCCATTCACACACACGCGCAGAGCACACATCACACACACACACCGAGCCACTACACACACACACAGCAGACACCACACACACACACACACACCACACAGAGACACACACACACCCACACACGAGTCTCTGTACACTCTGGAATATATAAACCCCACCCAACTCGAGAGAGTCTGCCGCATGCTCGCACCCACTGCGCAACACGCTCGCCCAGTATTCCCACACAACCCTCCCACCTCTCCCCAATTCACCTCAACAATACGTCTTCACACCGATCAGATAGCATCCCCATGAGTCTCCCTTCGGAGATATTATTTTCAGTTGGTTTGTTTTTTCTGCGTGTCGTATTTGGCGCCAGACATCTGTTGCTAATGAATAATGGATGACTGAATATTACTGGCTGTTTGCCAACAGTGTTTTAGTTTTAAGGACGCTTCGTTTTTAGGTGCAACTACCTACACACTCTAAAGACGACTTTGTGGGAAGGGCTCCAGCCTTTTCTGAAACGTTTATAAAAAATAAGGAAGGGTTAAACCAAAGTTGCCGTGTGCCTGTGCTTATGATTAGTCAGAGAATCCACACTTTACAAAACGCTTCTTAGACGTCCTATTCAAATCTACGAATCAGTCACATGACCAAAACATAAACTATTATTGTATGGACTCACTTTTAATTTCCTTTTGCTCATGTAACTCTATGCTCTGTGTCACAACCTCACACACACACACACATACATGTATACATGACTTCAGGGGACATTACATTGACTTACACCAACACATGCCTAACCCTAATCCTAACCAAGTCTTCACCCTAAAATTAATGGTTCCCCACACGTGACTATGTAAACAGATGTAGGTCCCCACAAGTATAGTAATGCTAGACCACACACACACACACACTGCCGCTCCTCGCTCTGTCTCCTTGTGTTCGATGGGGGTTGGAGGTGGCAGGGCCCCCTGGGGAGATGTGAGACCCAGCCACAGTGAGCAGTCTGGGGCCCCTAGGCTTTGAACGTTGGCCAGTCGTGTCCTCTTCCAGCCCTATCAGTTCGAATATATCATTATTTGTTCTCAGCAAGGCTACGACCAGTTGTTTTACTTTGCTCTGGGCATCTGTGCTTATCTATTATGAAAATGCAGTTCATTGCCCTGCTGGAATTAAAACACAATTCTCCCTTTCCGTTCTTACTCAATGTCATGAATTGTGTTGTGAGCTTTTTTGGGGGAGTCTCTCTGATAGGCTGTACTTTAGCCAGCCACCAGGGGGCGATATATTTTGGCTATACTTTTTTAGTATCTGCCATGTTGTCAATCTTTATATATATAGATATGCTCTGACCCTGGGTGATGTATGGCATGGATAAGCGCTTCTCGAGAAAGCTGCAAGCGGACGCCAATCGGCCATCTTGAACGTGTACCGCACTATCCCTGTTTCTAAGTCAACACACGCGGCTGTATACTTTTAGACTTGTCCATTCCTACACTCCATGGAGCAGGAGTAATGGAAACATAGGACATACTGTAGCTTACATTAATACTAACACACACTATAGGATGTTTTTTGTTTGCTACGAACATTGTAATCCTGCTAGTAATACCCAATTTCTAGGAATGTAAGTGTAATCTGATCTGATTTTCTTTTTTGATCGTAATCCATTGCTTCCCAAGCGTGTGTGTGTGTGTGTGTGTGTGTGTGTGTGCAGGAGCGGGGTTCAAAGCGCGGAGGCTAAGATGGAACAGCTGGAGCTCGGCTAATGACTGTAGTTTCTCTTTTGAGCGGACAGATGGACGGGCGGGACACCGTGCCTGTGATGTCACTCAATCTCCTTCATGGCCCACTGACCTCTCACCACCATCTCTCTCCCGCTCTCACCCTCTGGCCCACACACTCTCAGACATCCATCTGCCTGGAGAGCTTCATTCCAATTGTGAGGGCTGTGTAATACAAGAAAAAGGCCACACACACACACACACACACTTTCTCCCCACTAATATATAGCATGCTGAAGGAGAGAGGAAAGTCATCCACATATCTTCAGGTACAGAGGCAAATACACACCGCACATAATTAAGAGACCTGATTGGATAGGAGATACTTTAGGGACTCAAAAGATGAATGGCTCGTGCGTAGGTTGGCCCTATACTGATAAGAAAAGGCTGTGATAAGACAGAGGAAGAGGAAGGGAACATTTGAAATCTTCGCAATCTCTACATTGGGCGGTGGTGGCGAAGTCGATAGGGTCTTGGCTCGGCAACTGGAAGGTCACCAGTTCAAGTCCCGGCAAGACTACCGAGGTGTCCCTGAGCAAGGCACCGTTCCCCACACTGCTCTCCGGGCGCCGTTCAAAATGGCAGCACACTGCTCCGAACACTAGGATGGGTGAAATGCAGAGAAACCATTTCCCCACGAGGGATTAATAAAAGTCCATCTTATCTTATCTTAAATCCTCTCTTATAGGTAAATACTTTATTCTGTCAAAGTCCTTCATGATGGAAACAATTGTGTGATTTAGAATACAGGACAGTAGCTTTGTGACTGTGGCAAATCATCCATCTTTCTGGGTCAAGGTGGTCGGACGATAGTTGGTCTGACTAGTTAAGCATCTGGGATTTTAGGCTTTGTAGACCATTTGTATGCACACACCCCTATATCACACACTGCAGGAATAATGGCGCCTCTTTAAAGGGAAATGTGGTGAGATGATCGTTGGCCCTGAACACGTTCGTTATTAATGCAGCCTGATCCGGTGATGGATTGGAGCTTCAATACTGTAGCCAGAGCACTTTGTCGCTGTTATTTATCAAACAACCTGCTGTTAGTTCATCTTATTTCCCCCCCCTGGCCGAGCTGGAAGTGAAGACTACTTTCTCATTACACTGAGTTCAGCTCCACTTGGGCGAAACAGGGTTTAGATGTGCAGCACGAAGTCACAGTGGAGCAAGTTCAGCCAGCCGCACCGACCATTGATTATGTCTCCCGAGTGTTGAAGACCCCAGGCTTCATTTGAACATTTCAGGCAGCTCTTTTCTCAGTCGAGGAAAAAAGCCTGTCCTCGTTTGTCTGCCATTTCCGTCTAGACACCAAAGCTTTGTCACCACGTCAAGACTGAAGACACGTATTCCTTATTCATGAACATGCAACTTGTTGGCGTCTGATCAAGTGCTGCATTCAGGGTCTGAAAACATGTCTGTTCCTGGGATGAGTATGGCCCTAACATAAGGACAGGGGGAGGAGCCTGGAAGAGGCCGGTGAACTATGAGTGTGAAGCTGACGAGAAGTGAAACGTTATCTGTTCACATCAGCCAGCCAGGGTGACTCTGATAGTGCCCTCTCAGCTCAACTATCAACACCTCTGTGTGTGTGTGTGTGTGTGTGTGTGTGTGGTGTGTGTGTGTGTGGTGTGGTGTGTGTGTGTACAATCCACGGGTATACTTCGTTACTGTACATATTTACATTTCCTGGTATCAGTACTTTAACACAAATACCTGTACTTTCTACTTCTTACATGTTGAACCCAAATACCTGTACGTTTCTACTTCTTACATGTTGAACTCAAATACCTGTACTTTCTACTTCTCTCATGTTGAACTCTAATACCTGTACTTTCTACTTCTCTCATGTTGAACTCAAATACCTGTACTTTCTACTTCTTACATGTTGAACTCAAATACCTGTACTTTCTACTTCTTACATGTTGAACTCAAATACCTGTACTTTCTACTTCTTACATGTTGAACTCAAATACCTGTACTTTCTACTTCTTACATGTTGAACACAAATACCTGTACTTTCTACTTCTTACATGTTGAACCCCAATACCTGTACTTTCTACTTCTTACATGTTGAACCCAAATACCTGTACTTTCTACTTCTTACATGTTGAACACAAATACCTGTACTTTCTACTTCTTACATGTTGAACCCAAATACCTGTACTTTCTATTTCTCACATGTTGAACTCAAATACCTGTACTTTCTACTTCTTACATGTTGAACCCAAATACCTGTACTTTCTACTTCTTACATGTTGAACCCAAATACCTGTACTTTCTACTTCTTACATGTTGAACCCAAATACCTGTACTTTCTACTTCTCACATGTTGAACTCAAATACCTGTACTTTCTACTTCTCTCATGTTGAACACAAATACCTGTACTTTCTACTTCTCTCATGTTGAACTCAAATACCTGTACTTTCTATTTCTCACATGTTGAACCCAAATACCTGTACTTTCTACTTCTCACATGTTGAACTCAAATACCTGTACTTTCTACTTCTCTCATGTTGAACACAAATACCTGTACTTTCTACTTCTCTCATGTTGAACTCAAATACCTGTACTTTCTACTTCTCTCATGTTGAACTCAAATACCTGTACTTTCTACTTCTCTCATGTTGAACTCAAATACCTGTACTTTCTACTTCTCTCATGTTGAACTCAAATACCTGTACTTTCTACTTCTCTCATGTTGAACTCAAATACCTGTACTTTCTACTTCTCACATGTTGAACTCAAATACCTGTACTTTCTACTTCTCTCATGTTGAACACAAATACCTGTACTTTCTACTTCTCTCATGTTGAACACAAATACCTGTACTTTCTACTTCTCTCATGTTGAACTCAAATACCTGTACTTTCTACTTCTCTCATGTTGAACTCAAATACCTGTACTTTCTACTTCTCTCATGTTGAACTCAAATACCTGTACTTTCTACTTCTCTCATTTCCCAAACAGCTGGTTCCTTTAGTCTGAATGTGTGTTGGTGCGTGATCATTATTCTTTAGAGTCAGTGCGTGCCTATTGGTTGGAGCACGATCCGTGTATCCATCACTTCCTGGTCTTCTCTAAAGAAGAGGGACCAATGGAAACGTTGTCATGTTGCCGTTGGTCACCATGGAAACATTCATTAGCTAACAATGACATTATTGTTCTATTAATATAAAGGGAGGTCAGGTACTCTTTAAAGCAGCTGCTAGCTATGGGTACTTTCTACTGAAGGACACTTCAAAGCCTCTTTACTTTGACTTGAGTAAAGAAGTTTAGTCAGTACTTCAACTTTCACCTGAGTATTTAAACACGAGTATCTGTACTTCTACTTGAGGAAAGGATGTGTGTACTGCAGCCATCTCTGCAGGTGAGCGCTCAGAGCATGCGCATGCAGCCGTTAACACGCCGCCCTCCCCTCTGACACACAGTTCAATGGGTTTCCCCTCGCGGTGGATTAATAGCCGTGGCGGTGTGCGGAGAGAACAGACAGATTGCTGTGCTAACCGCGACTGTCAGATCAGCCGATACGGCGAGTTTATCAGCTGGAGATTGACTCTGGACAGAGGGCTGCAACGGTGGAGTCCGGCCTCCACTCAAAAGGCCCCGAGGCACAGCCTAATGGATGTGACGTCAATACGGAGAGGGAGGAGGAGGAGGCCATTAACCGGAGCATCAAGGCAATAAAAGTGTCCACTATTGTGAGTGCAAATCTACTCGTGTGGGTGTATAAGGACACATACATGCACTACATGCAAAACCAGGGAATGTTGCATATGCAAATGAGATCTGAGTGGAGTTTAAACAAAGTGAAGCAACAGAGAGTGAGAGGTGGGAGAGGAAACATAGTGGGAGCATCAGTATGTGCTGTGTGTGTCTCTGGCAGGTGTCTGTGGGCTGAAAGAGGATCCACACATGAGTATGAATAATAAAACGGACGCAGGGTGCCTCTCTCGCACATGCATAAATGCAGTCGCACACACACATTTTTCCACCGTGCTGCTGGACGAACAATGCTTTAAGAAAGCGGACTGCATGGAGTCCTTCGAGGGAGCGGCACAGTGAGGGTTGATGGATGGTGTGTGTGTGTGTGTGTGTGTGTGTGTGGGGTGTGGGGGGGGGCGCTAATGAATCCAACTTACCCAACATCCGCAGCTGCCTAGCGACCTCGCCTCTCAATCACTCTCAATGGGCACCTCTTATTTATAGAGCCATTATTTTTAGCCCTCTATAATTTCAGCCCTCCACCTCTTGAAGAATTGAAGAAAGAGACGGGCTGCGGAGATTTAGAACGGCATTGATTAGAGTAGATGTAAAAGAACATTTTGGGGGGGGGGTTTCTTATATCCTTTCCGGGAGCTCCATGGGACCTTGTTTCGGAAAAGTCGATGGCGAGAGAAAGATTATCTCTCGATCCCGTTTGAATTGTGCCACGAGTTACACACATGATGTTTGTCAATTTAAAAGATAATTTTACGAGTCAAAACATTTTAAATGCGTCGTCAAACTGTGAAGTAACACATGTTTGTGTGAAACCGCTCGATGACCTACATCTCCCGTCTCGCTCCACACACCCAGACGGCCGTCACGTTGAACATTTCACTCCTTTCTTTCAGAACGAGGCGGAAAGTATTAAAAGAGGTGAAAATCACTCCGAGTCTGGGCGCGTTGAGAGCTGTGCACACAAGGGGAGTGAGTCGGTTCCTGAGAGCCAGCGTGCGGGACCGGGACTCTGGGACTTGTAGTCTTTCTAGTTGCGTATTTTTCATAGTCTTTTATTTCAACAGTTTTACGACAAACTGTGACTTTTTTGACACGGAAATGATTTTTTAAGATTGACAAACATCATGTGTGAAACTCGTGGCACAATTCAAACGAGATCGAGAGATAATCTTTCTCTCTCCATTGACTTCAATACAAAATGGCTTCCGGTAACTGCTAGAATCCACTGCGTACCGTGCTGCGAATGGATCTGGCCCTTCCTACATCCAGGACATGGTTAAACCGTGCACCCCAGCACGTGCTCTCCGCTCTGCATCAGCCAAACGGCTCGCTGCACCCTCGCTGCGAGGGGGACCCAAGTTCCCATCAGCAGAAACACGTGGGTTTGCTATCCTGGCCCCAAGATGGTGGAATGAGCTCCCATTGACATCAGGACAGCAGAAAGCTCACACACCTTCCAGACTGAAAACTCATCTCTCTCGACTCCACCTCGAGGATAGAACTACTAACAAAGCACTTAAATACTAACAAAGGACTGGCTCCTCTAAAGCCAGTTGAGCAGCACTTGAAATGTTTGGCTCTATGAAACCTGATGTACTTATGATTCTGTTTTCTTCAAGGTTGTATTTTGTTGGTCAGCTAAATGCAATGTAATCATTTTTCCGACATCAGGTCCCATGGGTCGGAAGTAGACGGGCGGGACTTCGCTCTTCTATTGAGCGGCTCTATTGTGCTTTGTGTGGGGTTCCATATCCTGTCGCGTGTTATAAAGGTTTTTGAACATTAAAGCTCGGTCACAGTAATGGCACAACATACTAATATGAAGCTTAATGAGCCCCTTTAAATACATTATTTTTAACCGACCTGAAATGTGGGTTGATGTTTACCTCCGTGTCTCTTTAGACTTTGGTCCATCTTCTAACAAACCGAGTCGGTGATTCCTCATGAATGCTGATCCGCTCGGCCCTGAATGTTAACCTCACCTCAATGTTGAAACCGGTCCATTTGTCTTTGATCGGCGCTGTGAAAGCTAAGCTCCCCGAGGTGTTCCAACTGCTTGTTCTGGAGGCAGAAAATCATTGGCGAGGGAAAGAACAACCGCCCCGGCTCCCAATACACAGATGAGAAAAGAGAGGCAGGTTTATTGGTTCAGCACATGGAGAGAAAGGAGAGGAGGGAAGAACAATGGATGTAGACTTAGGATACAATCAAGTGGAACAAGAGAGTGAGTGCCGCATGATGGTCATTTATTCACTCTCGAAAGCCTCCGATCACGGACACAAATCAAGTCCATGAAATCAAATCTTCCTTGAAGGCAACTGTGAAAAGCCTGTTATGGAACTGGTACATCTCAGGGTCGGACTTCCCCCCCAGAAATGCATGTTTGTGTGCATACACGCTTAACATCTGTGTGTACGGCCTGCTGCCTGTTTCCTCACCCTTCTGGTTTTGTGAAAATACAATAGTCTTGGGCTGGCCTTGAGCCGGCCATCTGGTCCTGGAGCTGTGGTCCGTCCGAATTAAGCCCGTCTGTCTGTCGAGCACACATACACAATGCCATCCTCGCTCTCACTGGCTTTCTCGTGGACTGTATTTCATCGTACGGGCACTGGCACAGCGCATCTGGCCGGCCAGTCTGCTGCTTCTCGTGGCCATGTGTCTGGGCTTCTGTTCTGAGGGTCTGTGGTTTCAGGGAGGGGAGAGGGTCGAGCTCATATCGATTCATACGTGCCAAGAAGCTGCTTTCATAATCCTCCCTCTTAAATAATTCACCACTCGCCCTCAAAATGTCATCAGCACCTACATATAGGGAACAATGTCTCCCATAGCAGCCGCTGCCGTGTGAAGAGTGTGCTCATAGGAGAGGCATACGATGAGAGGAATCAGAATTATTACAGACCTGTTGCAACACATGCGTGCGATGACATACAGACATGACAGTGTACTAGCTTCATGCCTGGGGGGGGGTGACACATCCGATTTATCTGGACTAATGCTCAGACCAGGTGGCTGATATGGCTGCAGACTAAAATACATTTTCTCATGACTCCTGTTATCCTGTGTCGCCTACCATGTGTCTGTACATACTGCTACGACACTGTTCAACACTTCATTCTGCTTCACTCTTTAACGAAACAATGTCTTGAATGACTCTTTCGCTAAAGATTTTGAAGACATCCGCGTTCTTGTGACACGTAAATACTACGCTTCCTGTGTTTCGGTGCGGACTGCGTTCACACCAGCGATGCACCGCTCCAGAGTTCGCAAGCAAGCGCTCCGAGACCTCCTATTTCAGCGGACCAGAGTCCGGTTGTTCAGTTCACTTCAGAGGTCTCGGATTGCGTTCACACCGACCCAAACGAACCGCACCAAGCGGCTAAACGCACCAGGGCTCGATTCAACCGGACGATGCAAGGCAGGTGTGAACGCGCCTTGCATATTTCAAGCCTGAGCTATAAATACAAAACACATCCCTCCAGTTCTGCAGCAAGAAGCCATTAAGCAAATGGCTTATATAACACACACAAAAAGGCTATTTTGTTATTGCATGTTAACCTGCATTCTTTTAAGTGCTCACTTTTAAATTCTCCTCTTAAACTGTATTAATTGGTGTCGGCACACACTGCACATTTTCTACAATAACATCTGTCCAAAACTGACAGGACCAGATGTGCCTCAGCCATGAAAGAGTGTCACCAGCTTTATCAGAAGGAGACTTTGATCTAATATCATGGAGACAGCTTTGGCCAGAGAGAGAAGAGGACAGAAGGAGGAATGAAATCATATCATGGGTTTGTTTTGCTCCACAAAAACGATTTGGCAGCTAAAATAGTCCCGTGGGCAAACGCCATCAAACCAGCCCTGTTATTGAAAGCTTCATCAACAACATCTTGGGTGGTTTTCAGTGAACCCTTTTCATAATGATTTCCCACTTTGTTGTCGACAAATACACACAAGCGAGCAGTAAAATAAAAGGCATTATTGTATTTTCAATCGAATTTGCTTGTTATTTAGAGCATTACACAGCTTGAGCGATTTAACAATGGCCTGACTGAAGCTGTGAGAGACGTCTATTTTTGTATCATCATTGATTTTTCTTTAGACATTTCAAGATACATTAGCTTTAATTCCCTGCTGCAGAACTGTGTGTCTCTATTGCAATGGCCTGAACAGCTGGTATACTGCATGGCCTGGCTTTATTTACATGTTAATCGTGAAAGATTTAGAAGAGATTAGAAGCTTGTAATATATTTCCCTAGCAGTATATTTGTCAAAAGTAATGTTATTATTCGTAAAAGGGCAGTACATCTGGTTGCACTGCAGAAGTCATAACTCACATCTTATTCCTGTGAGTAATCAGGGAAACAAAGTAGTGGTTATGACTGAAAGGAAAAGCGTTTTTTCACATGTCCCTCTCCATACGCTAGCTTGCTCCAAAAGCATTGTGAAATAAACAAAATACTGTTATCTGGATGTTGTACTCTGGGGACTGTTATCTTTGCCCTGCTCTGGATCCCGCTAACTCAAGCAGGCTACATGTAGGCCATTTCCCTGCGTCATGCTGAGACATCCGGGTGAGCGTTGTACGGGAAATGAATTCTGTGTGATGGAAACATCAGTGGCTCCCGCAGCCTGCTCCTCGTCTCCCATCTGTCCCTCGATATCCACAGGGATCATGCAGCTAGCTCAAATGCTAAACTGACACCGTTTGAAACTCTGATCGCTGTCGACTCCCATGGCGGATGGATACGCAGTGAGAAAATGAAAGAGGTTAAAACTAAGACAGAGATATGTAAGAGTATTAATGCAGTTTGTTGTTGGGTCACATCAGGGCTGCCAACTTTGGGGACCTGGCTGGAGCGAGATTTTGATATCATGGGTTTGATTACACATATGCGCACGAAATGACTGCTATCGTGTCAGCAGCGGGACCTTAGCAGATATATATAGGATATACAATATATACAAATACACAATATGGGACACAGACTATAAAGGGCACACAGTTTCATTCACTAATGAAAGTCAAACACATGTTTGTTTCCACTGTTTTATTGTGTGCCTGTCGCGATAAGCAATTCATATTTTCAGTATTTGTGTTGGGTAATCTATGGGAGGGCTAACCCATATCTCACGCACTCACGCCACACTTGCCTTTCCTCACGCTAAGTTTTCGTCCAAAATAAATGTATATAAATCAGGGTTGCCAACTCTCACGCATCTGGCGTGTGACACACGCTTTCACTCTCAATCTCACGCTCTCACGCTGCCCAAACTATTCTCACGCCAAAACAAGAATACCGAAGACTAGAAACGGTTTTGAAAACTGTTGTCACGTAGTGATCGTCTTCACTTTGACACACAGAACAATGGGGGCTATCCACCCTTATCCACAATGTAAAGTCAATCACACAGCTTCCCTCTTCCTACACACGGCGGCGTGCGTTGCCGCTTCAACGCTTCTGCCCATTCACTTTGAATGGGGTGACGTCACGATTCGCCGAACTGCATTGTGGGAGCAAAGCGTAGCTTCTCTCGAGGTGCTCGCTGCAAAAGTAGAGCAATGTTCTACTTTTGCCGCCTCGACGGAGGCGTCAGCCAATCAAATCCCGCGTATGCAAATCTGACAGTACAAGCAGTAGCCAATCAAACCGGGTGTATGTTGGGAGAGCCAGACCGCAGCTATTTCCCATATGTCAACAAAAGGAGGAGAAAATGATGGTGGCGGTATGGAATCACCCGGTACTCTATGACCAGCCCCTCTTCACATACAGGGATACAAACCGGAGGAGCCAGGCATGGGGGGGGTGGCAGAGACAGAGGAGGGAAACTGGTAGGTTTTCGCCTGTTTGGGGAGTTTCTATCCAGTGTACTTCGTTTGAATGGACAGCTAGCAAGCATAGACCGTATTTAGCCAGCATGGATGTAGCATGAATGCTTTGCTTTGTATGTCCGGGGCGGGACATTCATGTGATTGGTGGATTGTTGGTTGGACTCACCAAGCTCAAGACACGCCCACCGCCAAGCGGCAACGCACGCCGCCGTGTGTAGGCTCCGTCGAGCGTTGGCAGCCCTGTGCTAGGCTACTGTATAGCTGCTTTAGCTGCTAACTAGTTAGCTCAAGCTTAGAAATAATAGTTTCTTCTCATCGAACTCTTAGCAGAAAAGCTTCCTTATATATGCACAACTTTTTATCGAAGACACTGTGAAAACAATACCCCACATATGATTTAACAGATGATTATTGAAGAGGAATTCTTCATAATGAATACAAAGTGCCTTTACACTGGCATATTCTCCATTTGACCTAACAGAGGTGTGTGGACACATTTAAGTGATATGTTTTATTGTCTCAACGTGATGAGTTTTACTTGCTTTGTGAGTATTTGGCCTCAAGCTTTGATCAATGTCCAAGTTGGCCTGATATAATATGCAGAATTATTCAAGGCTATTTTCAACCTGTGCCTCAGATTGAACAACAGACATGATATGTGGGTGTTAAGTGGGTGATCATTCATCAGTGTGCAATAATGATGGCAGGAAATGCTTAAAGTTTGTGTCTGGTTAGATGAGATGTCTAAGACGTTATCTCTTACATGATGAACCGTAGGCTACTCTAATTGCTTTGCACAGCTACATGCACAGATGGATGCTCGACTAATATCCCTGATACAAATAGACACACTCCACTCTGCCAATCTTTACTTTCAAGTGATGTGAAATGTAGGTTAAATCTGCAGGGGGTGGACTGTCACTCCAGGTTTCAGTAGATTGATACTGCAGTCAGACGCTTGGAGATAATAATAATCCTTATATTTATTATAGCTTTATCAATGACTCAAAGCGCTTTACAAATACACATTACACATACATACACACCGGCCTGACGCAGTGGCGGCGGGAGCGGGTTTCGAACTGGAGATCTGATGATCAAGCGCACACACCACTGCGCCACCCGTCCACATATGGATTCTTCTTCTCTAACACTGAATTGTTCTTTGTTTTATCATCCTGCAGAGGCGTCAGAGATGTACAGCAATGCAGTCTACAATACGGCCAAACATGTATATCTATTATTAATACGGGGTGGTAACTAGTTTCGAGTGCACTGCGTACATCTTCACTTGATGTTACTCCTCCTGTAAGAGTGTGTACTATATGTCTGAACTTAAAGGTGTTGTGTGTTGACAGCTGAACATACTTGACAGTAGTTGTGGAGGCAGAAGTGTGTGAGAGGGAGGGAGTGTGAGAGAGTGCACTTTCTCATGACATCCCCAGTGCGAGGTCAGGATGTTGTTTTGGGTGAGAAGCCTCTGGTGTGCTACGACTGCGTACCACAAGTTGAGTGTTATTATACTTCCGTCAGAACCGGCTGTCCCAATTTAAATGACAGCTGTTTTATTACATAACCGTAGACATCTTTGAGAAGGGTTTGTTGAATCAGTTGTTGTACACATAGCAGAAGAAGCAGGACTGTTTCTGTAGGTGTGATCGAACTAAGACATAGCAGATTGCTCCTTCAAAGCAGGGGTTCTCAAAGTTTTGATGAGTGAGGGCCAATTTAGTTTCCCAATATTGGATTGAGGGCCGCCCAAGAAAAAACGGAACACAAAATAATTCCAAAACAAATCCTTTCTTTATTGTACTAACCAATTATACATGCAGAATACATTAAGAACGTGCAGAGGACACAAAGTTGGGTTATCTACAGACAGTGACTAGCTAGAATCGCTAGCTAACTCCCGTTTCTGATTCTGATAACTTACAACAGATTTTCCGCTTAATCGCGAGATGCCTAGTTGCCATGCAACCAGTCGTCTAGCAAACTTTCCACAAGCTGTCATTCATAATTTAGGAATGACAACCCAGGGGGCGCAGTTTCACTATTCTTAAATTCCATTCTAATTCTTACCAGATACGACCCATGGAGGATTAAAATATAACGCATGCATTTCAGCGCGTCACGTTAACTATCGCGGGCCGCCAGAAACATTTCCGAGGGCCGCCATTGGCCCTCTGGCCACACTTTGAGAACCCCTGCTTGAAAGCCATCCATCTCAGCTGCTTGGACGCGCGCCATGTCTTCAGGCGAATGCACAGTTCTGGCTTTTCGAAAGTCCTTCCTCTGCTGTTCTTTTCTTATCACTCACTCCCATCACTTCAGTCAATAACACGGGATCGACAGTCAGCGTCTGAGGCACGGCATCGTTGACGTCTGCATCGTTGCGTTTTTCTTCGCCAGAGCAAATCCTGTATCAAGTCGCTGGCGGGTTTTTTTAATCAACTTTAGCTTGTTTTGCTGCCGATGGCAACAACGATAGTCTGCAGATAATATATTCCTGTTGAGCTTATAATGCACTTTCACAGCCCCTAACAATGCCAGTAATATATTCCACCTCTTCCTCTTTATTTGTGTCGATATGTGCAAAGTTTTCATTCCAAATTCAGATATGAGTTGGGGGAACTGTTGAATATGGAATCTGTTCGAACCCCTGAGGAATAACCACACACAGGAAACTGGAAGGATGACTTACAGCTGCCCAAACTCGCAGTACAGGGCGAACACAGTCCCTGGGAGACTCTCGTTGTCTCCCGCCTCCATCTCTCTCCTCCCCCTTCGGCATCTCTCTCATCCCTTCGCCGTGTCTCGGATCAGCGAGTAGAGGAAACGGCGCAGCAGAGGGGAGTGGTGCTGTAACCCTGCATGCTGAGTGTATGCTGAGCACTTGAACTCATCCAAATGTTTATTAAGTACGGCTACTCGCATCCAGAGGAGACTTCTTCCTCCCGGGGAGATGTTTTCCATGCATGTCAACAAACTACCACATGTGGACTGCCTGCGAGGAAAGATACATTATAAATGAGCCGTATGCGGGAAAGTAGTTGAAGTTTTTTCTGTGATGTTGTCTTCTCTTGAGGCCTCGTGTGCAGCGGGCCTGCAGCGCAGCGATACGCTTTATCAGCCCTCTGCTGTCTCTGATTCACATGTACACTCACACACACACACACACACACACACACTGCTCTATTCTGTGCAATATTAGCTTGTAAGCAGGAGTTCATGGGCAGGCTTTGGGAGTCATGGTTACATGAAGTACAGACGTAACATTTCTAAACATGTGGGATTACTAGCATGATTACAATGTTAGTAATAATATAGCATAATAGTGTCTGTTGTAAAAGGATCAGATGTAAGTTCTGCTTTTCTAAACTGTAGTATGCGTGCGTTTCATCGTGAGGCGCTGTCTGAATATGCTCAATGAAAGCCTAGATCTGGCCGAGCATGGTTGCTTTCTGCATCCTTATTAGTGCGTAATCCTAGCCTTTTTTAATACGGTAAATATAGCTATTTTCCCATATATTTGTTCAAAGCCTCAAAAGCTTTACAATATGTACATATTTATAGCGGCGCTCCCCAAAAGCCTGGATGAGTCGTCCGTGAAGGCCCGGCGCCGAGCGCTCAGTCATCCTGGAACGTGTCCAGAGATATGTGAGTCACAGCGGGGCTCGGCACAGTGGAGATGGTATCGGCACATAAAGAGCCCACTCACACAGAAGGAAGCAGAGACTCTTGGTTTTGCAAGCTGCAGATTACTGTCCGATAGAGCGCCCGCGTGCACCCGTGAACGCTCGTTCTGTTATCTCAGAGGTTCCTGCAGTAGATACACATTTATGCACATTCCTCACCCGTCGCCCTTTCCCTGTGTGTGTCTGTCTGTCTGTCTGTCTGTCTGTCTGTCTGTCTGTCTGTCTGTCTGTGTCTGTCTGTCTGTCGTCTGTCTGTCTGTGTGTGTGTGTGTGTGTGTGTGTGTGTGTGTGTGTGTGTGTGTGTGTGTGTGTGTGTGTGTGTGTGTGTGTGTGTGTGTGTGTGTGGCTGTCTTCCTTCTCTCACTTGCGATTGTGTTCCTGTGAACTCATGGTCACATAGTTGTTAGATTAGTTCTGACTTGATTTGTCTTCATTGAGTGTCAGTGTGATGAAGATAAGGGGAAGGGTCACATCCATCTAAAAATACTGAGAGCAGGCTGACAGAGAAATATTCTCGTCGCGACGCCAAACACACTCCTCACACACACACACACACACACACACACACACACACACACACACTGCCTCTTTATCGGTTTGTCCCTCTTAAGCATCAGAATTAGGAGCAGGGTTGGGAGGGTTACTTTTACAATGGATTCCTAATTTAAGCATCATAATAAAAGTAGTTCACAGTATTTAATGCCTCTACTGTGTGTCAATGCTTTAATGTGCATACTGCCAGCACCTCTTTTCACCCTCTGTCTGAAACCAGAGCCCAGAGAGAGAGAGAGAGAAACTACCTCTGGAGGGAACACAGGGATGTTAGCCTTTGCAGACCATTTACATGCACACAAATCTGTATAACACAGTACAGGAAAGGGAAGACCCCAACAAGCATAACAAGGCATCTTTAGAGAGATATATATTGACATTAAAAATAATTAAAGTAGCCTGAATGAAAGAAACTCGATCAATATTTTAAAATGTATTCTATAACACATAGGTTTGAGCAAGCTCTCTGATTGGTCAATAAGCGTGTTTGATTCCACGATCAAATAGAACGGGCCTAATCACAAAGTATCCAGTGGCCTACACACGCCACTAGCCTACCGAAACTACTTCCATGAGCCTACACCGTGTGGTTTCCATAGCGACGTTTAGCGACACACAGCCGCTACACTGTTTTACATCGTCTCTCGTTGGAAATCGGCCAGAGAAATCATGTCCGTTAGCGGACATAAAAACGAGTCATCGCTTCGCAGCTACTGGGCTCCATCTCTGGACAACAGAAAGATGTGGAGCAACACGATTTTTGCCGGTCCCGGACACGCCATGAAACGGCCACTGGAGGAAAGCTCTTCCTATAACGTAGTCCTACTAGTGTTCATGGAGAGCTGTTTCAAGAATTGCACTTTGAATGGCAGCATGAACATCCACCTTCATTCTGAACCCAGCATGTGTCAGCACGATGGACAGCCTGATTTGATTTGTTGCGCTAATCCCACACAGTGATTACTCAGATATTTCAATAGCCTAATTCAAGAATCGTTTTCAATACATTGTTTTCAATAAATTGGTTAATAATATATTATTTACTATAATTATATCAATAACTGTAAACGGGGAAGTAGGAGTGTTCGATGGATCGGCTATCGTTACCATGGGAACTACTTTCTGACGGAGATTAACTCAAGCAGAAAGCGTAGGTTTGGGAGCAAATTAGCCCACATTATGAAATAATTTTACGATATTGTTGATTACAATGATAGTTTGTGTAATAGAATCGCAATCACACACTGCTTGATTGCTTAATTAATGTGTTTCTGCGGCATTTACCGACCGCTGCAGTGCTGGCTGCTCTTCCACGGGGGTTTATGCTCCCGTTAGCTCCCGGTTAGCTCGCACTGCAGCGGCCGCTCTGAAGTATTCACTGTCCGACTCACACAAGCAGCTGATGCATATCCCCAGGTCCCCTTAGCCTGAGTGAATGTGTGTCAGTCTGAATTGACGCTGTTTGGCATCACAACGCTGTTATGAAAGTTTCTCTGGTATAAAACGGGTGATGTTGGCATAGCAACCGAAGCTAAACTGACTACTTGCTATTGTGGCATAAACCGTTTTCTACAGGCACATTTTACCGGCGTATTTTTATTATGATTCTACTTGTGATAGTCGGACACGACAACCTGTGCAGCCCATGTATTGATTCCACCCGATAGCTGCTATAATACAAAACAACACGTCTGCCTCTCTCCACAATGATCGATAACAGTGAACGGTCAAAGTAAGGTACAAATAAACAGAACCACACGAAGCCTGGTTAGTGTTGCCTGACTTTATAAAGTGTGTTTATAAGCACTACTGCTTGTAGGCAGGCTAACAGTCGACCCATGTTCAGGGGAGGTGGGTTTAGTTTCCTGCACGCCTCGACGTAAGAGAGACGTAAGCGACGCCACCTCTTAGCTCCGAAGCTCTTGCCTCTAGACCGACAATTTTTTGGAGCTGGAAGTGAACCGGATTCCGGAGCTAAGAGACGGAGCCGCTGCGGTGTGAACAGGAAAAACCGGCACTTTTCAGGCTCCAGCTCCGAGCCGGAGCTGAATACGCGTTGGTGTTAAAGGGGCATCAGAGGCACGAGGAGAGCTGGAGCTCTGATGACAAACACAAACACTGACGGTTTATTTGGAGTTACAGCCGGAGAATTGACGAGACAGGTGGTGTGTCACGAGTTGACACAGCGGTTGCCAAACCAATTCTGAAGAAGTCCATCTGTAGCTCGAGGTTTTAACTAGTTCGGAGTGTAATAATCAACATTCTTCATCAGTGAGAGTAAACAAATATGGACCCTGAATCTAAGACTCTCGTCCATAGGAAACAATGTGCGCCAGGGAACCTTCGTCCCTGAACAGTAAACTACCTCATGGCGGCTTGTGCTCTGTCACAGACTGGCAACAACAATGCGCCCAAGCTGCCCCTCCTCAAGAGAGATAGCAGCAATGCCCAAGCTGCCCCTTCTCAAGAGAGATAGCAGCAACACCCAAGCTGCCACTCCTCAAGAGAGATGGCAGCAATGCCCAAGCTGCCCCTTCTCAAGAGAGATAGCAGCCACACCCAAGCTGCCCCTCCTGAAGAGAGATGGCAGCAATGCCCAAGGCCGTAGACCCATGCCATGAGAAAGGAGACAGTGAGAGGAGGAAATTATGAACTGTGTCGAAGGTCGAATACCTAAGCAAATTATCCTTAACAGGAAGGGAATGTCGTTACCTTTTTCATGATTACATAATCCAATTACTTGTAATCCGTAACTCCCCAAGCCCGAGACCCCCACTCTTTTCCACACTATGTATTTGTCTCCATCTCTCTCTCTTTCTGGCTATCTTGTCCTGTCTTGTTGTCAATCTCTCAATCACACAGTCACCATCTCGCTGTCTCTGCCTCGCACACCGTCACCGGCAGCACCGACTCTCTCTGTCACTCTCTTGTCACTGCACACGATCTCACTATTCTCATTCTCCTATTTTATTGTGTTGCCATCCTCTCCCCAATTCCCTCAGTTCCGTTTTCTGTCTCGTTCCCTCACACCTTATCTGCCCTTTCCTTGTCCTATCGGCTTAGTTCAGTGACAGAGCCTGTCTCCATGCAATGCTCCCCACCAGCTGAAGGGATGCGTCATGTGCACTTCAGTTCAGTTTGAGCCTGTCACAGCCTGCCCCAACACTTCAGAACAACTTCCCCCAGCGCAGACCCAGCACATCCCGCATTAACCAGAGTTGGCAAAGGTGCACACGTCCTTTACTCAAGTAGGAGTACAGATACTCGTGGTTAAAAATACTCGTAGAAGTACTGACTAAACTTCTTTCCTCAAGTGAAAGTAAAGAGGCTTTGAAGTGTACTTCAGTAAAAAGCACCCATAGCTAGCAGCTGCTTTAAAGAGTACCTGACCTCCCTTTATATTAATAGAACAATAATGTCATTGTTAGCTAATGGATGTTTCCATGGTGACCAACGGCAACATGACAACGTTTCCATTGGTCCCTCTTCTTTAGAGAAGACCAGGAAGTGATGGATACACGGATCGTGTTCCAACCAATAGGAAGTAGAAAGTACAGGTATTTGAGTTCAACATGTAAGAAGTAGAAAGTACAGGTATTTGAGTTCAACATGTAAGAAGTAGAAAGTACAGGTATTTGAGTTCAACATGTGAGAAGTAGAAAGTACAGGTATTTGAGTTCAACATGTAAGAAGTAGAAAGTACAGGTATTTGGGTTCAACATGTAAGAAGTAGAAAGTACAGGTATTTGGGTTCAACATGTGATAAGTAGAAAGTACAGGTATTTGGGTTCAACATGTAAGAAGTAGAAAGTACAGGTATTTGAGTTCAACATGTAAGAAGTAGAAAGTACAGGTATTTGAGTTCAACATGTAAGAAGTAGAAAGTACAGGTATTTGAGTTCAACATGTGATAAGTAGAAAGTACAGGTATTTGAGTTCAACATGTAAGAAGTAGAAAGTACAGGTCTTTGTATTCAACATACTTCCCACCTCTGGCATTAACACACATATCATACCTTCCTCTTAATCTTAATCCCTGTGCAATTTCAGCGCCATTCAATTCCTCTTTCTACTGTTTTGACAAGAAGATTAGATACAGAAAGTGGTGGGTCGAGAATAGCAGGGAGATGGTGGAAGGAGGAGACAAAGAAACAGAATTAGGAGGTAGGAGGTGATGAAGACAGGATGAGTGATGGGTGTTGAGGAGAAGCTTGGATAAACAAGAACTAAAAAAAGGGAAGGGATGAGACAAAGATGGACGGGTTGGGATAAAGATTGGTGTGAGAGGAAGCTAACGGAAAACCCACGGCTCGGTGGAGTAAATGGAGCAAGAGGTGGTGAACAAATGATAACAGTGTCTCTGTGATGGATGGTTTGATGGGATGGACACGAATATAAATAAGCAAGTACAATAATGGGATTTTAGGAGAGTTGTTTAAGAGAAACACCAGGGAAGAAGGAAGGGGCAGCTCTGACGAGAATCTCCTCTCAGGGTTATTGCAGTATCCTCTCAGTGGAAGACATACAAACTGTACTACACACACACACACACACACACACACACACACCCTGCACAGTGATCAAAATGTCCTCGGCCTTGCATCAGAAATACTCGGCCATTAGGTTACGCTGACCTGCAATCAGAAAGTCAAATAACTTTCATATATTAATACATGGATGCCAAAGAAATAACAATAGATGGAGGCCACAGCTCACGGAAATAAGTCGTTCTTCTGCACACGCCCCCATCTGAACTCCAGAGAGGAAGTGTGCAAAACTAGGAAGGAACTGGCATCAGCAGCCAAACCGTTTGATTTCAGAGTCAGAGTGAACACGGTGGTGCAAAGTGCTGCTCTATGCATGAGTAGATTTAGGGAGAGCAATGATAGTGTTTCCAAGTGAAGCATCTCTCCTGGCTGCCACTGGCCGGTCACTTTATTACAATGCAGGCTCTCCTCTCTCGTTCGATACCCCGTGGTGCACATCGAGAGGGTAATAATTGCAGACATGTTGAAAATCAGGCGTAATTTCATCGCTGTTTCTCATTTACCCAGCTGATATTCCCCCGGCGTGATGTGGAAGACAATCTCGATGAATCTGAAAGGTCATGTTCAAAGTGAACCGGGTTTCACGCTGACTTTCACTTTCATTACGAAGTCACATGCAGTCCTCTGTGTGACGGGTGGAGCTTCACACGAGGTGGAGAGATGTGTCTTTTGTCTCTTCATTGAGTTGACGCAGGGTTTAACTTCCCTTTTCTATCTTCTACAGAGTGGGGGTGGATTCAGACGGAGACGAAACACCAGAGGACCTTTCCTTTGAGGTAAAAACCTGGATATCACTATTTATCAGGGCGGCTGTGGCTGCGAGGGGGTGCGGTCGTCCTTCAACAGAAGGTTGTGGGTTCGATCCCTGCCCGTGCAGCCAACATGTCGATGTATCCTTGGGCCAGACACTTAACCCTGAGTTGCTCCCGATGGCCAACGGTGTGTGAATGTTAGTTCCTACAGTAAGGTACACTGCTCTGTGTGAATGGGTGAACGACATGTAGTATGTAAAGACTGGATAACGCGCGATATAAGTACAGTCCATTTAGCAAAACAGTTAAAGAGGCTTTATTTTGCTTTTTTGGGTTTTCCTTTCCCTGTATGGGAATATAGGTTTTTGTTCATGTATGTGTGTGTGCTCAAAACCAAAAACATTAGTCTTAATTGTTTCTCCAGAGGTTAAAGGATTTAATTGAGGTGTCCATGGGATCATTTCTTACATGGAAAGCCAGTAAACGTTCAAATTAGAAGATAATATGCAGAGAAATTACATTTTCCAATAGAAAACAACACACAAGGAATTAGGGATTATTTCTTTATCCCTTACAGCAGGGGTGTCAAACTCAATTTCATCGCGGGCCACATCAGCATTATGGTTGCACTCAAAGGGCCGGTTGTAACTATATAAAATATACATATAAATATATAATATATATAAAATAATGTGTTATATTACATTATTGCCCCTGAACTGGATTATTATCGGATAGGATAATGACTTGGTAATTAACTCTGTTTGAAAGCAAATAATTGCAAGTCTCTTCAGTGGCATGTCACAAAGCCAGATGCATTGTGGGACATGTAGTCTACGGGCAACCTGATTCTGTAAAGCGGCATTTAATCGTATAATAAACGTATTACATTCTTTGCAAGCTCTTGCGGGGCCGCATACAATGAAGTCACGGGCCGGATGTGGCCCCCGGGCCTTGAGTTTGACACCCTTGCCTTACAGTATATAATATATATTAAGGATAATGTCTTTATCATAGACAGCCAAAGAAATATTAATTAAAAGACAAGGACACACCTTTTTTGCTTTCCAGATGACTCCAGACCAGCACATTTGACTATTTAAAATAATTTCCACTGATGCTAAATATGTATTCAGTCTCTTGAAGCTGTGTGTTGTGCATCCTTACAGCTCTCCCTACAGGACGAAGCTGCGTGAGAGAGGATTCAAAGACGATAAAAACTTGGTTAAGAGCTGGATAATTTCCACTCGAGTGCCGCAGGGCTGAACTGCGTCACAATCTTTACATCGGAGTACTGGTACGCGCACCGTACACAACACTATGCAGCATTTTACACACACTACAACGCAAGGACTTTAAAGTATATCCTGCCATCCTCCTCCACTGACGCTACCCTTTAATCATGGCTCTGTTGTTTATTGTAACACCGCGGGACATCAAAGCAGGGGTTCAAGAGGCGGATATTTTGCTTCCTGATAAATGACGGGCTTCTTCTTCTTCTTCTTCTTCTTCTTCTTCTTCTTCTTCTTCTTCTTCTTCTTCTTCTTCTTCTTCTTCTTCTTCTTCTTCTTCTTCTTCTTCTTCTTCTTCTTCTTCTTCTTCTTCTTCTTCTTCTTCTTCTTCTTCTTCTTCTTCTTCTTCTTCTTCTTCTTCTTCTTCTTCTTCTTCTTCTTCTTCTTCTTCTTCTTCTTCTTCTTCTTCTTCTTCTTCTTCTTCTTCTTCTTCTTCTTCTTCTTCATCTTCTTCTTCTTCTTCTTCTTCTTCTTCTTCTTCTTCTTCTTCTTCTTCTTCTTCTTCTTCTTCTTCTTCTTCTTCTTCTTCTTCTTCTTCTTCTTCTTCTTCTTCTTCTTCTTCTTCTTCTTCTTCTTCTTCTTCTTCTTCTTCTTCTTCTTCTTCTTCTTCTTCTTCTTCTTCTTCTTCATTCTTCTTCTTCTTCTTCTTCTTCTTCTTCTTCTTCTTCTTCTTCTTCTTCTTCTTCTTCTTCTTCTTCTTCTTCTTCTTCTTCTTCTTCTTCTTCTTCTTCTTCTTCTTCTTCTTCTTCTTCTTCTTCTTCTTCTTCTTCTTCTTCTTCTTCTTCTTCTTCTTCAGCCAGAAGGGGTCTTTAAGATGTTCCTACATCAGCAAAAGCCCCCGAGGTGCCGCATGTAAAACGCTGAGGTCATTGGATATGGCCCTGCTGACCACCCCGGGGTGCGGGTTTCCAGCATTTCCATCAGGCGGTGTACACGGCCACCCCAGAGCTTTTTTATGTGTCAGCGAGTAACAGTGGTTCTCTCATGGTGTACAGGTCGCTACAGGGAGGCCAGACACAACACGAGGCCTGTGGCACCGTCTGGACTACAAGTATCCTTTCTTCTCTGCAGCACTCTCACAATGGTTACTGCACCGGCCTGTGGAGCAGATTATACAGCGGGTACAAGGGAAGGAGCAGAGTGCTTCATTTCAGGGACTGTGCAGAAAGGACAAAGAACAAAGATGGTCTTGAACTGCTTCAGGTGCTTGGGGAGTCCATAAGTGCATTCGGTGCCGGTGTAAAACATATTACAACGGCTCAAGACATGTCCATCAGGAGAAAGGCGCTGCAGTGTCCAAAACGATGCACATAAATGTGCCAAAACACTTCCAGCGTTATCCGACCATAGATATCCGACATTTTGTAAAAACGGTTACCCGCAGTTTACACTGAAAGTGAGCAGATGGCTTGAGCAAAATAAAACCTCCACTATTACTGCCAAAGCAAACTCATAATATTTCAGTTTTATAATCCATTCAAATTCAAAGTGCATTCCCAGCAGGTTGTGGTTTAACCAGGAGTCGACGCACAACCGATGTGTAAGCTTTTGGCAGAGCTAGGTAAGCTGTTTCAAGTCCCTATGCTAAGCTAAGCTAACTAGCTGCAGCTGCACATACATCTAGCGCTCTGCAAAATAATATTTCCCAAAATGTCAATGTTTTTTCCTTTAATTTGTTGACCACATGGTGAATTAGGATCCTGTTAGCAGAAAATAAATCATTTGGCGGTAAGAAAACAGTCCTGTCCTCTGCAGTAGCATTTCATGGTACCACTTAATGGCCTCATTAAGTCGGTCAGGAGCACATCACTTGACTTTAAGGACTCTGTTCGCACTGCGAAACAATTAAATGTGGGTCTTATTACTAGTGCATTAAAGAGAATAACAGTTAAGGGACATATCCGATCGGACAGCGTAGGTCAGGGGGGTCAAACTCAATTTCATCGCGAGCCACATCAGCATTAAGGTTGCACTCAAAGGGCCGGTTGTAACTTTAAGACTATATAAAAATACATAAATATTTAATAGAAATAAAAAATAATGTATTATATTATATTATTGCAACGGCATTGGATTATTATCGCATAGGGTACTAACTTCATAATTAACTACTTCTTAAAGCAGAAGTCGAGGTCAAATAATTCCAAGTCTCTTCAGTGAGAATGTCATAAAATGATCTGAAAAGAAAAGCCAAATTCTGGAAAAACAAAAACAAAGAAGTGACATTTTGAAATAAAAAGTAACATTTTGGAGAAAAAATCTAATTCTGAGAAAAAAAATCATATTTTGAAGAATAAAAGTCAAATTTGAGATGCATTGTGGGACATGTAGTTCATGGGCAACGTGCTTCTGTAAAGTAGCGTGTAACCGTATAATAAACATATTATATTCTTTGCAAGCTCTTGGGCGGCCACATGAAATGAAGTCGCGGGCCGGATTTGGCCCCCGGGCCTCGAGTTTGACCCCCCTGGAGGTAAACATTAAAAACGACTCTGAAAAGCTGCAAGAGAACCCGTTTTAGTACAAATCAAAATCTCCTACAGCCGGTACTCTTTATTGTAGAGAACTGTCCAACAGTGTGAAAAGTGTACGGCATCTGTAAGTATTTAACTAAACTCCCATCTCAAATTATGTTGATGCACGATCCAACAAAATGGCTGTCAAAACACGTTGTGAATATTTTTAATTTAGGATTAAGCTTTGAAAATGAATTGAGTTTCTGGGGACAACTTTGGCAGCGATTCCAGCCCCGGGTCTTCCGGTGATGTCTCGATTTACACGGCCCCTTGCATTGTTCTTGGCATGCTCTCCGAACCTTATCAGCAGGGGACATCTAGGAATACGATATTATATTGTTGCTTCGTTCTGATATTCCCTGAGAAGCGCCTCCTCGTTGTTGAAAAGCCACGTCATGATACTGCTAACAGCACGGTTTTAACACTGCTTATTATCCACCTAATGTCTCCTAATCCTGCTCGTCGTCCCCAGTTGTTTTAAATATCAAGGTAATCTGATTACATCTCATGCAATTAGTTACTCACCAAACCTGCTCAATCCCTCATCAAACACCACATTAGAAACAACTTAATATCCTTACTTTATTTCACGTTAGAATCAAAGGGTGCCTTTTTCAGAAGCTGCTTCAAAATGACACTCTTTAAAGGCAGTTTAAACTGAAGCCGCCCCTCTGTCAATATTTAATGGAATTTAAAATGATAGCTAAGGGACATAGAATTATTTACAGTTGTGCTGGGGTTTTTCAATCTGCATGTACATGTGTGTGAGAGAGAGAGAGAGAGAGAGAGAGAGAGAGAGAGAGAGAGAGAGAGAGAGAGAGAGAGAGAGAGAGAGGCAGAGGTACAAAGAGAGAGGTACAAAGAGAGAGGTACAAAGAGAGAGAGAGGTACAGAGAGAGAGAGAGAGAGAGAGAGAGAGAGAGAGAGAGAGAGAGAGAGAGAGAGAGAGGTACAGAGAGAGAGGTACAAAGAGAGAGAGAGGTACAGAGAGAGAGAGAGAGAGGTACAGAGAGAGAGGTACAGAGAGAGAGAGGTACAGAGGTACAGAGAGATAGATAGAGAGAGAGAGAGAGAGAGAGAGGTACAGAGAGAGAGAGGTACAGAGGTACAGAGAGAGAGTGGTACAGAGAGAGAGAGGTACAGAGGTACAGAGAGAGAGAGAGAGGTAGAGAGAGAGGTAGAGAGAGAGAGAGGTAGAGAGAGAGGTAGAGAGGTACAGAGAGAGAGAGGTACAGAGGTACAGAGAGAGAGAGAGGTAGAGAGAGAGAGAGAGAGAGGTAGAGAGAGAGAGAGAGAGAGAGAGAGAGAGAGAGAGAGAGAGAGAGAGAGGTACAGAGAGAGAGAGAGAGAGAGAGAGAGAGAGAGAGAGGAGAGAGAGAGAGAGAGAGAGAGAGAGAGAGAGAGAGAGAGAGAGAGAGAGAGAGAGGAGAGAGAGAGAGAGAGAGAGAGAGAGAGAGAGAGGATGAAAGGCCCAGCTCTGGCCATGGTTCCCTGTTGATGGAAGTAGCATGATATAGATGCTTTGAAGTGCACCAGGTGAGGACACACATTGTGCTTTGAAGTGCACCAGGTGAGGACACACATGGTGCTTTGAAGTGGACCAGGTGAGGACACACATTGTGCTTTGAAGTGCACCAGGTGAGGACACACATGGTGCTTTGAAGTGGACCAGGTGAGGACACACATGGTGCTTTGAAGTGGACCAGGTGAAGACACACATGGTGCTTTGAAGTGGACCAGGTGAGGACACACATGGTGCTTTGAAGTGGACCAGGTGAGGACACACATGGTGCTTTGAAGTGGACCAGGTGAGGACACACATGGTGCTCTCAAGCAGCCATTTTGAAGGACACCAAACCCCGTGTGATCTCTCCGGCTGGACGTTTTCGCGGACTGTGGTTTTCAGGGCTGGCGAACGGCGTTTTTGTTTTTCCTCCGGCATCCCGCTGGCCACCCGTGTTTAAGAGACCTGCAATTCAAAGTTGGCTTTAACTCTGCGGCATGACTTGTATTTATAGCATTACATAAAACACCACCGTCGCAGAGCATAAACAACACGATGCATGACATTAGAGGGGTGTGGCATCGTGAGAGAGACATGTATCCATTACAGTGGGCCCTTCCAGAGCGTTCCTTATGTGCACTCTGCTGCTGCAGCTGGTCCAGAGGGACGCTGTCTGACTGGGTTTCCTGCACCGACTGTCTATTCTTGCATCATGATGATATGACACATGTTATACCAACAGCTCCAGTACATTCAGAACAGCGCTGCTGGAGAGGACTCTTTAAAGTAGAGACGCTACATACTGATATACACGTGAACATCAGCAGGAGAGGACTCTTTAAAGTAGAGACACTACATACTGATATACACCTGAACATCAGCAGGAGAGGACTCTTTAAAGTAGAGACACTACATACTGATATACACCTGAACATCAGCAGGAGAGGACTCTTTAAAGTAGAGACACTACATACTGATATACACCTGAACATCAGCAGGAGAGGACTCTTTAAAGTAGAGACACTATGTACTGATATACACCTGAACATCAGCAGGAGAGGACTCTTTAAAGTAGAGACACTACATACTGATATACACCTGAACATCAGCAGGAGAGGACTCTTTAAAGTAGAGACACTACGTACTGATATACACCTGAACATCAGCAGGAGAGGACTCTTTAAAGTAGAGACACTACTGATATACACCTGAACATCAGCTGGAGAGGACTCTTTAAAGTGGAGACACTACATACTGATATACACCTGAACATCAGCAGGAGAGGACTCTTTAAAGTAGAGACACTACATACTGATATACACCTGAACATCAGCAGGAGAGGACTCTTTAAAGTAGAGACACTACGTACTGATATACACCTGAACATCAGCAGGAGAGGACTCTTTAAAGTAGAGACACTACATACTGATATACACCTGAACATCAGCAGGAGAGGACTCTTTAAAGTAGAGACACTACGTACTGATATACACCTGAACATCAGCAGGAGAGGACTCTTTAAAGTAGAGACACTACTGATATACACCTGAACATCAGCTGGAGAGGACTCTTTAAAGTGGAGACACTACATACTGATATACACCTGAACATCAGCAGGAGAGGACTCTTTAAAGTAGAGACACTACATACTGATATACACCTGAACATCAGCAGGAGAGGACTCTTTAAAGTAGAGACACTACATACTGATATGCACCTGAACATCAGCAGGAGAGGACTCTTTAAAGTAGAGACACTACATACTGATATACACCTGAACATCAGCAAGAGGGGACTCTTTAAAGTAGAGACACTACACACTGATATACACCTGAACATCAGCAGGAGAGGACTCTTTAAAGTAGAGACACTACATACTGATATACACCTGAACATCAGCAGGAGAGGACTCTTTAAAGTAGAGACACTACTGATATACACCTGAACATCAGCTGGAGAGGACTCTTTAAAGTGGAGACACTACATACTGATATACACCTGAACATCAGCAGGAGAGGACTCTTTAAAGTGGAGACACTACATACTGATATACACCTGAACATCAGCTGGAGAGGACTCTTTAAAGTGGAGACACTACATACTGATATACACCTGAACATCAGCAGGAGAGGACTCTTTAAAGTAGATACACTACATACTGATATACACCTGAACATCAGCAGGAGAGGACTCTTTAAAGTAGAGACACTACATACTGATATACACCTGAACATCAGCAGGAGAGGACTCTTTAAAGTAGATACACTACATACTGATATACACCTGAACATCAGCGGGAGAGGACTCTTTAAAGTAGAGACACTACATACTGATATACACCTGAACATCAGCAGGAGAGGACTCTTTAAAGTAGAGACGCTACATACTGATATACACGTGAACATCAGCAGGAGAGGACTCTTTAAAGTAGAGACACTACATACTGATATACACCTGAACATCAGGAGGAGAGGACTCTTTAAAGTAGAGACACTACGTACTGGTATACACCTGAACATCAGCAGGAGAGGACTCTTTAAAGTAGAGACACTACATACTGATATGCACCTGAACATCAGCAGGAGAGGACTCTTTAAAGTACAGACACTACATACTGATATACACCTGAACATCAGCAGGAGAGGACTCTTTAAAGTACAGACACTACATACTGATATACACCTGAACACCAGCAGGAGAGGACTCTTTAAAGTAGAGACACTACACACTGATATACACCTGAACATCAGCAGGAGAGGACTCTTTAAAGTAGAAACACTACATGTGGAACGCTCTCCCCGACCACATGAGAGCACCACAGACCGTGGAGGCTTTTTAAAAAAGGCCTCAAACCCCGTCTCGTCAGTCGAGCCTTTGCCTCGACCTTTTTATCACCCTTTTATTTATTTTTTATTTATTTGTATTGCTTTTTAATTAATTCTACCGTGTTGTGTAATGTTTATTCATACTGTTCACGCTCACTGCTTGTAACACTTCGGGATTTGAATTCAAATATGAAGTGCTTCATAAATGGAACTTATTATTATTATTATATTAAATATACATCTCCATGGTAACAGCAGACACACACAGGATGTAGAGTGCAGTATGCATCTCTGAAATGTTGCGGTAGAAGGTATAAGAGCTTTAAGTTTTAATCAAATTCTCTGCCAGGTGAGGGGAGTACGTCAAAAAACGATTAATGTTGATGTTGGGATATGGTCCAATAATAACTGTATTCTTCGCATTTGTCTTATAATAAGTGGGCAGTCTATCTTCTTGTTTTGTTTCTTCACGTCTCTCTTTGTAAACATAGAGAGGAAGTATAGGAATAAGTGAGTCAAGTGTAACTCCTCTAAAGTCGACCGATGTAAAGTATTTCAGTAAATATACTCAAAGACTTTCCTCCACGGAGGAGAGGTCGGGAAAAGGTGACATGTGGCGCATCTAGGGAGGGGACGATGACGGGAGCAGTTGGGCGTGTACACAACCACTCAGCGCCTTCACACACACACACACACACACACACACACACACACACACACACACACACACACACACACACACACACACACACACACACACACACACACACACACCACACACACACACACACACACACACACACACACACACACACACACACACACACACACACACACACAACACACACACACACACACACCACACACACACACACACACACACACACACACACCACACACACACACACACACACACACACACACACACACACACACACACACACACACACACACACACACACACACACACACACACACACACACCATTGTGAAGCGGCTCTTGCAGTTATAATTACCCCAGCTGTCTAGTGTTATGCCAACGTGGAACAGGAGGACACGGTGCCAACGAGAAGACAACTTCAGGTCCACAGGAAGTCATTATCCCTCCTCCTCTTCTTCATCATCCTCTTCTTCATCCTCTTCTTCTTCTGTCCCCGATCGGAGACGTTTCTAAATAAATCCTGTTGGCGCGCCCATAGCTCACACCTCTCGCATATCGCTGATAACCGCCCCACGGTGTGAGAAGTGGCATCAAAACCCTTTACCTCTGTGTTGTGCTCGTGCGAGGGGGATTGTGTACTTTTGGGCCATCGTATTGTTCCTCATGGACCCCGCGGTACGAAGCCTTGGTGCAGGAATGATAGCGTTGGTGATGTTGTCGCGTGGAGAGCAAAGCAGCTCAGAAAGGCAATCATGTTCACAAGTTTTAGTACCAGCTTCGAGCTAGTTTCTGTTGAGTGGACACGGAATCAAATGAGATGAGATGTTACGACGCTACTGACACACCTGGCCCCGAAAGATAAGTGTTATAATGTTATTATCATATACCACTGAGGGCTTCATCATAACATCTGAAAAGGGCCCTTTCTTATCCTGAAAGGAAACAGTGAATTATTTCCATTTCTATCCCCCCTGCGGTTCTCCTCTTGCAGAGCACTCGCTCCTTTTGTTGCATTTTGTACCGTCGTGTTTTTATTACAACCCAGCAGAAAATACCGCCTCTCTTTAGCCGACGCTTTCTAGAACAGCTACGGTCTGGATTCGCCTTCCAGAACAAGAAACATCTCTCCAAAGTCATTTGGGTTGACACGTTATTAAACTACCCGAGTAACCAATCAGAGCAGACTGGGCTCTGGTTTCAGACAGAGGGTGAAAAGAGGTGCTGCAGCATGAGAACAGCTTTCTGAACATTAAAGCATGGAGACATGAGAGACACTACATACTGATATACACCTGAACATCAGCAGGAGAGGACTCTTTAAAGTAGAGACACTACATACTGATATACACCTGAACATCAGCAGGAGAGGACTCTTTAAAGTAGAGACACTACATACTGATATGCACCTGAACATCAGCAGGAGAGGACTCTTTAAAGTAGAGACACTACATACTGATATACACCTGAACATCAGCAGGAGAGGACTCTTTAAAGTAGAGACACTACATACTGATATACACCTGAACATCATCAGGAGAGGACTCTTTAAAGTAGAGACACTACAGACTGATATACACCTGAACATCAGCAGGAGAGGACTCTTTAAAGTAGAGACACTACACACTGATATACACCTGAACATCAGCAGAAGAGGACTCTTTAAAGTAGAGACACTACATACTGATATACACCTGAACATCAGCAGGAGAGGACTCTTTAAAGTAGAGACACTACATACTGATATACACCTGAACATCAGCAGGAGAGGACTCTTTAAAGTAGAGACACTACATACTGATATGCACCTGAACATCAGCAGGAGAGGACTCTTTAAAGTAGAGACACTACATACTGATATGCACCTGAACATCAGCAGGAGAGGACTCTTTAAAGTAGAGACACTACATACTGATATGCACCTGAACATCAGCAGGAGAGGACTCTTTAAAGTAGAGACACTACATACTGATATGCACCTGAACATCAGCAGGAGAGGACTCTTTAAAGTAGAGACACTACATACTGATATGCACCTGAACATCAGCAGGAGAGGACTCTTTAAAGTAGAGACACTACATACTGATATACACCTGAACATCAGCAGGAGAGGACTCTTTAAAGTAGAGACACTACATACTGATATACACCTGAACATCAGCAGGAGGACTCTTTAAAGTAGAGACACTACATACTGATATACACCTGAACATCAGCAGGAGAGGACTCTTTAAAGTAGAGACACTACATACTGATATACACCAGAACATCAGCAGGAGAGGACTCTTTAAAGTAGAGACACTACATACTGATATACACCTGAACATCAGCAGGAGAGGACTCTTTAAAGTGGAGACACTACATACTGATATACACCTGAACATCAGCAGGAGAGGACTCTTTAAAGTAGAGACACTACACACTGATATACACCTGAACATCAGCAGGAGAGGACTCTTTAAAGTAGAGCCACTACATACTGATATACACCTGAACATCAGCAGGAGAGGACTCTTTAAAGTAGAGACACTACATACTGATATACACCTGAACATCAGCAGGAGAGGACTCTTTAAAGTAGAGACACTACATACTGATATACACCTGAACATCAGCAGGAGAGGACTCTTTAAAGTAGAGACACTACACACTGATATACACCTGGACATCAGCAGGAGAGGACTCTTTAAAGTAGAGACACTACATACTGATATGCACCTGAACATCAACAGGAGAGGACTCTTTAAAGTAGAGACACTACATACTGATATGCACCTGAACATCAGCAGGAGAGGACTCTTTAAAGTAGAGACACTACATACTGATATACACCTGAACATCAGCAGGAGAGGACTCTTTAAAGTAGAGACACTACATACTGATATACACCTGAACATCAGCAGGAGAGGACTCTTTAAAGTAGAGACTGCTGTTAGAACCCTTTTGCCTCAGCTCTGGTTTGGAAACACGTTCCCCCTCTCCTGTTCATGCTCATTGACTCCAACACACCTTTGCCAACAAGCCTTAACAAGGTCCAGACTCCTCAGCTGCCCCCACGTCCCGGAGGTAAGACGCATCTTGAGTTCTTGTACATTCTTCAAATATCCTCAGAACAGGGAAAGTGAAATGCACGATGTTCTACGTACCACTCAGGACGAAGAGCAGGTGTGTGAGGCAGATCCCGACGACGAGGAGGGGTTCGGATCTGAAGGAGGAGACTGTGGATCAGCTCACCGAGAAGACCTGCTGGAGGGGGATCTGGGACTCGGCGCCGATCCTCCTGCTATCACCTGAAGCTGCAGGATCCTACACCTGCCCTGAGGACGTGTCCACGAGCGGGGTCATCTGGGAGGAGCTAATCGGGACTCAGCGCTTCCCGAAAAAAAGGTCATGCACTCGGGGATAAATGACTTCCTGCTGCACTGCTTCGGCTCCAGGTAAGGACTTTAATAGATCCTGCTAAATGTCTACTTTTCACACAGAAAACACGATTTAAATTCCAGTGCAGCCGCTCTAAGCTTTACAGTCGGGTCTTTGCGTCTGGCTTTTTGAATATCTGCCGTGATTGAAAGCCACCGTATTTCCCTTAATCAGCAGAAATGGTATTTGCGTGCCAACCTCCCTAACTCCTTATTAAACCTTTATTGCACTGTTTTCCGCTACAATCCTTTTAACTGATTCAAAATGTTGCATTTATCACCGCTTGCTGATCACGGGCGAGAAGACCTCCAGAGTGTCGGAACAGCATTCGACAACGAGACGATTAACGAGCGTTTTCTCTGACTTCTTTATAGATTGCGCTTTGCTGCTTCCTCAGTGAGTCATTGTACATCTCTGGGGGGCTACCACCCCCCCTCTGTGTGAGGCGCGGTGTTGTGTAAAGCACAAATCTGTGTGTGAATATGCAGACTGTTTCCCTCGCATTAATAACAACGCCATTGTCCTTGAACTTTAACGGAGGCCTGTCCGTGTTGTGATGTGAATGCATGGCTGCATCGTAGGCATGCTGCTCCGATTCTCTCCTCAATGGCTGCAAGGAATACATGCAGTGTCCTTCGTTCGCAGCTCGATTATAAGAGGGAAGGACCCTCAGTTTCACATCCTTAAAAGCAGCCGGTCCGCTTAGATTTCTCGTCTAATTTGACTAGTTTTGCCGTGTTTTTGATCTATGACCTGAGCATCCCAACGCGATGCACAAGAACACATTCTGTCGGTGATTATCTAAATATCGAAACGTACACATTTGACATTTTAAAAATCAAGTGCAGTGTCAGCGCCCACCCCCTTAACCTGTCTCCCTTACCCCCCCCCCTACCCGACTTGTAAAGCGACCTTGGAAAAGCGCGATAAAAATATTATTTATTATTATTAAGAAGGAGAAACCAGGGCTTGCAATAGTTCTGAGCTTTTCATAAATCATTTTTTGGGCACTTTAAGTATTGCAAACCGAATGTTAGTTACGAGCTGTTTTGCTGAAGCGAGATCAAATCTGTAAATCTAGCGCTCGCATTGAATCTGGATGGAGGTGGAAATTCAGCTCTCTTAGACTTTTACCTTCGCATTCAAGTCATTTGATACAAGTTTATTTCCCTTTTTCAGCCGATTTGTCCGAGTGAATAATGAATACAGTATTTCTAATGATTAGGACACTTTACGACACGTACTTAACGGCACCCTGTGGCGTTTCTGACCACCAGTATCATTACAGAGGAACACTGTTTTTTGTTTTCGTTCTCACAAATGCTTATCCGTGCTCTGAACCTTTCTACTGAAGTGAAAGCAGCGGTTACTCACAAAGAAAGGCATCAGCAGACTGCTAGAAATGAAACATCGACTTAAACCAGTACAATATGAGACCTCCAGAATACACACATGTTTGTGGGTGAGAAACGCTGACTGGTAGAAAATGTGTTTACAGTAAAACTCCACAGGGGGCCTTTAAGTTATGTAGCTAATAGCAACACATGTGTGCCTACTCCTGCACTATGGCTCTCAAATGGTGAGGGAAGGCACTGGAATAAGGTATGCCTTGGAAAAATCTTTGTGATTAAAATATATGTTAATATCGTATCTTGTTACAACAATATTGATTACATCCAGTGTTATGCTTTTGTGTATGTAAATGAGACAAATAAAGCAAGTCACAGTAAGCCACTAAACCCAACTATGACCCTGAAAACCTGCGTAATAGGGCCCCTTTAAACGTGTAACGGTTCCTCATGCGCCGTACTCTGAGAACAGCCGTTTGTGTATGTTCTGCATCGTGATTTACATGCACGGCCGTGTGTCGACACAAACGCGTAACACCGTCTTGTTAATTGTGAACTTTACTCAATGCAATATTCCCAGACCATGTGTTTTTATAAGAGCAAGCATTTGTAAACATTTGAAATGGTAGAACAGACTGCTTCCACTGACACAGAGACTCCCCGCCCGGAGCCACGACACGGTGCATGATCTCATCCTGTGAGGATTTAGTGAGAAATCAAAACATACTCTTTTAGAAATCTAGACGTAGCGCTAACGCTGCTCGGCACACCGCTACCTATGGCACATCAACAAACCAATTGATTGTCTCGGACTCAAACCAGGTCTTTCAAACAGACATCAGTTCTTTGTTTTCTTTTGTTGTTCTTTCATCGACTATTTCCACTTTTACAGACAGCATGGAGACTGAGAAAACAGTTTTTTTGTAAGGTTTGGAACATTCAAAATATAACCCCACTTTGAAACGTCATCATAACAAGATACATGAAGTATACAGTTTCCTTTTCCTTGCAGCCTCACTATTAAAATCCTTGATGGAACGGCCTTTGCATCGTCAAACACATCCAATATTCCAGTATAAAAGAAAGTGGTCCCTTCAAACTCCACTGCGAGGCGACGGAGAGAAACGTGATACATTCCCAGGGAGGCCAGTGGAGCTGCGCCAACAGTGATTCAAAGTAAAGCTCTTTAATTCCACGATAAGAAGAAGAAACGGCACTCGATGCGACATTAAATTAAAAGGTCTTTGGTGGCGATGTCACAGTTTGGAGTGTGTCAGTAGTGGCTTGCTCAAGTCCTTGGCCTCCCCGGCTGTTCGCACTCTCTCGTAGCCCAGAACAGACATGGCGTGGTGGCAGTAGTCCTCCACTTGTTTGATCTGCTGGATGCTCAGCACTGTCCTCCATGCACTAGCAGCTTGTGTGGCGTTCCTGGACGACACGATGAAGGGCTTGGAAGAGGAGCTGGAGCCGCTGGTCATGTTCAGAGCAAACGTCTCGATGTCGTGGTTGGCGGTGAGGTTGGCGAAGTGGTAGATGTTCTTCAGGGTCTTCACGGGGTTCTCCACCAGGTCCTCGTACCTCACCGCCATGTATTTCCCCTTCAGCCAGCTGGGCGGGTTTAAGGCAGTCCTCAAAGTCCTGGAGGTGCGGTCGCAGATCACCTCCATGGCTCCGATGGAGTGGTAGTCGGCGCCGTCCTTCTTGTTGGCTTTGTGACCGGGATCCACGAAAGGGATCCGGCGAAGTTTCGGATCCCTGCTGCGCACCACCTGTAAATTCTCCCTTATCAGGCCGTGTCTGGATTTGATCCTGGAGTTAGCCACGGCCCGCGGGTCTCTGACCAGGTGTATCACCTTCAAATCCAACGACGGGTCCTCCATAAGGGGGGCCAGCACGTTAACGTCCAAAATGCGTACCCCTTTAATGACTATGGTGCTATATTTGAGGCACTCCTCCTCCAACAGTCTAAGGCTTTGAGGGGGGCACTTTTTACACAACTTATCGTCCACCATCCCCACCACCTCTTTCCTGTAGGCGGAGCAGAGGGGGTAGGAGCACACCACTTTATTGAGGGTGGCCCCAAACAGTCCCAGGGAGGTAAAATTCTTGCCCCCGGGGCTGTTGTAAAGTTGGAAAACAGACATGTCGCAGCGGTACAAGGAGCTCAGCATGTCCCTGGCTGCTCCCTGCAAAGACACCGCGTCGCCAGGGTACAGCTTCTGCCAGATGTGCCACATGGGCTCGTACAAGAAGAACACTTCTGGGTTTTGGTTGAAAAGCTCCCCGAAAAAGGAGGACCCCGACCTCCAGGTGGTCAGCACGTAGATGAGCTGCCTCTTCTTAGCCAGAGAGGGCCTGTACAGGAAGCGAATGTCAGATCTGCCCTGATAAGTGGTGCTCCTCATCTGATGGTTACACTGCTGAGGCTCCTTAGTCCATTTATAATTAGCCAAGTTAAGCATCGTGAGGACCAGCAGTAAGAAGTAGGCCATGAATAACACAATCCTCTTCCTGCGGAGGACTTTCATCACGAGCCCAGGCTGTGCTATTATCTTGGTATGATTCCTGTAGGTTTTAAGCTTCCTCCCAAAGCCAGCATCCTTCTCCCAAGGCGCTGTCAACTTCAGTGGTGGATGGTATTGTTTGCCTCTCATCTGTTCCCTTTGGAGAGTGGCTCTCACCACTGGACAAAGCTGCTCACATTGAACGTGTAGCAACACGCTCTGCAGGATGCACACAGCTTACACTGGGGGTTGATACCCAGATGAGTAACCGCTCATTAGGTATAATACTCACCAGCCAATTCAAAATCCACAACACGATGTCCTGTTTTCACTGCAGTGCGCAATGCTCTTCGTGGGAACGGACGAAAGTAGCGGTGTGTGTCCACGGAGCGGTGCGCGGATCACAACAGAAAGGAAGGAGCCTTCATCATAGCAATATGGGAACAGACGCCCTGTGTGTGCGTGTTCAACGGAGGCATCCCTGCGCACTTCTCATCCGATGCATCCTCGTACAGGCAGCCTGGGAAGATCCAGACATCTCAGACAATAAGACGTCACGATTTGGCGCGCCCTGCTTTCTCTCAAATCACTCCGCATCTGGGAAAACAGAGCAACGCCCGGGCGGTATCTCCGGCACACAGTTTATTGAAAGGGTAACCCCCTCCCTCGTTTCTTCCTGCTCCCCCTTCCTCGCTCCCCCAACTAATACAAACTGGACCGATTCAATCAGAATGCACGGAGGAAGCCCCGCCCACAGAGGCACTGGATTGGTCGTCAGCGAGCCTCTCCATTGGCTGCGCTGCACGCCTGTCACTCGGCTCCTCTCTGGCTCCCACAGATCGCAGCAATGGTAGACTGTGGGGAGTGATGCTGTTGTTATGTTTCAGAGAGAGAGGCTTTCATCGCTATCTGCGTCCTAGTAACCATAACCCACCCCGATACTGTAAACACTATTCCAGGTGCAAGTGTTCAGGATCTCATGTTCACACAACCCACACACCCCTATCTTCTTTTGTTTACAATCACCCGGCTCTATTCTATTCCTGTCTTTACATTGGGCCTTTTGTTTCTCATATACACGTCATATAAGACGTCAAAGCCCTTTTTTAATATGTTTTAATATCCTTGTGTAATAAATAATGCATGTATAACCTCAACCCTGAAAGGCATAATCAACTAATAAACATCTTGTCAGGACAAACTGACCATATGTATTCTAAATGATTAATTAAAGGTATACCATGCACACGTGACTTGCAAAATAGCTTCCTGTTACTGTTTTTCTCCGCGTATTGAGACGGCGTGCAGCAGGGATGTGAGTGGCACCTCTCTCAGCTCCGTGTGACATCTGACAGCCGTTTGAACACAGGAGACCGCGTGCTCTGCAGATTGGAAAATCATCCTTCCTGAGAGGCTTGGGATCCCAGAACGGGCCCTCTGACCCGTGAAGAGAAATCAATAGGAGTAGCCTACTGTTATCCACATTTATTGGTCATGTTTTTTAATTCTATTCAACTTCTTTGATCCAACTTGGAACCTTTCTTTCACTGTTTCGCAATAATAGTTCTGTTTACAAAATGTCGACAGTCCGCCCTCACTGTAACATCTGCTACAGATCATGTGTAAGTGCTTTTGAAAAGAGTTTATATATTTATATATACGTGGATTATTTTACTGTATGCAATAAATGACTGCTCGTAATGCTGTGTGTGATCTGTCCGCCCCATATGTACTCATGCTGTACTCATACAATGCATATAGGCTATTAATCCTTTGTGCACACTGCCCCCTGCTGGACAGTCGTGATTCCAAACAAGACAAAGAAACAGATTTCAGACAAACATCAGGACTAACAAATAATAATGATTACATAACAGCAAGTTTCTCACATTTCCAATTATATAATTAATGTTAAGGATCAATCCATTAACATTGAGGTTTACTAAACTACGGTTAATTGTGTATATTGGTCAGTGGAATCAAATTAAATTAAAGCACTTAGAGAATATTGAATAGCAGTTTTCTGTAATTAACTGGAGTAACTTATTAGGTTAATTGAGTACTTTACTTTATTAAAAGCTACAAAGAAAAGCATGGATCCTATTCTTTTTTGGCTTACTTATTCATTTCAGTCGGATTAAATACGTGTCTTTTTGGGAGGCTGCAAAAATAAAATGGCTTTTCTTCACATGCAATGTCTGAGCTTTTCTTGCAACGCTCAGACTTCATTTATAATATTCTGTGTTGGCTTTTCAGCGGTAATGGAAGAGGACACAGCATTGCCACAGACGTGAGTGAAAGGTTTCTGTGCAAAGCTGCGTGTATCTCCCACTGCTATTATACAGAGCAAGATGTCCGTTTCCCTCTCTTTCCATTTTCCACATGCAGTCAATTTCACTCACCCATGTCCGAACCATAGACTGTATATATACAAGTCCGAACACATCCATGTTAAGGACATGAATGCTTATCTGCATGTATTCTGTTTAACGTGCACAACGTATTTTGGCAGTATAGGCTGTGAATAACAGTAGCACACACACACATAGTCAGTAAGGCTGCACTCAAGTGCCCTTTTACGTAATTCTGAGGCACAGCAGCTTTGCGCCTGCGAAGTGCGTGAACAGGTGGAGGAGGAAACATGCGCAGTTGCAGCCCGAGCAGCAGCAGCATCAGGACCACAGCGATCTCCGGGATTCTGCGATGCCAGAAGATGGTGCATGTAAACACCGCCTGGGAGAGGACTGTGAGCTTTTATCCGACCCCTCGCATGTATAATCCCGCAGTTTGAAGACACACCGACTGAAGGAGGAGGGGGGGGGGACGTTTTAACCCCGCGCAGTGATACAGCGATCAGCCGAGATGCGGAGGAAACAACAACACGTTTGCCTCATGACGACGCGTTGAAGGCTCTGCTGCGCAACAACACGGCTCTCGTGTCAGCCCGCACGACAGGCTTTCTGGTGTAATGGTCGCTGGTTTCTAGTGGGATGCACATCAGTGTTTGCCCGTACTCGCTCTCCGTCGTGATGGCAGCTCTGTACCAGGGCACGGACACTTCCTCTCCGGATAAATTTCTGGCCTTGAAAGACGTGAGAGAGGTGAAGGAGGAAACTACGCTGGACGAGAAGCTCTTCCTGCTGGCATGCGAGAAAGGTCTGTTGATATTTGATTATTTCCCCCACCCCAAGGCGAATTCCAGTTTGTGCGTTAATTACGAGTCTAAATGCATGTTAGTGTGGAATTCAGTGATTTGGGCTATCGCCAAAATTATGAAATAAGACGATTAAAGACTCAAATGTGCTCAGCTGGCAGGTGGAGTACATCATGACTAACAGATTTTCCTGCAGGGTCATGGATGCACGCAGCAAACCGAATTGTTCTCAGTGAATGCCTCTCACAGCTGCCCACTGTGGAAGTCTGCCCACTGGGTTTAGGGTATATTTAGCTGCTTGTAGCTTAGTTTCTCCACATGGTTTGCTATGTTTCCACAGCTCCTAAGACGGAGAATTAATGCACATACACTACATTTGAGCATTCTCAGGAGGTGGGAGGAGAATATTTCATTGCATTGCACAGGCAGGGTTCGCTCTCCAGGCCCCCGTGCCCATATACAGCCTCTCTAAACATGGCTCGGCAACAGAAAGTGTCCTTTGAGGGAGATGTTATTGTTACACATGAGCTTCCTGCTGGAGCTGAGCCGGCTGCGCGAGCCTGCTGACAGAAGCCATAGGGCACATGATACTTCACAGCTTGTATGGATTTGACGTTGGTCCCAAGTGCACTCCCCTCGCTCACGGCGCTTCGTCTCCCCCGGGTCCCTCAGGCGACTACTACATGGTGAAGAAGCTGCTGGAGGAGAACCGGCACGGCGAGCTCAACCTGAACTGCGTGGACGTCCTGGGCCGGGATGTCATCACCATCACCATCGAGAACGAGAATCTAGACATCCTGCAGCTCCTCCTGGAACATGGCTGCCAGGTAAACACACGCACGGTCGAGAAACAACAATAACAACAACGCATGCACACAACAAATCACTTTTCTCTTCTACATCAACATGTGTCCCCTCTTCTTCATGTCTCTTCTACATCAACATGTGTCCCCTCTTCTTCATGTCTCTTCTACATCACCATGTGTCCCCTCTTCTTCATGTCTCTTCTACATCAACATGTGTCCCCTCTTCTTCATGTCTCTTCCACATCAACATGTGTCCCCTCTTCTCCATGTCTCTTCTACATCAACATGTGTCCCCTCTTCTTCATGTCTCTTCTACATCAACATGTGTCCCCTCTTCTTCATGTCTCTTCTACATCACCATGTGTCCCCTCTTCTTCATGTCTCTTCTACATCAACATGTGTCCCCTCTTCTTCATGTCTCTTCTACATCAACATGTGTCCCCTCTTCTTCATGTCTCTTCTACATCAACATGTGTCCCCTCTTCTTCATGTCTCTTCCACATCAACATGTGTCCCCTCTTCTTCATGTCTCTTCTACATCAACATGTGTCCCCTCTTCTCCATGTCTCTTCTACATCAACATGTGTCCCCTCTTCTTCATGTCTCTTCCACATCAACATGTGTCCCCTCTTCTCCATGTCTCTTCTACATCAACATGTGTCCCCTCTTCTTCATGTCTCTTCCACATCAACATGTGTCCCCTCTTCTTCATGTCTCTTCTACATCAACATGTGTCCCCTCTTCTTCATGTCTCTTCTACATCACCATGTGTCCCCTCTTCTTCATGTCTCTTCTACATCAACATGTGTCCCCTCTTCTTCATGTCTCTTCCACATCAACATGTGTCCCCTCTTCTTCATGTCTCTTCTACATCACCATGTGTCCCCTCTTCTCCATGTCTCTTCCACATCAACATGTGTCCCCTCTTCTTCATGTCTCTTCCACATCAACATGTGTCCCCTCTTCTCCATGTCTCTTCTACATCAACATGTGTCCCCTCTTCTTCATGTCTCTTCCACATCAACATGTGTCCCCTCTTCTTCATGTCTCTTCTACATCAACATGTGTCCCCTCTTCTTCGTGTCTCTTCTACATCAACATGTGTCCCCTCTTCTCCATGTCTCTTCTACATCAACATGTGTCCCCTCTTCTTCATGTCTCTTCCACATCAACATGTGTCCCCTCTTCTGCATGTCTCTTCTACATCACCATGTGTCCCCTCTTCTTCATGTCTCTTCCACATCAACATGTGTCCCCTCTTCTTCATGTCTCTTCCACATCAACATGTGTCCCCTCTTCTCCATGTCTCTTCCACATCAACATGTGTCCCCTCTTCTTCATGTCTCTTCCACATCAACATGTGTCCCCTCTTCTTCATGTCTCTTCTACATCAACACGTGTCCCCTCTTCTTCATGTCTCTTCGACATCAACACGTGTCCCCTCTTCTTCATGTCTCTTCTACATCAACATGTGTCCCCTCTTCTCCATGTCTCTTCTACATCAACATGTGTCCCCTCTTCTTCATGTCTCTTCTACATCACCATGTGTCCCCTCTTCTCCATGTCTCTTCCACATCAACATGTGTCCCCTCTTCTTCATGTCTCTTCCACATCAACACGTGTCCCCTCTTCTTCATGTCTCTTGTACATCAACATGTGTCCCCTCTTCTTCACGTCTCTTGTACATCAACATGTGTCCCCTCTTCTTCGTGTCTCTTCCACATCAACATGTGTCCCCTCTTCTCCATGTCTCTTCTACATCAACATGTGTCCCCTCTTCTTCATGTCTCTTGTACATCAACATGTGTCCCCTCTTCTTCACGTCTCTTCCACATCAACATGTGTCCCCTCTTCTCCATGTCTCTTCTACATCAACATGTGTCCCCTCTTCTTCATGTCTCTTCTACATCAACATGTGTCCCCTCTTCTTCGTGTCTCTTGTACATCAACATGTGTCCCCTCTTCTTCATGTCTTCATGAATGGAGGGGCGTGGGGAGGGGCTCCTTGTGTTCATCTAAAGTAACAGACAGAGAATCAGCACTTTGGAATCAGGGCTGAAACAGAGGGGATTATGGGTAATGCTGCAATGATCTGTTTGGTGTTTCAGCCAATCAGAGACAGGCTCTGTATATATCTGAGACCTGAGATATATTGATGAAGAACAGCATGATAGGGACCTCTAAGGCTTCTTTGTGTGTGTGCAGGCGACAGACGCCCTGCTGGTGGCCATAGACTCTGAGGTGGTGGGAGCCGTGGACATCCTCCTCAACCACAGGCCCAGGAGATCCTCCAAGCCCTCCATTGCTGTGAGCATTACAGCTTATAAATCCTCTCTCTCCTGCACTGTCACCCAGCTTTACATCCACGTATGTCTTATCTTGATTTAGAAACTGATGCAGCGGATCCAGAACCCAGAGTACTCCACCACCATGGACGTGGCTCCGGTCATCCTGGCGGCCCACAGGAACAACTACGAGATCCTGACCATGCTGCTGAAACAGGACATCTCTCTTCCGCGGCCGCACGCCGTCGGCTGCGAGTGCACGCTCTGCAACGCTAAGAACAAAAAGGACAGCTTACGACACTCCAGGTACCGGCCTTGTGATGCTGTCTGAGAGTAGGTGAACCAAAGGACTCAGATTATCCGTGTTATGTCAAGCTATGATTTGTTGTGGCCCTTGCTCCGGCGGGGCCAACACAGCAATGTTTCAGTTGGTCTGTCGGGAAGGTTTTAACAGCACGGCACCTTGTGTTGATGCTGGGGAATGTCATCCAGACAGAAAGAAATGATTCACTGTCATACGCATTGACTCGTAAGCATGCTGCTTTCATCTTTATTACAGTACCACGAGAGCGTACAGTGTTCCCTTTGTCCCACAGAGGAGTCTTGAAGGTCTCTGTAATCGCCTGGCTTTCCTTAATCTAGCTGTGGAGAGTAATCATGTTGTACTTAATCACTTCAAACGTGTTTACGCTGGAATACACAGTACACTAGGGGTGTAACGGTATCCGTACCGTCCGTACCGTCGTCGACCATTATAGATAATATGGCCATCTGAGTGTGTGGTACTGTTTATGGTTTGTTTTTAATAACGACAAACCTGGAATTACGCATTTGGGACTTTGTTTTGCTTTTTCTTGTCGTACCGAACCGCGAGCCCCAAACCGAGGTACGAACCGAACCGTGACTTCTGTGAACCGTTACACCCCTACAGTACACCGATACAAGCAGTCATGTTCAGGGAAGCAGTATTTCCTCCGGGGAAGGATACGACTTGCCGAGGAGATTCTGCTGATGTTGTCTGCCAGGCGATTTGTTCTCTCTGCTTCCCACACAGTGAGCTAAATGACCAGTCTGCGGTTTGGTTTGGTGAACAACACCGCCGGCACAGATGAACAGCTACATGGCTGAATGATTAAGTCTAGATTTCGGTTCCTCTCCTCACACCCTTTCCTTTTATCACCACTCTTGCCAGGTTTCGGCTGGACATCTACCGCTGCCTGGCCAGCCCCTCTCTGATCATGCTGACGGAAGAAGACCCCATCCTCAGGGCCTTTGAGCTGAGTGCAGACCTCCGGGAGCTCAGCCTGGTTGAAGTGGAGTTTAGGTATGAGATGCACATCATGTCAGTGCACGTTGCGTCTGATTTCCCTGCACATAATGACTAGACAACTGCTTCTTAAACATGCGTGCAAACATGAAGACGTTCTTTTATAGCATACAGGCTTTATATTCTGATTGTATCTGCTTTTTCCGCTGCTCCAGGAATGATTATGAGGAACTGGCGAAGCAGTGTAAGATGTTCGCCAAGGATCTGCTGGCTCAGGCTCGAAATTCTCGAGAGCTGGAAGTTATTCTCAACCACACGTCCAACGAGGATCAGGTCGACAAGAGAGGCTTACTGGAGGAGAGAATGAACCTCAGTCGACTCAAGCTCGCCATCAAGTACAACCAGAAAGAGGTGAGACGCGTGCTGTCGACGTGACATCTGTTCCAGCGCTCCACCAGCCCGTCTTTGGAAGTATATGACAGGATGAATGACTTCAGGCAAAGACAGTCAGACTGATGTTGGACGTTTGAAGCTTGGGGGAGATTTACAGCTCAGGGAGAAAGTCATTTATCACAGCGAAGCTAGTGGCGTACCGTTCGTACCCGACTGAAGAAAACACATTTCTAAGGTTCTTCTTAGGATGAAAGAACTCCGACCTGAACGTTTTTCTCTTTATGGCTTGTGGTTTTTATCACAGGGAGAGATGTTTACACAAGACTCGTTTTAAAATATGCTGGAAGGCATATTACGTTACCGTCAGAGAAAGCCAAGACTGCGGTTTCCCCTGTTTATTGTCCTGTCTGTCGCTAAACTAAGCTAAGCTAAGCTAACTGGCTGCAGCTTTAAAGCCCAAGACACAATTGAATGGCAGCAAGTCTCTCGTTGAACCATATCTACATTATTGCATCATCATCTGTAGGCAACAGGATAAAGAAAAGGAAGTCTTGGCATCAGTATCCATTATCTGGATATTCGCTGGTTACCCCGGAAACCCCGGAAATATTGACTGTTTTAATCCTTGTTAAAACTTAAAGTTGATGGGCTGAATAGCATGAGCTCATATGACCTTAGCCCTATTGTGCGTATTGGGCTAACACCCCAACGTTTCTCTCCCTAAATACTAATATATGAACGTGGAAATTAGCAGACTAAATCCTCTTAAAGCTGTGATATTTCACGCCTCATCTCCCCACGTTGACACCTTCTCTCCATCTCTCAGTTCGTGGCTCAGTCCAACTGTCAGCAGTTCCTCAACACCGTCTGGTTCGGAGAGACGGCGAGTTACCGGCGCAAGCACACGTGTCTGAAGATGGCCACGGTGCTGAGCGTGGCCATGCTGTGGCCTCTGCTCTCCGTCTGCTACCTTCTGGTGCCGCGCTCTCGCGTCGGACAGATCATCCACACGCCCTTCGTCAAGTTCATCATCCACAGCGCCTCGTACTTCTCCTTCCTGCTGCTGCTCAACCTGTACTCGCTGGTCTACAACGAGGGCAAGAAGAACACCATGGGCCCCGCGCTGGAGATGATAGACTTCCTGCTCATCCTCTGGATCATAGGTGGGTGTTCATGTATGTGTATTTAAGTGCTGAGCGGGCTTATTTCTACGATAGAATAACCTCATAACGGACACCATGGGATATGAATAGAATGAGAATTCAATCTTACACACCGGGAATTAATACAATAACCGTGTTGGTGTAGTGAGAATGAGAGATTCCTGTAATGGCCTGGCTGAAGTCCAGCATCCTGTATCTGTAATCCCGTTAGGCGAAACATGACAAACGGCTGTTTCTATACTAAACGACAGGAAGCCGGGCCTGACTGGATTACATCTGTCAGTCCTTCTTCTAATTGAGCTCTGTAGAAAAGGGAAAGCTTCTTCCATCTCCCCTGTGGTCCTCTCTGAGTGCTGGCATCACTATACTCGGCACATGCACAAACATGTACATGTACACAATATTTGAGGCTGGGGAAGAGCATCTCCACTTTCCTCTTCTGCCAAGCCACCATTAGCATGATCATGTAATCCGCTAATGGCCCTCTCTTTCATGGCGGCAGCATCCGACTCCTCTCCACACACACAAAGCGTCACCTCGCATTGTTCTCGGTGTCATCGTCGCCGTGTTGATAAATCATCCCAATAACTGCACCTGAGAGGTTACAAAAGCATCCATTGACTTCTGTTATTCAATGCTGGGAAGATGTTGGCGGTGCACTTTGCAATTTATTCTGTATATTGCAGGAGTGGGATCGGTAGCTGAGTCATTAGAGCAGTGTAATGGCTTTTTCCGTGGGCTAAGATAGCTCACTAGAGGGGGGAATATGCCTAAAGTACTGCAAAGGAGCGACATCAAGGATCGATTTCAATAGCGATATCTTCCCCTCGTTGCAAAACAGCGATGCTGCAACGACGGGATGCAGTGGTGCCGATGTGACGCCTCGGGCTCCCTGCAGCATCTGAACAACACCCGAGAGGGGTTAACTAACAAGAATGAGACTTCTGATGATTTACAAATCAAATGGAAATGTTACCGGGGTGTGAAAGGGAGCTATTAAAGCTGCCACGCGTCTACAGACGGCACTGACGAGTCGCACAGCAGCTCTCCATTGTCATATAGTTCTCTCTTTCTTCCACGCCAACGCTACTCTCATCTTTCTCCCACTATTCCCCGAAGCCAGAAGCCTCACATTAATGGAGAAATCAGATGCTGAGACTGTGGGCTTGTGTGTGTGTGTGTGTGTGTGTGTGTGTGTGTGTGTGTGTGTGTGTGTGTGTGTGTTTTAGGGCTTCTCGATTATGGCAAAAATCATAATCTCGATTATTTGGGTCAATAATTGTAATTGCAATTATTAAATGCGATTATTCATTGACTTTGAAAACATCCATTTATTGGAGAACATTTTGAACAGTATGTTTGAACAGTTGATTACCCTGAACTTTATGTTTAATTCAACTGAAAAACCAAACCAAAACAAATTATACAAAAATAAGTAATAATAATAAAGAAATAATCGTTTTATTTCGATTACGTAGTTTTCGTAATTGTTGCAAGCCATAATCGTAATCGCGATTAAAATACGATTAATTGAGCAACCCTAGTGTGTGTGTGGGGTGTGTGTGTGTGTATGTGTGGACTAGCATTACTGTACTTGTGGGGACCTACATCTGTTTACATAGTCACGTGTGGGGACTCGTAAGTCAATTTAATGTCCCCTGAAGTGATGGTGTGTGTGTGTGTGTGTCTGTGTGTGTGTGTCTGTGTGTGTGTGTGTGTGTGTGTATGTGTGGACTAGTATTACTGTACTTGTGGGGACCTACATCTGTTTACATAGTCACGTGTGGGGACTCGTAAGTCAATGTAATGTCCCCTGAAGTGATGGTGTGTGTGTGTGTGTGTGTGTGTGTGTGTCACACTCTCGCCGAGTGTGTGCACAAATCCAATCATTCCACAGTGACATGCATGATATACTAAAAACCAGACGAAATGAATGGAATTTATTCAGGGGCGGAAAGTAAAATAAGGTCGGAAACAAAACCTACTTGTGTGAAAAACCCTCCCACCTTTTCTTTTGTGGAAACCAATAAGAGATCAGTCGGGAAATGTCATGGCAGAGAGATTGTGTCACTGTGCCTCGCCTTGCAGCTAGAGTCCTAATTTCATTATCCCCACTGGACATTAAGAATTTATGAAAAAGCACTCGGACAGACAGCCATATTACATTCCCACGTTTTATCCAACGTCTGCGTCTCATGCATTCCTGTTTCCCCTGGACTCCCACTGTGAGAAGACTTAGCATGTTCAAATGTTGGGTGATGACAGGCCCTTTTTTCCAGCCCATATGTGCGTGCGTGTGCGTGTGCGCGCGCGTGTACGATGACGGGGAATTTCTGCTCTCCCGTAGGGATGGTGTGGTCGGATGTGAAGCGGTTGTGGTACCAGGGGCTGGAAGACTTTCTGGAAGAGTCTAGAAACCAGCTGAGCTTCGTGATGAACTCCCTTTACCTCGCCACCTTTGCCCTGAAGATAGTCGCTCATAGCAAGGTACACGCACAAACACATGTTAGATCTAGAAGACGATCACTATTAAACACTGGTCAGAACGTCTATTCATTTCTCTGTGATAATGTTTTAATGGCTTTTATGTTTAATCGATAGATGAGAAAATAGTAAACAAACTCATGTCCGTCTCTTTAAATATACAGCTAGCAAGCACTTAGACTCAAAGATGGGGGAAACAGCTAGCCTGGCTATGCTAACACTAATTAATCATATTTCAGTTGTTTAATACACACAATGAACTGAAGAAAAGTGTTAGCTCCAGGCTAGCTGTTTCCATCTGTTTCCAGTCTTTGTGCTAAGCTAGGCTAACCGTTGTCTGGACGTAGCCTTGCGGATACAATCAATAGTGGCACTGAATACGTATTTTTCTCCAAATTAAGCTAGCAAGCACTTAAACTCAAAGATGGGGGAAACAGCTAGCCTGGCTATGCTCATTATTAACACTAATTAATCATATTTCAGTTGTTTAATTAATACACACAATGAACTGAAGAAAAGTGTTAGCTTCAGGCTAGCTGTTTCCAGTCTTTGTGCTAAGCTAGGCTAACCGTTGTCTGGACGTAGCCTTATGGATACAATCAACAGCGGCACTGAATACGTATTTTTTCCAAATTGTTGCGTTATTTCTGTAATTGCAGTTGCATTTTTCAGATTTAGTCACTCTAGGGAACCAGTCTGATTTGTTTCTGTTTAACTGTCAATCGTGTTATTTAAGGTTATTCCCATTTAGTTCACAGATTGTGCAAATGTAACCAAATCTTCACAGACACAGAAGCAATTTGATAACACTGCTGAAGTTTCTATTCAAACACAAAGCAATCATTAGGCCTAGCTCACAGCTAAACACACAACGTCTTCAATGCTTTTGTGTGTGTGTGTGTGTGTGTGTGTGTGTTTGCTTGTTTTTCAGTTCAAGAACGTGGAGGACACGGAGAGGAAGAACTGGGACGCCTTCCATCCCATCCTAGTCGCCGAGGGCCTGTTCGCCTTCGCCAACATCCTCAGTTACCTGCGCCTCTTCTTCATGTACACCACCAGCTCCATCCTGGGGCCGCTACAGGTAGGAGAGCAGTGGCGACACACACTAAAAACAGTTGTTAAATATTTTGGGCAGGTTTGAGATCATGTAGCCAGCCAAAGACCACATTCTTTGGGAGCGTTGACATCTTCCAATGCCTTTTCCATAATGTATTCATGGGGTGTGTTTGAAACGCCAGAGATGGCATAAGTACACACATCGTTTACTCAAGTAGAAGTACAGATACTCGTGTTTAAAAATACTTGAAATGTATTTGAAATGTACTTCAGTAAAAAGTACCCATAGCTAGCAGCTGCTTTAAAGAGTACCTGACCTCCCTTTATATTAATAGAACAATAATGTCATTGTTAGCTAATGAATGTTTCCATGGTGACCAACGGCAACATGACAACGTTTCCATTGGTCCCTCTTCTTTAGAGAAGACCAGGAAGTGATGGATACACGGATCGTGCTCCAACCAATAGGCACGCAGTGACTCTAAAGAATAATGATCACGCACCAGACACACATTCAGACTAAAGGAACCAGCTGTTTGGGAAATGAGAGAAGTAGAAAGTACAGGTATTTGAGTTCAACATGTAAGAAGTAGAAAGTACAGGTATTTGAGTTCAACATGTAAGAAGTAGAAAGTACAGGTATTTGAGTTCAACATGAGAGAAGTAGAAAGTACAGGTATTTGAGTTCAACATGAGAGAAGTAGAAAGTACAGGTATTTGAGTTCAACATGTGAGAAGTAGAAAGTACAGGTATTTGAGTTCAACATGAGAGAAGTAGAAAGTACAGGTATTTGGGTTCAACATGAGAGAAGTAGAAAGTACAGGTATTTGAGTTCAACATGTGAGAAGTAGAAAGTACAGGTATTTGAGTTCAACATGTAAGAAGTAGAAAGTACAGGTATTTGTGTTCAACATGAGAGAAGTAGAAAGTACAGGTATTTGAGTTCAACATGAGAGAAGTAGAAAGTACAGGTATTTGAGTTCAACATGTAAGAAGTAGAAAGTTCAGGTATTTGAGTTCAACATGTAAGAAGTAGAAAGTACAGGTATTTGAGTTCAACATGAGAGAAGTAGAAAGTACAGGTATTTGAGTTCAACATGTAAGAAGTAGAAAGTTCAGGTATTTGAGTTCAACATGTAAGAAGTAGAAAGTACAGGTATTTGAGTTCAACATGTAAGAAGTAGAAAGTACAGGTATTTGAGTTCAACATGTAAGAAGTAGAAAGTACAGGTATTTGAGTTCAACATGTAAGAAGTAGAAAGTTCAGGTATTTGAGTTCAACATGTGAGAAGTAGAAAGTTCAGGTATTTGAGTTCAACATGTAAGAAGTAGAAAGTACAGGTATTTGGGTTCAACATGTGAGAAGTAGAAAGTACAGGTATTTGAGTTCAACATGAGAGAAGTAGAAAGTACAGGTATTTGTGTTCAACATGAGAGAAGTAGAAAGTACAGGTATTTGAGTTCAACATGAGAGAAGTAGAAAGTACAGGTATTTGTGTTCAACATGTGAGAAGTAGAAAGTTCAGGTATTTGAGTTCAACGTGTGTGTGTGTGTGTGTGTGTGTGTGTGTGTGTGTGTGTGTGTGTGTGTGTGTGTGTGTGTGTGTGTGTGTGTGTGTGTGCAGACTCAGACTCACCCCGAGGAACACAGTTAATCTCCCATAACACACCATGAGCCATGCATGAGTGTGTTTTCAGAGAACTTGCCCCAGATGCATTCTACAAACATAAGTCGTTGTGTTTTCCCACGATGCATTGCGGTAAAACAGACCGACAGCTGGTACACATTTAAAAACAATTTAGAAATAGTGTTGTGGTGCGGGAACATCTTGAAAAACAAGAAATACAATTTATTTTTTATTTTATTTTGCTAAATCTAATTGGATGTAAGTCAATGTATTTATAGAACACATTATAAACGCACAACATTTTATATTTCTTGAGAAGCTTAATGAATCATTTTGAGAAAAAGCAATGTCCCTTAAATAGATTTATGGATAAGGTTTGATAATATCTTTGGTTTGTGTCACTTTAAGTCACATACTAAGTTATTTTAGAAGTATGTTATTGATATAATTAAATGAATACAATACTTTAAGTATAGCATTGATGCACACTTCCTTCCTGTGCTGTGTACTCGCTAGTGAATTAATATGAGCAAGGAGAAGGTTTTCATTTGTGTACATTGATGCTTAAACCCATCGAGGTGAAGGTGAAGAGCTTTTGACCCGCTGCTTTCCCCCTCTGTGTATACAGAAAGCAAGTTGGCCTACGTGTCGCCCTCCCTCCTAAAGCAGACTGAGGGGATTCACACAAGAGAATTAACCACCCGCACACACCGAGCCCTCCTCCTCGGTTGGAAGGCAAACACGCGAGCGGTCGTCCCTCACATTGAGCGCTGTGTGTTACGTCCCGCGAGCATCTCCAGGGCACAGATAAGCCACTCTGGTTTAGAAATAGCTTCTTTCCAAAGGTGTGAGAAGACGCTCTCTGTCTGCGAGCCCCTCACTTTGGCTTCTTCCTTGTTTGTCTGTCTTCCCACAGGCAGGGCGAGGGTCTGCAGCTGCCAGAGTGTGTTGCTTTCCCCCGTCCTTAGGGGCTCTATGCTAAATAAAAACATGGGCAGCTGCAAGTGGTCCGAACCCAGCTGCAACGTATACAATGTACATCATTGCTGCATCCCCCACTATTATTCAGGAGCTTACTGAGATACTTTAATGGTATATTTTAATTAGAGCCGGGACTCGATTACAAAAATTAATCTATTTAATTAGAGGCTTTGTAATTAATTAATCGAAATTAATCGCATTGTTAATCAAATGCACATATTTGACCTGAGAATAGCGAGAAGCAATTTCCACATGGATGTGATTCCAGGTGGTCGACAGTCGAGTGCAGTGCAGTGAGCCAGGGAGCTGGGTTACTCTCTCAGACGTGGACTGACTGATCCTGGCCCTGAACCCAGTCGTCTGGTTGAGTGTGGGTTGGGTCAGGGTGTGGTTCCTTGCACTCGGAGTCGGGCTAACGTCCACGCTAGCTGCTACATGCTTTGCATTTAGGTCAGGGGTGTCAAACTCAAGGCCCGGGGGCCAAATCCGGCCCGCGACTTCATTTTCTGTGGCCCCACAAGAACGTGCAAAGAATATATGTTTATTATACGGTTACATGCCGATTTACAGAAGCACGTTGCCCATAAACTACATGTCCCACAATGCATCTCAAATGTTGCATTTCTCTCGGAATTTGACTTTTTTTCAAAATGTCACTTCTATTTATTTTCTCTCCAGAATTTGGCTTTTCTTTTTAAATCATTTTGTGACGTTCTCACTGAAAAGACTTGCAATGCTTTGCCCTAGACTTATTCTTTCAGACGTAGTTAATTATGAAGTTATTACCCTATCCGATAGTAATCCAATTCAGAGGCATTCATGTAATATAATACGTTATTTTATATATATTATATATGTATATATGTATTTTTATATAGTCTTAAAGCTACAAACGGCCCTTTGAGTGCAACCATAATGCTGATGTGGCCCGCGATGAAATTGAGTTTCACACCCCTGATTCAGGTGATACTTTAGGCTTGATGTGCTGCGGCTCTTATCGACGCTTCCATCCGTCCGTTTTTTAAAACAAAATGTCCCATCCACGGGGCCGACCGAAGCGGCCTCATCAGCTTGTTCGTTCACGTTTGACTATTGTTCACCGTGGTTTGTTGTTGTTTGAAGTCCCATGCTGAAGTCATGAACGTTAGTTGGTGCTCCAGTATAATCGGTACGCCTGAAACTCATCCAGTGAGAAACGTTCCGCTGTGCAAAAATAAGTGCGATTAAAGTGCGTTAATTTTTGTGTAATTCATTAATCTTAATTAACGCGTTAAAGTCCCGGCCCTAATTTTTATTGTTAATGCTGTCTTTACCTGCTGGGAAAAGGGTCTGGTTTCTGGAGCAATTATAATGCTATAAAAGTTATTTAATAGGAGTAATAAGAATCTAGTTCATCAAATGCCTAACGTCAGAATGCATGACTCAAAGGTATTCACAGTATTCACTTCGAAGTTGTTATGAAGTCAAATGATGTCTCGAGTGTCCAATCTGGCCCTTTAGGAATATAATGCAGAATTAACAGAGGGATGTCCTGTTGTCCCCAGATCTCCATGGGTCAGATGCTGCAGGAGTTCGGGAAGTTTCTGGGCCTCTTCTTGCTGGTGTTATTCGCCTTCACCATCGGACTCACCCAGCTGTATGGAAAGGACCAGAAAGACCCAGACAAGCATCCTCCAAAGGACTGCGAGGGCATCTTCTGCCAGCAACAGAGCAACGATGCATTTCACACGTACGGGACACTCTGTCATTCTGTGCTGCATTAATGAGTTAGAAAAGTCTCACTCCGAGGCGTCACCGGCTTGAGCTTCAATCTCAGGATCCTTGTTTCTGGGATCCTCTCCAGAAGGGAAGGAGTCCTCACATACAGAGACTAGTTCCTGAGCAGTGTCCTTCACAGGCTGATATCCAAGAGAGGGAGTCACACCGTCACAAGATGGAGGAATAGAAAGCATTATCAATGTTTACTTCAGATTAGCTCCATGTCAGAAATGAGCATGCTTGATGTCTCTCTCCATAGAGGCTGAATGTTAATCCCATAGCTATCATCTGCCTCAAACAGTCCTGATGCTCTTCTAGGTCATGTTGGAAGATTCAGTATTTCAAAGTCAAAGCCAGTTTTATTGTCAAGAATTCTACATGTTGTACATCCAGAAATATCGTTTCTCGAGGTCCTACAGTGTGCCATATATACATCAAACAACAACAACAACAACAACAACAACAAAAAAGGCCTAGATAAACGTGGTATACAGGCCCTTTTTGTTGTTGTTGTTGTTGTTTGATGTACCGTACTTTTCGGACTATAAAGCGCACCTGCATATGAGCTGCGGCTAAATTGTCCGTCTGTCTCGCTCTCGTTCTGTCTCTCGGTTTTACTTTGGCGCGCGACCTGTCTCACTCTTTTCCGGCCTCCAGCTTTTCCCGCTGGAGCGGCCCGGTCCTAGAGCCCGTAGTGTTAAAGGTGGTTAATTTTACCTGTAAATCCATAGATGTAGGAGGTCCCCTAGTGGCCGTTAGCTGTACCAAAAAAATGGGGGAAAAGTCGCGGTTTATAGTCCGAAAAGTACGGTATCTTCCCGACAGTGTGCAAAATGCTTGTTCGGTGAGATAGAAACTGTATAAACTCTTGTTGTTTTCGCAGGTTTATGGGGACCTGCTACGCCCTGTTCTGGTACATCTTCTCCCTGGCTCACGTGGCGCTCTTCGTCACACGCATCAGCTACACTGAGGAACTGCGCTCGTTCGTGGGCGCCATGATCATCGGCACCTACAACATCGTGGTGGTCATCGTGCTGACCAAGCTGATGGTGGCCATGCTCCACAAGAGCTTCAGACAAATTGCTGTAAGTGTAACATAATGAGGTCGTTATCCAATTTGAGTTCAATTTGGGACTGAAAGCTGCAACTGTTTTTATTTACTTTCAAAATTAGATGTATTCACCGTGAAATGTTGCACAGATGTTTCCCAATTTGTACTTTCTGCATTTGGTTTAGATTAAGGCAAAATATTTATGTTAAGAAAAGTCTATCCAGGGTTTCCACAAAACATTGATTTCTTATCCAAAATAAAGATCAACATGTGTTACGAGTTAATTCTGTGGCTCCAACACATTGTAGGTGATAGGCTAAGGGGCGGGACATCACTAAGTGTGTTGACCAATCAGAGCAGACTTGGCTCTGGTTTCAGGCAGAGGGTGAAAAGAGGTGCTGCAGCACAGGCAGGATGAGAACAATAAAGAGCTTTTTGAACATTAAAGCCTGGAGACATGTAGAGACACTACACACTGATATACACCTGAACATCAGCAGGAGAGGACTCTTTAAAGTAGAGACACTACATACTGATATACACCTGAACATCAGCAGGAGAGGACTCTTTAAAGTAGAGACACTACATACTGATATACACCTGAACATCAGCAGGAGAGGACTCTTTAAAGTAGAGACACTACATACTGATATACACCTGAACATCAGCAGGAGAGGACTCTTTAAAGTAGAGACACTACATACTGATATACACCTGAACATCAGCAGGAGAGGACTCTTTAAAGTAGAGACACTACATACTGATATACACCTGAACATCAGCAGGAGAGGACTCTTTAAAGTAGAGACACTACATACTGATATACACCTGAACATCAGCAGGAGAGGACTCTTTAAAGTAGAGACACTACATACTGATATACACCTGAACATCAGCAGGAGAGGACTCTTTAAAGTAGAGACACTACACACTGATATACACCTGAACATCAGCAGGAGAGGACTCTTTAAAGTAGAGACACTACATACTGATATACACCTGAACATCAGCAGGAGAGGACTCTTTAAAGTAGAGACACTACACACTGATATACACCTGAACATCAGCAGGAGAGGACTCTTTAAAGTAGAGACACTACACACTGATATACACCTGAACATCAGCAGGAGAGGACTCTTTAAAGTAGAGACACTACATACTGATATACACCTGAACATCAGCAGGAGAGGACTCTTTAAAGTAGAGACACTACATACTGATATACACCTGAACATCAGCAGGAGAGGACTCTTTAAAGTAGAGACACTACATACTGATATACACCTGAACATCAGCAGGAGAGGACTCTTTAAAGTAGAGACACTACATACTGATATACACCTGAACATCAGCAGGAGAGGACTCTTTAAAGTAGAGACACTACATACTGATATACACCTGAACATCAGCAGGAGAGGACTCTTTAAAGTAGAGACACTACATACTGATATACACCTGAACATCAGCAGGAGAGGACTCTTTAAAGTAGAGACACTACATACTGATATACACCTGGACATGGAACTTCATTAATGTTCTTGTTTGCTTTCTGCAGAATCACGAGGATAAGGAGTGGAAGTTCGCTCGGGCCAAACTGTGGCTAAGCTACTTCGATGATAAGTGCACCATGCCTCCCCCGTTCAACATCCTCCCCTCCCCCAAAACGGTCGTGTACCTGGTGACCAGCATGAGCAAGTGGATCTGCTCTCACACGTCAAAGGGAAAGGTGAAGAGACAGAACAGCCTCAAGGTAAGAAAATGCCTCACTCTAACTTGTATGGAGTGGTGCAGCGGTGATGACGTACTTTTGTAGGCCGACCCGGAAGTAAGCTGCGCAAGGGTTCCCTCGACAAGCGTTCCCTCGACAAGCGTTCGATAAATGCACGTTTTGTTCAGCCGGATAATCTCCACATGTGTACCGTACTTTTCGGACTATAAAGCGCACCTGCATATAAACGCAGCAGCTAAATTGTCCGTCTGTCTCGCTCTCGTTCTGTCTCTCGGTTCCACTTTCACTTTGGCGTGCTACCTGTCTCTCTCTTTTCCGGCCTCCAGCTTTTCCTGCTGGAGCCCCGCCCCTTAAAGGTGGCGGGCGCGGACCGGTCCTAGAGCCCGTAGGGTTAAAGGTGGTTAATTTTACCTGTAAATTCATAGATTTAAGAGGTTCCCCTAGTGGCCGTTAGCTGTACAAACAAAATGGGGAAAAAAGTCGCGGCTTATAGTCCGAAAAGTACGGTACTCTACTTTTATAATTTTAAATACACATTCAAAATTGTACGAGTTGAAGAGTTTGTGTTAGCAGTTTGCAGGAGGCTTTCAATCAGAACAGGCCCTGACACACCAACCCGATTTTGGGAGTCAGAGGCTGTCAGAGGCTGTCGGGCATTCGCGGCGCCGTAGTCAGGTTGATGTGTCCCGCACCGTCGACCGTGACGCGCCTTATTTGGACTGCCAGACCCGATGCATGGCCGATTCAACATGTTGAATCGGCCATGCATCGGGTCTGGTGGTCGGACCAAATAATCACTCTGATTGGCTGTTCAGCTAGCGAATCAGTGCATGAGAAGCGAAGCGGAAGTGAGGGACGTAAACAAACGATTTAAGAAGGCACACACAGACTGCAATTCATTTCCATCTCATCATGGCGATCTGGAATGATGCAAACGAAGACCTGCTGATCACCTTGATCCAGGAGAGGCCAGCTCTGTATGATATTACGGAGAAAAGGTCTGTTCTTCTTCTCTGTCTTGACGAATACACACTACCGCCGCCTGCTGTTAAGGAGAGTTATTGCCACTCACGCACTGAAGTCGGTGCGGTGTGTTCCCGTGCGACACATGGCCAAAACGCAGAGACAACGTCCTCGACAACTTCTGTAGTCCTATTTAGCCGCTTGGTAACAACCATCGTTTTTCAGACACGTCAACTTTTCAGAAATCACCGCTGCTGATGGATTTAATGTCGTAGAAGAAAACGTGATCCGTCTCTTGACTTTGTGTCAACCACAGACCTGATTTCCAGCTAAAAACCCACTGACTCTGAAGTTGCGGTCGGATAGTTTAAAAATCAGGTCCTAAGTTCTAACCCTATCTCCTATTCCTTGACCTCTGAGTGAAAGGTCACGGGGTTAAGGGATAGTGGATAGGAGAATTCAAAAGGACTTAGGAGAAGAGACTGCGGTACTTTAGAGAATCCGACTGCACTTTCACTATCCGACGTGTTTATGATGCGCCAGCGGACGTCATTGTGTGCGTCTGCTGCTGTGGGGAAACCATGGAAACCACAGTTTTCTATACAGCGGACTACAACATGGATGTTTAATAAGAACGAGGGACTCATCTAGAGACTCTGCACCGTGCTCTGATGCTGCTGCTTTGCTTTATGAACGTGGACAACAGAGAAACAGATTCTTCAGGACCAAAGCTGGAATTGAGATAAAAAAGGAAAGTGAAACTTCTGCTCGTCCCCCTCTCCCTCCGGTCCACATTAATACAAATGATCCCAACACGTATGATTGATGAACTAAAGATCTTAAATCAATACAGATGTATTTATTATAAACGTGAGTCCTTAACATCTATCTCTGTGTGTATCACCATTCAAACATCTTTCAGAAGTTGAACAAACTCCACACAGCTCAGTGAAGACTGAGATGTTGACTTTATTTGATCATTTCAGTGAAAACTAACGTTCATATTTCTCTTTTATTATAATACTGATGAACGTTCAGAACAAAGCACTTTGGCAACTTACCACCTATGTTTTAAAATGCTTAATAAGCACCGTAACTTTCATGATATAATTTCTCCGTCATAATCGTGAACGGCCGACTGTTAAGTGACGTCAAATGCTGCGGCTGCAAGGCATTGTGGGGCAGCATTTTCTCCTCTCCTGTCCAGTGGTTCCTAAGCTAAAGGAGGTTAGAAAGGAAGTTTGAAACCTCCTTTCCTATCATCAAGAGAATTGGAACGGCTCTTATCATGGCTGCCACTGAGGGACTTCCGGGTCATGTCACTTTGTTAGGAAGGTCCCTAAGCTAAACGGACTGTTCGACTTCAGCCTGAGACGAGGGAACCGGAAGTGGGGAAATGCGAACTCACTTCCGGGTTTTCGGACTCGTTCCTGCACCACTCTATTAGCATGATAGCTGCCAGTGCACTGGTTTGTGCCATATCTTTGCATTACATCGAATGCCTTGTCTTGTCTCTTGTGTCCAGGAGTGGAAGAACCTGAAGCAGAAGCATGATGAGAACTACCAGAAGATCATGTGCTGTCTGGTTCACCGCTACCTGACCTCCACACGGCAGAAGATGCAGAGCACAGACCAGGCCACGGTGGAAAACCTCAACGACCTGCGCCAAGACCTGTCCAAGTTTCGCAACGAGATGAGGGACCTGCTGGGCTTCCGGACCTCCAAATACGCCATGTTCTACCCCAGGAGCTAAAGAACAAGACTCGATATATATCTCCCCCTTTCCCCTTCGACAAAACCTCTGCTACTTGTTTATCTGAGATGCTGTGTGACCCGAGCATGTGCAAAACAAACCTCTGCTCTTTTGAGTCACAGAGGCGACTTTTAAACCCGGACCTTAACTAGAAATATATATATATTCTCCACACAAGCCTCCAGACTCAGGCCCCATATGTATTATTCAGCTGTTCAACCTTTTTGTAAATAAAGGAAGCCATTGTTTTAAACAGGAAGGTGATTTTGAGGAATACAAATGTTGCTTTTCAGATTTGTTTCCGTCCTTTGAAACTGATCTTTTTGCAACTCGGAGAAAGCCATAAAAATGTCAAAAGTTCAGCAATTGAGTCGCATTACACCTGATCCATTTCCAGTTAGCATTACTCACACACCGTTTGTTTTACTGCTGAACGTTTTTGTACAGACAGGCGGACAAAGGGAACATGGTTAAGGGAGTTTTATTTGGGAAGATGAAAACAATAAAATATAAATAATATTCACAGACTTTTTCATATGAAAATATTTCTCATTTCATTCCACTGCCTTTTAAAAACAAGCTAATGCTGATTACATATTAAAAAGGAAAGGTCCACATAAATCCAGCATTTCAAGAAGAATCATTTAAATATATTAAATATTGCACTTTTTATTAATCGCCCCTTTTAAAAACGTCCTACATTCGTGCCCATTACAGATGAACACAGACTATTGACTGCAGGTGTGGCTGAAACTACGACAAATCCCCTTTGGATATAAATCAGGCTTGTGAAGTGTTAAGACTATATTTGTTTAAAGCATACTCAATTATAAATCCCACTTTAGTCCCCACAGCTGAAAGGGGAAAGTAAGAAAGTCAGAACAGATGTAGAAACTGACATTTTGGAACAATCTGATAAAGTTTGATTTACAAAACATGTGATCTGCTTTACTACCTCTCGTCTGGGCTCCTTTTACGAGCTGTAATCCCTGCTAAGGGTATGACAGGAATGTGAGTGGCGGAGTGAGAACTGGCTGTGGAGAGGCATGGAAACTTCTTGTTGCCAAATGTTGTAAAACAGACTGATGGGCTTATTTAATAGACGACAGTTTAGAAGTACTTAGTGTGTTCCTGTTTATCCTTAAACCATGCGACCCGCAGCCGAACGCCAGAACTAAAATGCCCCTAATTGAATGAAACGCATGTATTTTACGTGTTGTGTCAAGATGGAGATAATTGTCTCCATCCCCAGGCGCTACTGGAACTTAGCACCGCTTGTTTTTCAGGACGTTGAGTACTTTCTGGTTCTTTGTCTTGAACGCCATGACAAAGTGCTGCGGGGCGATTTTCCCGCGGCCGTCCTCGTCCACCACGCCCATGAAGACGTAGTTCAAACCTGGTAGAGTCACACACAAAACACCTGAATGCAGTAGCAGAACAGCCATTCAGGGAGGCCACACATCAGATTCTCCTCACGGGCAGGTCTGTATACCGTATGTTTACAAGTTACATAAACATATTTAATGTTCTGACTGTTTGAACAGTGAGTTCTGCCGCTCACCTTACACTTCGGGGCGAACTATCAACAGTCGGACAGCAAAGGAGGCAAACTCAGAGCCGTAGGTTATTCAAATCAGTCACCTAGGAACTCATACTGATTATATGAGATGTTTTACTTTACCATCCCCCTGTGGACTCACCTCTCCTGATAAACGGACACTTCTTGCACAGGATGATGATCTTGGTGCTCATGGTCTTTCCTGCCTGCTGGATGGCCAGACTGCCTTCTTTATACACGTTGATGATGGAGATGGTGGCGTACATACTTCCTTCTCTCATCACCGCCGTAATGACAGTCCCGGTTATCACTGACAAACACACACATACACACAGGTCTTTAAAAAAACAAAACATACTCAATACATAAAATAAAGGGTACTGAAATCTTCTTTAAAAAAATATATATGTGCCCTTTGCACTGATACAGCAGAATCACAACGAGACTTGGCTAAGAGCTAAATGCTAATGTTAGCTAAGAGCTAAATGCTAATGTTAGCTAAGAGCTAAATGCTAATGTTAGCTAAGAGCTAAATGCTAATGTTAGCGTGTTAACATGCTCCCAATGAATGTGCTAAATGAACTATATGTTTACTATAATCACCATCTTAGTTTAGCATAGCCTACTAACGTTTGCTAATAGCACTAAGTTGTCAGAATGTTTAGTCTACTACTAGTTGTACTTATTATTTATTGCTTGTTATTTCCAGGCTGCCTGTAAAGATGTTGAATTAACAGTATCTTTTCTCAGGTTGTTAACATTCTCCTTTTACGACTCCTTCCTCTTCCAGCAGCTCCGTCTCAGAAGTTTAAGAAAGCACAACAAAGCTATAATTCACAGTCATTTTAAAACGTTCACCGATAAGTGTTTCCAGTAAACGGCCAGTGTGTGACGAGGCCAGGTTAAATATGTGATGGCATAATTGTCCGTCTGGCGGCTAAAGTATGCTGTGGATCTGAGGTCACTGTATGTATTACACAAGAGAGAACACAGATAGTTTTACCTGGTAAACATTAAACAAGTTAAGCATTTTAAACTAAATTTCCACAGCATCTACCAGTTTTCTACTCCTGTGTCTGACCGGGTTTACATTTAGCAGTAATTCTCCTTCAGCATGGACAGGATGCTTCACACTGATGGTCCCAATATGTCTGGACTTCCCTCACCGTTTCATTTCCTGACAGGCACGAGGAGCCAGAGGAATGCCTGTTTCAGAAATGTCCTTCGACCTGCTGTCAAGATTAGAGACTAGCGACAGTTATGGCTTTATCTAGACAAACTGTTTCCTGTCTCGCCACTTCATCAGAATGTGACGTAACATATTGTTGATACCACATCACACGGAGGCTTTTTTCCACATGCACCAACACGTTGCTTGCCTTCCCTTCAGTTCCCGATGAAAGTGAACTCTTTGAAATGCCAATTTAACACGTGGTAAACACACGAGAGTGGAAAACACCGGAGTAGCCTGAATCAACACGCTCATTTATCAACAGTTTACCTACAGTCAGTGGCTGAGTGTGTGTGTGTGTGTGTGTGTGTTTACACTGGAGGTAACTGTGTCCTACTGTATACAGTCCTTCACTTCCTGACAGACGTATAAAGGGAAGTCTTTGAGATGCGCAGCGAGAAATCAGAGGAGCAAAGATAGTGACATGACTGTAAACGGCTTGTTGGGAGAGATTTGGCTGACGTGCGTTCGTACTTTCAGGGATAAGCGGGCACACAACGGAAGATATACTCAATAACACACGAGCGTAGGCGCAACTGGAGCTTACGTGGTTTAAAAAAATTGCAATGAAGTTCTTACCAAAATTGCTGGAGCAGTAATTGCTCTCAAGTGTTCCTCGTCTTTTGCATTTCTGCTGGCACAGGGCTACAGAGTACTTCAGAGCTGTGGAGACACACACACACACACACACACACACACAATAACATTTATTTAAGTTGGCGTTGGTCGAATGGCAGCCTCGCAGACAATGTGCCGAGCGAGATAATGTGACGCCTAACATGTGTTTTTAGATTTAGGGATAGTAAAGATTCCATAGAGTCAAAGAAAATACAATGTGACTGTCTCAATATTATTCTTCCTGGGGAGAGAATAAAGTAAGGAAGGATAGGCCAACCAGAGAGCTCCGTTACAGTCAGACATCACGGCAGGGAGGCGCCGAAATAACCTGGCTGTACTGAGGGGAAAATGAGGATTCATGGGTCACATGACCACACTCTGTATAACGGGTGGTGTGTACACAAGAGAAGACGGTTTTGGCATGTGTTGCGTCTATATTAGGACATACAGGCTCCAGTACTGTGTATTATTTCATAGTTAAACATTTATTTTCTTGCTGTTATTATTAGTTATAGTGAATGTATATTTTGTGTTATTATTATTTAAGTTAATTTAAGTCGTTTTTTATGCTTTTACTTTGAAGGCGGCTTTGTATTATTTTATATTTTTAAACAAGTAGTTTCACTTTTGGTAAGTATACTTTGCCAGTCTTGTTGTACTTTAACTTAAAGGTGGGGTCGGTAAGTTTGAGAAACCGGCTCGAGATCGCTAGAATTTGAAAATACACAACCGGAGAAAATCTGCCTCTTCCTCTCAGAGCCCCTCCCCCAACACACAGGAACGCGCACATGACCAATGAGGGCACGAGATAAGTGTGTACCCCGATGGAAGGCTGACAGGCAGGTAGGCCATCCGGGCCGGCTAAACGGATTGGTTGTACTTTTTACAGTATTACGGCTTCCACAGATGACATTTTTGTATGTCAAAGCACTTCAGATATTCATTGCTCTCGGGATGTTAAGAGCATTCCATGGAATATAAAAAAGTGTATCTCGAGCCGGTTTCTGAAACTTACCTACCCCACCTTTAAGGAAGATTTTGAATGCAGGATTTGTACTTTTACCATTTAGTAGTACTTCTACTTCTTCCACTCCTGCTCTTTGCACATTAGAAAGTGAAGATTCACAACTATATGTCAAATTGTAAAGGTCTGCTGTTTAACTAGACTTTTTTAATTGAACTGACACATTTTATTTAACAGAATATGTGCAATTATGTAACTATGAAAAAAAAAGCTCAGATCCCGAATTTCTAACCATAAGCAGAGCGAAGAATGACTCTACTTAATGTGTTGTGTTTTCCATCTCTTCTGGCATATTGTCCCTCGTGACTGATAACGAGAATGCAGCCGAACAGTCAGCCAGTATTCCTCATAGCTACATCACCAAAGACAGATGTTCGAAGCCCTCAGGAGGATCGTATTGGAGGAAAGTTGATACCTACGTATGGGCCTGGTGGTGACTGGCTGCGCTGTAGTGGTGGGTGGCATCGTGGTGGTGATGAATTTCTTTGGTCTGAACTTATAGTGTCCGATGAAGCCGTCTGCGGTGAGACTGAGGTCGGACAGGAACTGGATGAGCAGCTGGTTCCCATCTGAAAACACCGGCCTGCGGACACACTCGCTGTAAACTGAGAGGCATACATGGAATGGATATGTAAGTGGAAATGAAATGAGAATCACCTACGCTGGGGGGCTGTCTCCGCAGTATTTCCCAATCCTCTTGGCGTCGTTGATTTCCGCCCCGTTGAAAATGGAGACGTGGTCGTAGCGGCAGTAGTTATCTCTCTCCACATCAAACTTCTCAAACTTGATTTCAATAATCTGCAGCAGGAGACAAACCGCAGAGGAAACGTCTTTCATCGAGCAGGCTGGTAATGGAGTAACAGGATACAACGTTTGATTAAAGGGTAGCAGATCATTTGCGGGGAGATTCTTGTTCCACATCCATTACACATTCGACTAGAAGACTACTCCACGTATTGCACTCCTTACCACTCATGCGGGACAGTTTGAAAGTAAGAGGATCCAAATCAAAGAGATATTATTATTCCATGCAATCATCTTCCTTTTTCGGAGGGGGGTGATATGCTAGATCCACATTATTGCAACGATGTGTATACAGTAGTTTCCCCTTAGACCTCTACATAGACGGTAACTTGTTGAACATATTTTGTCCCCACAATGACGCACATGTGTTCAACACCCACAACATAACACGGGTTAGCCTTTCGTATCAGTGTGGAGAAAACGGGAGATTTTAGTGTCTATTATTGAATCTTTTTACAGTTCCGTTTGTTTTTGATCTTTTACACATAACATTTCTTCAATACAAAATGCATCTGGAGCACTGACCTGGTTCTTTGGGGCCACTATGTGCCAGGCGCAGGTGACTCCAGCTGGGTAATCCTTCTCCGGCCAGTTTGGTGTTTTGAAACTCCCCGTGGGTTTGTCCAACCTGCCTCCACAGTACTGCTCACCTGTGGAGCAATGATTCAACAATTAATCCTGGATAATCTGCACGATATAATTCCTATTCCTCAAAGGGAATGATCCACGTCTTGTGTTGTGCACCCTAACAAGTGATTAGCCCTGTGCCGTGAAGAGTTAAAATAATTCCAAATGTCCTCAAGCATCGGGAAATCGTTCAGACATAAATAACTGAATCGCTTTGTGTTCTTGTAACATGCACTTAGATTGATGTCAAGTACAGTCTTGCGCGGTGACAGAAATAAACATTGTTTGCTCTACAGTTTTGACATCGCTAAGAGACCGTCTATCCTCTTTGTGCGAGACATGCAGGCTGGTTTGTTATGTCAATTACAGCTATTAGTTCCTCTGGGATATGAAGAAGCAGCGGCCATTACAATTCCACGAAAACACAAGAGTTGCCCCCGCAGAGAGGAAGAGGCTCATTCAGGATACTTTCTGACCTGCACCTACGACTTAAAGTGCTCCGGGAAATGCCGGTGAGAAATTCCACATCCCACTGTGAGAAGTGTTAGGATGCTCCTCCCTTTTTGTCCACAAGCTGACACTGAACCTTGCATCGGAAAGGTCGGTTTTTTTACCGAGCAGAAAAGCAAACTACATCTCCTTTTGTTTTACTGGGTGTCTCAAAAGTATGATGCAACTTGTTCTTAAGTCTGGGTATTGTGGTGCCAATGACCTCACTACAACAACTCGTGTTATACGGCTTTGTTAATAGCTTTTTAAGGACTGACCCCTTGCCAACACAGACACACTCCCAGCGCCAATATTAGACTCCTTTATGGGGTGAAGTCGGCTGGGACCCACGTGTGTCGGCATTACACGCTCGGCTGGCTGCAAGATATTCTCTTACACAGCTGCAACCTTGGCACATAAGACTATGCAAAACACTCTCCTTTGTACCTCTCTCATGTGGGTGGGCAGCAGAGAAGACGGCCAGGAAGCCACTCCCAGCTGTGTTTGCATCCGAGACCATCTGCAGCAGCATCTTGTTGCCAGTGGAAACCAGCGCTCCCGGTTTGAAGGTCCCACAGAAGCGCCCGAGTCTCTGCCCGCGCACATGGCCGCTGTACACATCAACATAGTCGTAGCGGCACAGGTTGTCGCTCTCCAGGTCGATGAAGCGAAAGGACAGGACCACCACCCTCCCCTCAGGCACCTGGGAGGAAGTCCACTAATTAGCTTTATTACAGAGAGCAGTGACATGTCAGAGTAGGTGCACCGTGCACGCCTCTCGTGCGTGCTGACTTTGATGAAGTGTGATTACAGACACTAAGCCTGACTAATAAGGCAACATATATATATGTTGTATGTCCTGTTGCATTGTGCCTGAAGTTTTGCATTTCCCATATACACTATAGCTACTGTGCACGTGACAATAAAGCTTTGAATCTTGAATGAACTTGATCCACACCGTCAGTAAGACTGTTTGTAATAGAGAACAGACTGCCTGAACTTGGCTGTGGTGTAAGAAGTACTTTGGGAGTTTGACGAGGTTTATTTAATAAGGTAGCAATCTGTGTTGTCATCATTATTATAGGCTATGGTAGGGAAAGCAAAACATATAGGGTGGAATAAGTACTTGAGTAAAGTAGAAGTACTCAGATATTGTACTTGAGTAAAAGTAGAAGTACTCAGATCTTGTACTTGAGTAAAAGTAGAAGTACTCAGATCTTGTACTTGAGTAAAGTAGAAGTACGCAGATCTTGTACTTGAGTAAAAGTAGAAGTACTCAGATCTTGAGTAAAAGTAGAAGTACTCAGATATTGTACTTGAGTAAAGTAGAAGTACTCAGATCTTCAGTAAAAGTAGAAGTACTCCGATCTTGTACTCGAGTAAAAGTAGAAGTACTCAGATCTTGTACTTGAGTAAAAGTAGAAGTACTCAGAGATTGTACTTGAGTGAAAGTAGAAGTACTCAGATATTGTACTTGAGTAAAGTAGAAGTACTCAGATCTTGAGTAAAAATAGAAGTACTCAGATATTGTACTTGAGTAAAAGTAGAAGTACTCAGATCTTGAGTAAAAGTAGAAGTACTCAGATGTTGAGTAAAAGTAGAAGTACTCAGATCTTGTACTTGAGTAAAGTAGAAGTACTCAGATATTGTACTTGAGTAAAAGTAGAAGTACTCAGATCTTCAGTAAAAGTAGAAGTACTCAGATCTTGTACTTGAGTAAAGTAGAAGTACTCAGATATTGTACTTGAGTAAAAGTAGAAGTACTCAGATCTTGTAGTAAAAGTAGAAGTACTCAGATCTTCTACTTGAGGAAAAGTAGAAGTACTCAGATATTGTACTTGAGTAAAAGTAGAAGTACTCAGATCTTCAGTAAAAGTAGAAGTACTCAGATCTTGTACTTGAGTAAAGTAGAAGTACTCAGATATTGTACTTGAGTAAAGTAGAAGTACTCAGATATTGTACTGAGTAAAAGTAGAAGTACTCAGATCTTCAGTAAAAGTAGAAGTACTCAGATCTTGTACTGAGTAAAGTAGAAGTACTCAGATCTTCTACTTGAGGAAAAGTAGAAGTACTCAGATCTTGTAGTAAAAGTAGAAGTACTCAGATCTTCTACTTGAGGAAAAGTAGAAGTACTCAGATCTTGTAGTAAAAGTAGAAGTACTCAGATATTGTAGTAAAAGTAGAAGTACTCAGATATTGTAAGGCAAGGCAAGGCACTTTAATTTATATAGCACTTTTCAGCACGTGGCGATTCAAAGTGCTTTACAGATTAAAAGCTAAATACATTTAAGAACAAATACAGCATAAATACATTTTTAAAAAGGCATTTAAAAGCGGGCATAATAAGAAAAGGTAATTAAATAAATTAAATAAATAAACACAGCAGCTACAGAATACATGACTAAAAAGGCATACTAGTGTGAGTATGGACAGCTCAACTGAAAGCAGCGGCAAATAGGTGCGTTTTTAGTCGGGATTTAAAAATAGGAAGTGTTGTACTTGAGTAAAAGTAGAAGTACTCAGATCTTGAGTAAAAGTAGAAGTACTCAGGTCTTGAGTAAAAGTAGAAGTACTCAGGTCTTGTACTTGAGAAAAGTAGAAGTAATCAGATATTGAGTCAAAGTAGAAGTACTCAGGTCTTGTACTTGAGTAAAAGTAGAAGTACTCAGATCTTGAGTCAAAGGAGAAGTACTCAGGTCTTGTACTTGAGTAAAAGTAGAAGTACCCAGATCTTGTACTTGAGTAAAAGTAGAAGTACTCAGATCTTGTACTTGAGTAAAAGTAGAAGTACTCAAGTCTTGTACTTGAGTAAAAGTAGAAGTACCAGAGTGTAGGAATACTCTGTTTACAGTAAAAGTCCTGCATTCAAAATGTTCCTCAAGTGAAAGTAGAAAGTATTCTCATCTAAATATAGTGAAAGACAGTGAAAGTAGTCGTTGTGCAGATTGGTCCATTTCAGAATAATATATATGATGTGTTTTATAAAGATTGATCATGAAAGTGTTCTCAGAGCTGGTGGAGGTGCAGCTAGTCTGAAGTACTTTGTAGACTGCAGGGTAGCTGGTGGAGGTGCAGCTAGTCTGAAGTACTTTGTAGACTGCAGGGTAGCTGGTGGAGGTGCAGCTAGTCTGAAGTACTTTGTAGACTGCAGGGTAGCTGGTGGAGGTGCAGCTAGTCTGAAGTACTTTGTAGACTGCAGGGTAGCTGGTGGAGGTGCAGCTAGTCTGAAGTACTTTGTAGACTGCAGGGTAGCTGGTGGAGGTGCAGCTAGTCTGAAGTACTTTGTAGACTGCAGGGTAGCTGGTGGAGGTGCAGCTAGTCTGAAGTACTTTGTAGACTGCAGGGTAGCTGGTGGAGGTGCAGCTAGTCTGAAGTACTTTGTAGACTGCAGGGTAGCTGGTGGATTCACTCCAGGTGGAACTACAGTCTGATTCAACACTTGGTTATATTGTTTATTATTAACAAACTAAAGGCGTTAGATGTAGTGGAGTCAAAGTACAATATTAACCTCTGAATTGTGACGCAGTAGAAGTACAAAGTAGCATAAAACGGAAATACTCAAGTACCTCAAAATTGTACTTAAGTAAATATACTCTGTTACCTCACATTACTGATTATGAAATAGACTCACTTCGATCCTCCACACACACTTGGTGTTTGGAGGGTAAACTCCCGGGTATCCCTGGCTGCCGATTACTCCAGACTCTCCTGTGATGTTTCCCCCGCATGTGAAGATTGGTCTAAGAGGGGGGGAAGATTTGCTTTTTCAAAATATGTCACATAAATAAACACGTATGAAAGGTTGCGGTTGGTTTAACATATCCAAGTCCTGACTGGAGGCTTTCCGGACCGCTGAAAATCCCTGTAAATGACCCAATAAAGCTGTCAAATGAAAAGCTAGATGAAGTCGTACCTCCGCGGAGACTGCGCACAGACGTGTGTGAGGAACACCAGACTCCACAGGGTGAAAACACTGCATGTTCTCCACATCGTTGAGATCCCGGCTCTCGTCTCGCCGCCCCGTGGCATGAATGGCATTGTGTGGAGCGGACTGAGTTCCTGCAGTGACTTCCAGTAACTGCAGACCGGAGAGCATGAATATGGAGTCTGTTCTGCAGGAGAGGAGGGACGGAGCTCAGTCTGCTGCTTTTACTAACAAAACAACATTAAAGAGGTTGGGGGGGGGTGAGAGGTCCTGCATTAGTTTCTTATGGCGGGCCGAACAACCTCGAAGGGGTGGCATGAATACACTTGACTGCAGAAGTGAATGGCATTCCAATTAATATGCACCATATAATACATATTGAGATTTGATGACGATCCAAAATGTCATACCTCAGATCTGCAATGAGCAAAACATCCATTACACTTTGTGTCAAATGTGTATTTCAACATATATATATAATATATATATATATATATATATATATCACTATGTCATTGGTTGTATTTGTTCTATGTCATATATTCATGTTGCACTGTTGCAGAAGCCTGTGACTTCAGTTTTTCATTGCTATATCTACACTGTAGCTACTGTGCGCATGTCAATAAAGCTTTGAATCTTGAATGAATCTTGAATCTTAAATCCATCTGTATATAGTGTTAGTTTACATCTAATGAATGAATATGCTATTTTTTGCACACTTAATGTAAATAATGTCCTACTTTAACATGTTGTTAGCTGTAGTTGGCCCTTCATATTGTATATTTCACTTATAGTCTTCAGATATGTCACTGTCAATATGTATACATTTGACTTTTTTTTACTATTTTGACAACTATATGTTTGTTTATTTTCAACTATTTTTCATTTCCACATTATGTGCAATGCCTTGTTGACATTCTGCTGTGATGAAAACATCAATAAAGCCAGTCTTATCTCACACACATGCAGGCCCAGTGTAATGATGTGGAGTGAGTGGTTAAAACAAGTGACCTGTTCTTTATTTATTTTTAATTTAACACAATTTTCCAACAATATTAGGCTTCTAAAAGGTGTATCAATCCCTGGCTGTTGGTCTTCGCAATAATATGCACGGTTAATGTTAATAGAGATAAACTAATGGAGATAGACTTAGGGCGATAGAAAGCGAGAGCACCACCTGCTGGACTAAAGTCTGCTAAGCAGCTACCTTATGATATTACTGAAAGTGACTTTACATCAAATTAAATATATTTTTCCATATATAGATTCGTTTACATGACGGTAAACATATTATGATCAACACGTTTAAATTATTGTTATGCATATGCGAAGCAACACATTTGAGTGTGATAAACAATTAAAATGGGAGTTTTAGTTTGACCATTTAACATTATATCTTGTTATGTCTTTCAAAAACATACATTTACAAAAACATCTGCGTTTTTTTGGTTCATTTTAATGTAATTATAAAAGACAACAGTGGCAGAATAACGTACAAATAAAGTGACCGTCACTGGTTCGGGGATCGACTGTAACGCCTGGCTGTTCACGCGTGCTTCTATCTTTTAATCGATGATCGACTTTTTTTCTTAGAAGAACCAGAGAGATGGCGGACCGGACGCCTGGCGGCTCTCAGAAAGCCAGCGCTAAGGTGAATTTACACTATTACTAACAATAGCTAAGTCTCATCTCTTGTGGTGAAACCAATGCAAATAACGCCTTATTAACAATTACATAGTTGTATCCTACATGTTAGACTTAGAGTTTTACGTGTATGCAACGTTGTTTTATGCTAAAGCTAAAGCTAACATTTGACCACACTGGCTATTAAGCTAACGCTAGGCTAAGTGATTTTAGCTAGTAGAACTAGTTGACCCAATATTGTGCCTATAGTTTACCAGCTGATACTCACACAGCTAATCACCATAACAACATGTGTTTGATATATGTATGCATGTATAATAATACCTTGAATGTTGTGTTTTGGACATCGGGCCTACATATGAAAGCTATCTCCTTGTAACAGTCAGTTGGCGCTGCATCTGATAGCAGCTTCTTTAAGGCCATAATGTTGATTTTATTGTAGCTAACTCCTGATTAGTACCAACTATTTCCTACATGCAACCTGTAGAGGAATCAGAATCACTTTATTCGAGGGAAAATGTACACCGTTACAGCAAGTGAAGAGCCATAGGGAGCTTAATATAGAGTAATACAGAGTAGCTTGTAAGGCCTTTGGCTAATATTGTTAGCTCCTGATGTCTGGCTGCAGACTAGCACAAACTACTCAGGAGATGCAACATGCAGAACAACATGAATGTGTATGCACTGACCTCTCACTACTAGTGGACGCAGTGTTAATGGCTCTTACCTGTCAACATGATGAGCATCAGGCTTTTGTAATCATCTTAATAATAACACTACTAGTACCTAAGCAGCAGTGATCTGCAGTGGTGTGAAAGTATATTTACTCAAATACTGCACTTAAGTACTACTTTGAGGGACTTGTACTTTACTTGAGTATTTATATGTGTTGCTACTTTGTACATTTAGTTACTTAGAGGTGACATCTAACCAAGTGTTAAATCAGACTTTAGTTCCACCTGGAGTGAATCCACCAGCTACCCTGCAGTCTACAAAGTACTTCAGACTAGCTGCTCCTCCACCAGCTACCCTGCAGTCTACAAAGTACTTCAGACTAGCTGCACCTCCACCAGCTACCCTGCAGTCTACAAAGTACTTCAGACTAGCTGCACCTCCACCAGCTACCCTGCAGTCTACAAAGTACTTCAGACTAGCTGCACCTCCACCAGCTACCCTGCAGTCTACAAAGTACTTCAGACTAGCTGCACCTCCACCAGCTACCCTGCAGTCTACAAAGTACTTCAGACTAGCTGCACCTCCACCAGCTACCCTGCAGTCTACAAAGTACTTCAGACTAGCTGCTCCTCCACCAGCTACCCTGCAGTCTACAAAGTACTTCAGACTAGCTGCTCCTCCACCAGCTACCCTGCAGTCTACAAAGTACTTCAGACTAGCTGCTCCTCCACCAGCTACCCTGCAGTCTACAAAGTACTTCAGACTAGCTGCACCTCCACCAGCTACCCTGCAGTCTACAAAGTACTTCAGACTAGCTGCTCCTCCACCAGCTACCCTGCAGTCTACAAAGTACTTCAGACTAGCTGCTCCTCCACCAGCTACCCTGCAGTCTACAAAGTACTTCAGACTAGCTGCACCTTCACCAGCTACCATGCAGTCTACAAAGTACTTCAGACTAGCTGCACCTCGCACAGCTACCCTGCAGTCTACAAAGTACTTCAGACTAGCTGCACTTCACCAGCTACCCTGCAGTAACATAAGTACTTCAGACTAGCTGCACCTCCACCAGCTACTCTGCAGTCTACAAAGTACTTCAGACTAGCTGCTCTCTACATTTTACCTCAGTTACAAGATCTGAGTACTTCTACTTTTACTCAAGTACAAGATCTGAGTACTTCTACTTTCACTTGAGGGACATTTGATCTGAGTACTTTTACTGTGACAGAGTATCAAGACTCTGGTACTTCTACTTTTACTAAGTACAAGATCTGAGTACTTCTACTTTTACTCAAGTACAAGATCTGAGTACTTCTACTTTTACTCAAGTACAAGATCTGAGTACTTCTACTTTTACTCAAGTACAAGATCTGAGTACTTCTACTTTTACTACAAGATCTGAGTACTTCGGTCTTGTACTTGAGTAAAAGAAGAAGTACTCAGATCTTGTAGTAAAAGTAGAAGTACTCCGGTCTTGTACTTGAGTAAAAGAAGTAGTACTTTTACTAAAGTACAAGATCTGAGTACTTTTACTTCTACTTTTACTACAAGATCTGAGTACTTCTACTTTTACTACAAGATCTGAGTACTTCTTCTTTTACTCAAGTACAAGACCGGAGTACTTTACTTTTATAGACTGAGTACTTTTCTACTTTTACTACAAGATCTGAGTACTTCTACTTTTACTCAAGTACAAGATCTGAGTACTTTTACTTCTACTTTTACTACAAGATCTGAGTACTTCTACTTTTACTTAAGTTCCAGATCTGAGTACTTCTACTTTTACTCAAGTACAAGATCTGAGTACTTTTACTCAAGTACAAGGTCTGAGTACTTCTCCCACCCCTGATCATCTTAGTAATACCATTGCTACTGAAATCAGTAGAGATCTGTTTGAATGTCACCTGCAGCCTCATCAGAGTTGTATTGCGTGACGATGAATCCTCGTTTAAACCCAACCATGCTTTGTTTACGTCGACAGGCGCTGCTGGAGAGCAAACTGAAGTCTTTCAGCATCGGCAAAATGGCAGTGGCGAAGCGGACCCTGAGCAAGAAGGAGCAAGATGAAATCAAGAAGAAGGTAAACGGACGGACCTGGAGTCGCTGGGTTCGCGTCGTGGTGAGATGTCACGCTATTGATTTACTTTGACGCTTGGGCGTGTGTTCAGGAGGACGAGCGAGCGGCAGCAGAGATCTATGAGGAGTTCCTCGCTGCCTTCGAAGGAGGAGGAGACGGCAAAGTCAAGGCCTTTGTGCGTGGCGGGATTGCAAATGCAACAAAAGGTAAAACCCTTTCCATTATCTACGTTTCTTTTGCCCTACTAAATACTGCTCGTGTTTGTACACTAATCAAATCAAGTTTTATTTATAGCATATTTACAAACGCTGTCTTGGTCGTTTGAGCCCAGTGCTGTCCTCAGACTACATAGCCTACAGTCGAGACACTCTGTCAGCAAATACAACACACGGACCCTCTGTCCTCAGACCCTCTGTCCTCAGACACTCTGTCCTCAGACCCTCTGTCCTCAGACCCTCTGTCCTCAGACCCTCTGTCCTCAGACCCTCTGTCCTCAGTCCCTCTGTCCTCAGACCCTCTGTCCTCAGACCCTCTGTCCTCAGACCCTCTGTCCTCAGACCCTCTGTCCTTAGACCCTCACATCGTACAAGGAAACACTTCCAGAGAAACCCCACAGTTTAAGGGAACATGGAGAAACCTCAGGGAGAGCAGCAGAGGAGGGATCCCTCTCCCAGGACGGACAGACTGCAACAGATGCCGTGTGTAAATCCAAGAGATGATACATTTTACAGCATATAGACCGAATGTTAGGAAATGCATGTGTCTGTAATGAGAAGATGAATCCACGAGGATGTCAGCTACAATCCTGAGGAAGCCATCAGGGGAAGCAGCATGACGAGACCCAAGGCAGGACCGCAGAGACAGGTTCAGCCACGACCCGAAGGTCACCACTTAGTCCAGAACTCGGGATAGAGGATCCAGGACACGGGACTACAGCAAGAGGACCAGCCTCGACTCCGGATCCCGGCGTAAATACAGATACAAAACAAGACAAGATGTGGCTGGGTTAATCGGAACAAGGGAATACACAGACACAGACAGAGAGGGGAAGGTCATTGGATACAAGTTATTCTTGATAACCCTCTAGAAAGATCTCATGAACTTCCCCACTCAATCCATCAAGACCCGAGCAGTTCTGTTGGAGGATAAGAAACAGAGAGAGGGAGCACAACACTAACTATGTGACCGTATGTTTCTTGTAATTGCTCTTTTTACTGTAACTCCGGTACAACAATTTCCTTCGGTATAAATAAAGTCCGATCTTATTTTATTATTCCCAAATCCATATCATAATCTGAGCTCAAGCACAGTTCCCAACATCCTCCATCCATGGCTTGTGAAATTATGATGTTATCCGGCAGCGGCTCAGTCAGTCGGGGCGTGGACTGGGCGCCGTCGGGTCGCCGGTTCAAGTCCCCGAACAGACCTAAATATGGAGTGTGGACTGCTGCTTGGAGAGCTCCCAGTTCACCCCCTGCTTTGCCGCCCTTGAGCAAGGCACCGGACTCCCCCCTTGCTCCCCGGGCGCTGTCCAATAGCTGCCCACTGTGGCTCCTAGTACTAGACTCCTGGTGCTCGGATGGGTTAAAAGCAGAGAACATTAAAGAGGGGTTCATCCCTCCAGTTCCATTATCATTGTTGTGGATGAATAACACACGTGTTCACCTTTCAGAGGAGGCGGCTGCTGATGAGAAGAAAGGACGACTCTACAAGCCCAAGTCTCGTTTTGAGAACCAACCGACAAAAAGCTTCTTGCCTTTGGACACACCAGCTCAGTTTATACCAGTAGACAAAAGACAAGTAAGTACTGTCACCGTCAACAAGCGGAGTCTCCTGACGCTGCTCTGCTTTCTGACTGTGCCCATTATTATTTTCCTCTAGGCTCTGAAGAAGGCGGCTGAAAAGGAGAAGAAGAAAAGCAACTTGGAGCTCTTTAAAGAAGAACTTAAGCAGTAAGTTGGATATGTTATTCAGCATAATGTAACATATTGTTTAGGCTTGTGCTGGGGTTCCCTAAGTATTAACCAAGCCCCCGGGGACGTGCGCCGGACTCTGAGGAAAATATTCGTAGTGGCCAAACGGCGGTACTACACTTCCGTACCAGTCGCTGGGCCCGGAAACCCTTCTCCCCATTGACTTACTGTAAATCGTTGGATACTTTTTTCAAACTAAATAAACTACCCAGTATGAACATTTTATAGCCCTTATTGAAAACATTCAGTCCTCAAAATGTGCTAATAACGTTATCCAACCCACGCGACCGCGCCGCCCGACGTGTTCAGCACTACATGAGTTTCACCTTTACCCATGGATGCACAATAAGAACGGATTATATGAATACTTTCGTGACGTTTCGCTCACTCAAAAGTTGGGCCATTTCGTCTTCATGCGCCAATGAGCAGCTCTCATAGGAATGAACGAAGCCCCGCCTCCCACGCTGCATCCGGTCCTTATGATACATCCATGGTATTAACTTTGTAAAGACTTGAACATGGCTTGTATGTAATTGTACTTCCTGTTGTTTCCCGCAGAATCCAGGAGGAACGGGATGAAAGACACAAGTTGAAAGGACGCGTCAGTCGCTTCGAACCTCTCGCGGGCGCTGAAGGAGGACGTGCTTCTGGTAAATAGATTTTAAAGCTGCCTGGATCGTTTCCTTTTCGCTCACTGAGATCGCGCCGTCCTGCACGCCTTACTCCATCTGACCACCCCTAGCCCCCACCCACCACCACCACCCTCTATCCACCCTTTGCCCTGAAACTAAATTTAAACTGCGTTTCTGCTTCTGTTTTAGCGGATGGTTCTTCAAGAAGAAACCGTCCGTCAAGTGGTAATTTTGACTTGATATAGTGGCCGTGAATCTTCATCTTGCTTAGAAATATGTATCCTGTCCTCTCAGACGGCAGAAGGAAATCCTCTCTTTTCTGTTTCTGCAGTTCTGGATGATTGTGCGCCGGGATCACACGACGTCGGAGACCCGTCCACGACTAACCTGTACCTCGGAAACATCAACCCACAGGTAACTTCATATCCAAATTCGGCCGAGTCGCTCGTCGGTATCTTTCATTTATTTTCCATTTGCAACTTTGAAATACACAGAGTGCCGAAAACAGAACAAGACAACAGTCATAGTAGGAAAACATTCATAATGACACACACACTTGTAATATCACATTAAAAACGAGACGAGTAATGGATCATTATTAGGGATGCTCCGATCGCCGGAATCAGTATCGACCGATCCGACGGAGTGGGCGGGGCCTATGGGGATCTTCCATTTAAAGCAGGGGTGTCAAACTCAAGGCCCGGGGGCCAAATCCGGCCCGCGACTTCATTTCATGCGGCCCCTCAAGAGAATGCAAAGAAGATTATACGGTTACATGCCGATTTACAGAAGCACGTTGCCCATAAACTACATATCCCACAATGCATCTCACTTTTCTCAGAATTTGACATTTTTTCTTCGAATTTGCCTTTTTCTCATAATTATATTTTTTAAATCATTTTGTGACATTCTCAGTGAAGAGACATTTTCCAAACATACATCAGCCAATTCATCATAAACTAAATGCACATATAGCCCCTTAAAAAGGTGGGATTAAATAAACTTCTTCCCACCCCTTTTCGGATGTGTAATGAAGTAGATTATTTGTTTGTATATAATTTAGAAGCAGTATATATACATTTGACACGGCTTACATTTTGTATTGTATAATAATTCTCATGTTAAATTTATTTTTTTTACACTTTGTAATAAATCAAACTTCAAGCCGTTCAGCTGAGCAGATGTGTATCCCACGTGCACATATGCAGTCCTAATGTTCTCCATGTTCGATGTCTTGATTCTCCAGATGAACGAGGAGATGCTGTGTCAGGAGTTTGGCCGCTATGGCCCGCTGGCCAGCGTGAAGATCATGTGGCCGAGGACGGACGAGGAGAGGGCTCGGGAGAGGAACTGTGGCTTCGTGGCGTTCATGAACAGGAGGGATGCCGAGCGAGCGCTCAAGAACCTCAATGGTGAGCGCAAACATGTATCTAAAGGGAAACCACGAGAATCAGAAAACAAGTTCAGATGTGTGACGAAAGATGGGGACATTTGGTAGATTATCGAACACAAAACACTTGAATGACGAGATGTGAGCATTAATGTTGCATCGATTATGTGTACGCTATATCTTAGACGTTAATGTACATTTTTTAGGTGGTTTTTTTTCCTGATTTGTTGATTTTGTAGTTATTTTATTTATGCCTTGTAATCAAATCCTTTCTTAACACGAGAACCGCCACCGGGGTAAAATTGACCCTGCGTTAGAATGCATTGATTTTCAAGGTAAAAGTATTGCTTTAAAAAGGAAAATGGTCCTGTGGTATTTTGACAAGCAATTCTGTTAAATTGTTTCGTTTATTAACGCTACGACAGAGCGTTAATAAACGAAGCAATTCTGTTAAATTGTTTCGTTTATTAACGCTACGACAGAGCGTTTCGTGAGCCGGTTGTCGTTGTTGGGTGAAAATCGAACAGCTGCTTGCTGCTTCACTACAGACTGTCGCTATCAATCTATCCATCTATCTCTCTCTCTCTCAAGCTATACGGAACCGTAGTAGACAAAAGGCGTTGCTATAGCAACACCTCATGTTTGTTTACACGCGAAATCAATAGCGGGAAAGGGGTGGGGTCAGTATGACCCTCTGGGCGGAAATACCTATAAATGGCAATTTTTTATGGCGATTTGTTCAATCTGACTTCATATTGACCATTTTTAAGAACAGAGGGTGCTACATAACACACTTTCAGGAAAAGTCACGGACTGGGAGACTTTAATATGCTATTGAAAAAAAGTTACATACAATAAAAAACAGCTCTGGGTGAAATTGACCCGATTGGCGGTTCTAGTGTTAAATAGTTTTATAGTAAATATACAATCCAGCTTCACACTTTGAAACCTCCAGACCAAAGTGCTGTAATAATAATAGATTTATTTTGTTAGCGTTTTTACAGGTGCTCAAAGACGCTTTACAGATATAGTGAAAAGAAAGGAACAACAAATACACATATAGTTAAAGTCAAATAATACCAAAAGCATCAGAAATACATATAAAATACATAGAAATAAATAAAATGTGCGGCTTATGGCCTCGAAGATTTCCCACCTTGGAGTCCACAAGTCCCAAGAAGGAAGTGTCCCGCAACAATAAACCATTTGTGACTGAGAGTTGCCCGGTCATAAACTGGTAACAACAACATACGGCTGAAGCGGCCCCTTCCTTCAGCGAGATAACGGACGTCGGGGTTGGTCGTAAACGTGAGAGGGCAAAGGGTAGATATCTGTGAGAAGGATTCCCCAACAGTATCTAATGGAGCGTCAGACGGCAGAGACAGCTTTTACAGATCTCCGACATCCCGTTGTTGTTTACGTCTGTGGCCATGTTGTTTACGGGCATCATGTACTCGTCAGAATTGATATATTGATATTAGGGCTGTACCCGAATATTCGTTCGTTGGAGTACTATTCGGGTTTCAATTTCGTTGTTCGTTTCTATTTATTTAAATCTCCAATATCAACGTGAGAGCTCGTGCCTCTTCGGGGGTGTTGCTCACACTTAACCATAAACGTTATCGTTTACTCTCCGTCTTTATATGTAGATATTACTTTTCTCTGTCACGTTGTTTCCATAGCAACAACAACTTTCTGTCAACTGCGCTACCTTTCCTTCAAAATAAAAGCATGTGCATAAATAGGAAGCCAAGCCAAATTACACTTAAGACATCAACTGCAACGCAAGTAACGAACACAACGCGATATCCTTTTCAATTTCAAAGAACACAAATTGGGTTACATTAACAAATAACGTGTTGAAGCGGTTCGCTGCTGATTACTACGCCCCCCCACGACGCGGGCCGAATATCTAATAGCCCTAATTTATATACATCTTATATACAAGATCAGCGCCTCAGTATCACCTCATACTGTACTTTTCTAGAAATATAGAAAGTAAACCAAAATACAAATAACAGCCATGTATTTAAAGCAATAGACCACTTCACAGCAACAATCTGAGTTTCTAAGGAGATGAGGTAATACAGGAACGACCTTCTTTCTGTTCAGATGGATAGATGGATGGATGGATAGATGGATAGATGGATAGATGGATAGATGGATGGATGGATAGATAGATGGATAGATAGATGGATGGATAGATAGATGGATGGATGGATGGATGGATGGATGGATGGATGGATGGATGGATGTAGATGGATGGATAGATAGATAGATGGATGGATAGATAGATAGATGGATGGATGGATAGATGGATGGATAGATGGATGGATGGATGGATGAGTAGATGGATGGATGGATGGATGGATGGATGGATAGATAGATGGATAGATAGATGGATAGACAAAGACTTTATTTATGCCGAAGGAAATTGTTGTGCCAAAATACAATAAACACATTAGCACAATACTCAACTTCTGTGTTCAGTACTGACATTAGGGGTTTATTACATGGTCTGTGTGTATTAAATACAGTCGTTCAAAGGGACATTTTTAATTAGGGAGTTGTTGGTTACGGCTAATATAACTCAACTTAGCTAATATAACTTATAATTTTATTTATTTATTTTACACTAAACGTGCAGTAAAAAGAGCAATTAAACATCTACATAATTAATGTAAATATTACCAGTAGTCGGTAGTGCAAAAATGCAGGATATTATTGTGCAAGAAATGGATGATTCAACATTAAATTGAAGATGTAAAATCTCAAATCCAGCCGTTGTAACTCTTCTTCCTCCTCCCGTTCCTACAGGAAAGATGATAATGAACTTTGAGATGAAATTAGGATGGGGCAAAGGAGTGCCCATTCCCCCTCACCCCATCTACATCCCTCCGTCCATGATGGAGCACACCCTCCCCCCGCCTCCCTCCGGCCTCCCCTTCAACGCTCAGCCCCGCGAGAGGCTGAAGAACCCCAACGCCACACTCCTTCCTCCGCCCAAAAACAAGGAGGAGTTTGAGAAGGTAACTTGTCAGCCTGGGCTTTTACTCTCATGGGTTTATGGCAGTGTTTTGTTAAATCAGCCTTTTAGTAGTGAGCAGTCAGAGCAGGTTCTTAATGTAAGTATATGTGAATTAAAGTCGTTTTTACTATATGGGTCAATGACGTAGAAGAGCTTGTTTAAAAATACAAAAACATCCATTTACATTTAACCAACATGTAGATTATTGCGTACACAAACAAATATTTTTCGGTGCTTTAAGTATTTTTTCACCTTAATTAATCGGATGTGCGCTTAGAAAAAAATGTGGTGCGATCATGATTTATCGTAAAAATAAATTATTTCTGTGACAAGCTTCAACTCAAACGTGTATTTAATAAAGTCTCCGTTTGATTTAAATATCAAAACAGCGCTTTGTAATGTTCTAAAGGACTTAAATAACATTTCAAACATCATGTTAAATAAGTCAGAACCCTGATTTTATTAGTATTTAAGGTATTTTTATATCGAGAGGCGAAGAAGTCCCGCCCATCTACTTCCGACCCATGGGACCCCGGAAAGGGAGGGACTTCTTCGCCTCTTTCGAAACGGCATTCAAGACCGTCAGTCGCACCACAATATATGTTAGACACTTTGATTAACGAAAGGAAATATAAATATTGTGTGTGCATACATTTGAAAGCCGCTACTATAATATAGTTAACACGATTTCAAGATTATTTTTGACGCTTGGAAGGAAAACCGGTGGCACGACATTGACCCATATATGGAAAGTGTGGGAGTATTGAAATGTTAGCGTGTGGAGATGATTAGATGATTGCAATGAAGTCAAACTGACAGCAGTGAAGGAAAGCAGTTGTTGTCTGTTTGCACTTTAAATACATTTTTTATATTTTTCACCTGTTGCCTTTTTAACAATACTCACATTCTATGTTTATTATCTGATGTGACTTCATATACAGACTCTGTCGCAAGCCATAGTCAAAGTGGTTATCCCAACAGAAAGGTACATGTTTTTCTTTTTTTTAAATTGGTGTACAAACTTAAACAAAAAAACACATCCCATAATGAAGCTCAAGCTTGATCTGTTGATCCTCACATGCTACAGGGGGCCGGGCCGTGCGGGTGAGCAACGGTTGGAGTTATCGTCATTTTCATTAGTGGATAGAATAACACCGACTCTCATCGCTCATATTTCATTTTGAACAGAGGTGGGACGTGACTACTTTTACTCATAAGGACAATTTTGAGGTACTTTACTTGAGTATTTCCATTTTATGCGACTTTGTACTTTTACTCCACGACACACCTTTAGTTACTTCACAGATGTGGATGTGAAATCTAACCAAGTGTTAAATCAGACTTTAGTTCCACCTGGAGTGAATCCACCAGCTACCCTGCAGTCTACAAAGTACTTCAGACTAGCTGCACCTCCACCAGCTACCCTGCAGTCTACAAAGTACTTCAGACTAGCTGCACCTCCACCAGCTACCCTGCAGTCTACAAAGTACTTCAGACTAGCTGCACCTCCACCAGCTACCCTGCAGTCTACAAAGTACTTCAGACTAGCTGCACCTCCACCAGCTACCCTGCAGTCTACAAAGTACTTCAGACTAGCTGCACCTCCACCAGCTACCCTGCAGTCTACAAAGTACTTCAGACTAGCTGCACCTCCACCAGCTACCCTGCAGTCTACAAAGTACTTCAGACTAGCTGCACCTTCACCAGCTACCCTGCAGTCTACAAAGTACTTCAGACTAGCTGCACCTTCACCAGCTACCCTGCAGTCTACAAAGTACTTCAGACTAGCTGCTCCTCCACCAGCTACCCTGCAGTCTACAAAGTACTTCAGACTAGCTGCACCTTCACCAGCTACCCTGCAGTCTACAAAGTACTTCAGACTAGCTGCTCCTCCACCAGCTTTGAGAACACTTTCACGATCAATCATTATAAAACACATCATATATATTATTCTGAAATGGACCAATCTGCACAACGACTACTTTCACTGTCTTTCACTATATTTAGATGAGAATACTTTCTACTTTCACTTGAGGAACATTTTGAATACTTTTACTGTGACAGAGTATTCCTACACACTGGTACTTCTACTTTTACTAAGTACAACATCTGAGTACTTCTACTTTTACTCAAGTACAAGACCTGAGTACTTCTAATTTTACTCAAGAACAAGATCTGAGTACTTCTACTCTTACTCAAGTACAAGATCAGAGTACTTCTACTTTTACTCAAGAACAAGACCTGAGTACTTCTACTTTTACTAAGTACAAGATCTGAGTACTTCTACTTTTACTCAAGTACAAGACATGAGTACTTCTACTTTTACTCAAGTACAAGACATGAGTACTTCTACTTTTACTCAAGTACAAGACATGAGTACTTCTACTTTTACTCAAGTACAAGACATGAGTACTTCTACTTTTACTCAAGACAAGACATGAGTACTTCTACTTTTACTCAAGAACAAGATCTGAGTACTTCTACTTTACTCAAGTACAAGATCAGAGTACTTCTACTTTTACTCAAGAACAAGACTGAGTACTTCTACTTTTACTCAAGTACAAGATCAGAGTACTTCTACTTTTACTCAAGAACAAGACCTGAGTACTTCTACTTTTACTAAGTACAAGATCTGAGTACTTCTACTTTTACTCAAGTACAAGACTGAGTACTTCTACTTTTACTCAAGTACAAGACATGAGTACTTCTACTTTTACTCAAGTACAAGACACGAGTACTTCTACTTTTACTCAAGAACAAGACCTGAGTACTTCTACTTTTACTAAGTACAAGATCTGAGTACTTCTACTTTTACTCAAGTACAAGACATGAGTACTTCTACTTTTACTCAAGTACAAGACATGAGTACTTCTACTTTTACTCAAGTACAAGACCTGAGTACTTCTACTTTTACTCAAGAACAAGACCTGAGTACTTCTACTTTTACTAAGTACAAGATCTGAGTACTTCTACTTTTACTCAAGTACAAGACATGAGTACTTCTACTTTTACTCAAGTACAAGACACGAGTACTTCTACTTTTACTCAAGTACAAGACATGAGTACTTCTACTTTTACTCAAGAACAAGACCTGAGTACTTCTACTTTTACTAAGTACAAGATCTGAGTACTTCTACTTTTACTCAAGTACAAGACATGAGTACTTCTACTTTTACTCAAGTACAAGACATGAGTACTTCTACTTTTACTCAAGTACAAGACCTGAGTACTTTTACTCAAGTACAAGACATGAGTACTTCTCCCACCTCTGCTTTTTCAACATGTAGTAAAATCATCCTAGTGCTCTTAAACGAGCGGCATCATCATGACCTTTCTCCATACTTCCCCATCGTGTTGTTTTTTAACATTAGCGACACACAGTCAGCCGACCGTAGATCTGTAGCGATGACACCCTGCTCTCGGCCATTGCTCCCTCCCACCGTCTCCCCCCTTTGGCCTCTGTCTTTATTCGGGAGCTCAGTAAATCTGGCCCCTCCCCCTCTGCCATTAAAATCCAAAACCCACCACTATTAGTCTCTATATGACCTTTGACATTGGCCTTGGTGAGCAGCACAAGTTGAACTGCCTGCAGCAGCGAGGGACCTGAAAAGCATCATGGGATGGATTGGGAAAGTATACTGAATTTTACAACCCCCCCGCCCGCCATTGGTATGATCGGCTCCAATACAAGTAAATGTGATCTGTGTTGTCAAATGAAAGACATCCTTTTGTCTTGTTGGCCACTTTAGGTTAATTGTCTGCAGCCTGCACCATGTATCTCACAAAACGATCTGATTGGCCATTAGCAGATCTCATTTTTAAGATATTCACGCCAACAGCCCTGTCGTGCTTTGGTTCTTCCTCACTTCACATTAGGCAGGACATTAGTGGGAACTGAAAGGCACTACGTCTCTCCTACTTTCCCAAGCTCACCTGTCGCACATTCTAAAAGAAGGGTCCAGGCAGTGCAACGTACTTTAAAACCTGCTGCACTGTAGCTCTTAAACACACATACATATGAACATGTCAGATTGAATGCACATATTGTTGATTGAAATGATAGTTTTACTGTAGTTGTCATTTCAAAGTTTTTTTTGCAGCATTTATTCACTTTTGATTCATACATAGGCTCAGTCACAGTTGCATTTAATTTGTGCGTGGTCGCGTGACACCCTTTGAGAGTTGTTTTAACTAAGATAAGTTCACAGTCGATTATAACTTATATATATTATGTTTTAGTGACATCTTAACCCCAAAACGCATTAAAACAAGTTCAATGGTGGCGGTTACAGCCCACTGCGGTTAATACCTGCAGTGACACCGTGCTAAATGTAGCGTTGTTTCTGCGTATAGTCGACTGCTCCCGAGTGTCCGTCCACCTCGCACACTTTAAAGCTACACAGACAGGCTTGCTGTAGTGTCCAAGAGTCAGGCCAGTCTGAATCCGTGTGCTTTAACTGTGTTTTTCTTGTAGGAATTTGCTCTCTCTCATCCACCGAATGATCGAGTTTGTGGTGCGTGAAGGCCCAATGTTTGAAGCCATGATCATGAACAGAGAAATCAACAACCCCATGTACAGGTAAGCCGTCGTGCACGTCAGCAGAGAGGCGAAGTCCCGCCCGTCTGCTTCCGACCCGTCGGACCTTATTTCGGAAAAAGTCTGTATTGAAGTCGACGGAGAGAGAAAACGTATCTTTCCATCCCGTTTGAATTACACACATGATGTGTAATTCAATCTTAAATAATTATTTCCATGATTTTTTGACGAGCAAAATTATCTTTTAAATTGACAAACATCATGTGTGTAATTCGTGGCACAATTGAAACGGGATCGAACGATAATCTTTCTCTCTCCATCGACTTCAATACAGACTTTTTCTGAAACAAGGTCCCGTGGAGGAAGAGGAGGGACTTTCTGTCACGGCCCGTCCACACTACGGCTTCCACAGCTTCAAAAACGGTTTCCTACGCATCTGCCCATTCACTTTTTCCCCGAAGTGCATTGTGGGAAGCACACACGCTTTCCTGGCGTTCCAAGCTGCAAAAGTTGAGCAATGTTCAACTTTTGCAGCTTCTGAAGCTTTCGGTGGAAGCGTCACCCAATCAAATCATGCCAGTACAAGCTCTAGCCAATCAAACCGCTGCTTGTGTGTCAGGGGCGGGAGATCCATGATTGGTTGTTGGTGGAGCTTCAGGCACGTCCCCGCTCCAAGCTTTTTGTGAAGCTGTCGTGTGGACGGGCCGTTAGGGTTACATTTGATAATTTTACCCTTTTTGTGACGTCTGTGTTTCCTCTCCAGGTTTCTATTTGAGAACCAAAGCCCAGCACACGTATACTACCGGTGGAAGATCTACACCATACTACAGGTGAGATTTCTCATGAAAATGGCTTTGAATTCAGCATTAAGTGAAGTGTATCTTGTAACCGTTCATTATGACCTGCTCAGGGTGAAGCGCCAGTCAAATGGAAAACGGAGGACTTTAGGATGTTTAAGAACGGCTCCTTGTGGCACCCGCCTCCTCTGAACCCGTACCTTCACGGTCCGTATGATGACGGGGAGGAAGAGGAGGTCGAGGAGGAGGCCGGCAAGAAAGGCTGTTTGAAAGAAGAGTAAGACCATTTCCTTACGCTGTTATTTAAAATGGGGTTTTACGCGTCCGTCTGTTCACGCTTTCCTCTCCTCTCGGCAGCGAGCGGGACAAACTGGAGGAGATGCTGCGAGGGATGAGTCCCAGGAGAGGAGACATCGCGGAGGCCATGTTGTTTTGTCTGAGCCACGCAGAAGCAGCCGAGGAGATCGTGGAGTGCGTCACCGAGTCTCTCTCCATCCTCAAAACCCCTCTGCCCAAGAAGGCAAGGCCTCTTCATGGGCAACACTGTGGTCAAAAGGATGATTTAAATATAATACTTCATATTGTTCTCCTCACGTTTCAGATCGCACGGTTATACCTAGTGTCTGATGTGCTGTACAACTCCTCGGCCAAAGTATCCAACGCGTCTTACTACAGAAAATAGTACGTTAAATCAGCTTTTTGTGCTTTATTACGAGATTGGAATACCTGATTTATCTGCTTTCAATTCATACTTGTCTTCAACAGTTTTGAGGCAAAGCTCTCGCAGATATTTGCAGACCTCAACGCGACGTACAAAGCGATTCAGGGCCACCTTCAGAGCGAGAACTTCAAGGTACACAACCGCACGACGTCTACACAACCGCACGACGTCTACACAACCGCACGACGTCTACACAACACTCTTTACAGATGGTCTTACCCACTAAACTCTCCTGGTCTGTTTTACTCCGTGTGCAGCAACGCGTCATGGCGTGTTTCCGCGCCTGGGAGGACTGGGCCGTGTACCCCGACCCGTTCCTCATCAAGCTGCAGAACATCTTCCTCGGGCTGGTTAACATCGCAGCCGTGGAGAAGGAAGTCCCCGTCCATCGTGGAGTAAACGTCGCTCAGGATTTAAAAAGTGCACACACGGATATTGAGCGACCAGTCTTGTCGACATAACATTTACATAGTGTAACGAAAAGCACGTAGCATTCTTATTATTTATTGAACCCCTGACCCGGTTTGTCCCAGGCGGAGCCGGCAGAGGACATCGACGGCGCTCCCATAGGGGAGTATGCCGATGTGGGTCTGATGGAGGACGTGGACGGCGTCCCGATCGACGGCGGACACATCGACGGCGCTCCGATCGACGGAGCGCCGCTGGACGACCTGGACGGTGTCCCCATAAAACCCATGGAGGAAGACATCGATGGGATACCTCGTGAGTATTTTTTTAATACTTTATTTAGAATTTTTCCTTTTAGATACGGCAGTGGCTTTTTAACCGTATCCATACATGAGCCACTGAGGGGTGGGAGCGGGAGAACTACGTTTGGACGTGTGTTCCAGATGACAAAACATATATATATACGAGTGTATATCTTTGAATCCATTTATCAAGTGAATACTCCATCTTGTGGAGAAAGTTGGAACTGCGTCATTAAAGGTCCCATGTCATGATGGCCATTTCTACTGATCATAATTCCATTGTTGAGGTCTACTAGAATAGTCCTAAACGGCTTGTTGGAGCTCCTGCCCCGTGAGCCCAGTGGTCGTCTGCGAGACAGCGACACACACACACACACACACACACACACACACACACACACGCGCAGCCTCGTCGCGTCCCACAGTCTCAGGGAGGAGAAATCGGCGGAGCTGCAGCTGAGAAAAGATTGTGTGTGTGTGGAAGTCCGCGGATTGGTCCATTTTGACCAATCCGAGGGGTCCCGACGTCACTTGGTTCCCGGAAGAAAAAAATTAAGAAGAGAAATGTCCAACGAGGCGTTCTGGGGCAGCAGACAGGTCTTCTCTGTGTTAGAGGTTTACTCGCTACAGGGTGCACTTTGAAGGGTGTGAGACTCTGCAGACCGTTCACATGCAGAACAACCTTCATAACAACGAGGGCACGGGTCAGAACCGGAAAAGCATGACATGGGACCTTCAATTAAACGTGCAGATGAAATACAAAGACACATGCATTATGGCTCCAACAGTCACCCGAACCCTTTCCACGGCGTACACGAGGGGGAAGCCGGGTATTAATTACTACTTGAACATGTTTTTCACAGGAGTCTCCATGAACACATCTGAGCAAAGAGTAATAAAAGAAAATGGACAATTCCTGAGAATAGTCTAAAGCTGCCAGTCGACAGCATCGTAGACATAACAAAAAGGCCACGGGTAACCCACTACCAACGGAACATCAGAGAAATAAGAGTTACGCAGTCTTTCCAGAGTAAGTCAAATACGAGCAGCAGCCGATGAATGATACGTCGTCCTCACCTTAATGAAGCAGTCCTGTGGGAATGGCTCCGTCCTAACGGTGTGTGTTCCGCATGTTCGTCCGGATGCAGCTCGCGCAGTGCCTCAATATCTCGTTTTGTTTTTTACAGTGGATCCTTCAAAGGAGGCGACTTTCAAGGTAGCACCGTCGAAATGGGAAGCGGTGGATGAAGCCGAGTTAGAAGCTCAAGGTGAGACTACTCGTGTTTGACTTGACTTGAGTACGTACCTGATGTCCGTCTCTTCTTCTGACGAGTGCATCCTTTGTCCTTCTTTGCTCCTTAGCGGTGACGACTTCCAAATGGGAGGTTTTTGAGCAGCCGGAAGAATCCAAAAAGTGAGTCTTGCGCGTGCGTGCTACCTTTTGAGTATTCTTGCAAGTCTAAAGTACACATTTTAATCTCATCTATGAACGGTTTCCGCCTCTGCAGGAACGATCATGACAGTGATGACGAGGACAGGAGCCCCCGCTCAGAGGACAACGGCACCTACTTCAACCCCTCCAGAGACGAGTCCGATGTGAAAGCCAAGATGTCTGAAATGAACGAGGAGAAGCGCACGAAGCTCCGAGAGATAGAGGTACTTTATCGCTCACGCTAAGTGCTTTGAAGGCATGTGACACGAGGTAAATATCTCCATTGACTTACAGGTTAAAGTCATGAAGTTCCAAGATGAGCTGGAGTCTGGGAAAAGACCCAAGAAGACGGGGCAGAGCATTCAGGAGCAGGTGGAGCACTACAGGGACAAACTACTACAGAAGGTACGGCGCACACCCTCCGGATGTTCAGTCGAATGCAAGAGTCTGAATTCTAAAACTACGGCCGTTGTTGCAGGAAAAGGAAAAGGAGAAACTCGAACGGGAGAAAGAGCGGGAGAGGAAAGAGAAGGAGAAAGCTGAGGCCCGGTTGAAAGAGTTGAAGAAGGAGAAGGAGAAGGAGGACACGCCCACCAGGAAGGAGAGGTGGGATGACTTTAAAGGGAGACAGACACTTCCTTTAAAAGATAACTGAATAATCAAAGTGTACGTAGTGTTTGTCCCCATGGCAACATCTAGCAAGAAGCGGCGTCTGAGGGCTTCTTAACATTTAACAAACTATGAATTAGGGTTGCCAGAAACTGACCATGATCGAAATCGATTATTCGGCAGCCCTGATGAATAATAATCGATTATTCGACCCGACCCCCCCCCCATTGCAATGCTATTATTAATACAGGCTGTAGATCTTTTTAAATAATATTCGATTATGGAGACTGTACGAAATTCGAATAATCGCTGGCATCCCTAGTATGAATGCGTCATACCCACTTAACGGGAAGAAACTCAGCTTTCAGACAATATTAACCATTTTTAGCAAAACGAAACACAAGGCTCTGAATCAGCCCTGAGCGAATACCCTTACTACTTATCGGATCGGCACAAACAAGATATCGATTAGCAAGCTGAGGTTCCACGGATTCCAGACATATAAGTATCATCACTGAGCTTGATACAGGGTATATGTTATAGTGTGGATTCCTAAAGCTCTTAGTCTACCATCCCATCATTCAAGGGTGGTGTTCACTATAAGTAATGTTTTAGTCTTGGATGGAGGACACTATAATTTACATGATAATAAAAACATCTATATTGATTCTGACTTCTCTAAATCCGATCATTGTCGAGGTTTCCTTCCTAACCCTTTATCTCTGGTTGATAGGAAGCGTCGCCACAGTGGTTCGCCCAGTCCGACGCGGAACAGCAGACGAGGTCGATCAGCTTCTCCCCGTTCGGAGCGATCGGAACGCTCGTACTCTAAAGACACGTCGTCCCGGTCCACCCATAAAGACTCGCCGCGATCCAGCATCAAGAAGTCCACCAAGAGGTGAGAGGCGGTTTGTTGTCTTAACGCAGTGCTTGGTACGGCTTCAACTCTAACCCTACGTCCTGTTGGTCCCACTAGATCTCCCTCACCTCGCACACCCAAGCGATCCAGACGGTCGCGCTCAAAGACGCCCAAAAAATCCACCAAGAAGTCCCGCTCCAAATCTAGGTCCCCTCATCGGTCCCACAAAAAAGCGAAGAAAAGCAAACACTGACGTCTCCAAACCAGCCGTGTTGTATAAAAGATTGACTGGATTGGCTGCATGGGTTTCCATCTGGTGTACGAAGGGATGGGGCCATTGTTTTATATTGTACAAAAAAAATAATGTGCTTTTGTGTCCTGATTTCCGCCCCCCCCCCAAATCACCTCCGATGGAATTGATCCACGTGATGACAATAAGTCATGCTGTCATTTTCTGTTTTTGTAGTTCACAATAAAAAGGATTCCTAATAAACTGCTGTCTTTTTTAAATCCCGTGTCGGTGGTTCTCTCTTCTCCTCTCCAGCGAAACCTGGCCCCCGATTTACCAAATTGCTTCTTTGGAAAACGAGGTAGGGTCTTTTCAAAGGTATCGGTTATCGGAGAGAAAAGGAGGTCTTGGATCCGGCTCGAAGGACCAATGATGTTAGGAAAATATCACTCGACACCGAGTTGAGAATCAAGTCAGGTGCTGATTTATTCTTGCAAGAAGGAGCAGAGGTATGCTGCCCCGCTGACACATCGTAGACTATATACATTAATGCACGCACTGTCATACTCCTTTCTGCACATATTCTGATTTCATAGTTTATATGCATTCATAACATTCTATTTCCATTACGGCTTTATTTAATTTAAATTTTAACTGTATTCCATTACGCTGTAAAAGATTTTTTTATATTGACATGACATCCAGTCAAATTCCTAGTATGTGCGAAGCTTCCTGGCAATAAAGTCAGGAGGTACAAACAGTGTCGTAAATCGCTTTGGAAAGGCAGTGCTGCTCTTTGCCCCTCAAAAGGAGGAGACAAAGTGTGTGTGCTCTCGTTGGTATCAACAACATGAATTATGCCCCGCCTTCTGCTATCTGCGAGGTCACAGGTCACACAGCATCATGCCCATCAGATTAATAGAAGACGCCTTGTATTTTCTCCAACACACCACATCGTGAGTAATTAGTGTAGGGAAATGAATCGCTCTTGTTGCAGCCGCACGTTAATACTTCACAGCTTGGCCTTCTTCAGCTGATCCCTCAGCTCCAGGCGAGCGATGGAGGACAGGTGCACCTCGTCCGGTCCGTCAGCAATGCGCAGCGTCCGCACGTATGCATACCTTGGAGATAAAGGCAACATCAGGAAGGAAAATAGGTTTAGCATGTGAGCAGGGGGAGGTAGCTTACATCTGTGCGAGAGGGAAGTCTCCGGAAACACCTGCGCCCCCGTGCACCTGGATGGCGCAGTCCAGCACGTGGCAGGCCATCCTGGCTGCGGACACCTTGATCATAGCAATCTGGGGAGGAGCAGAATGCAAGAGCTTATGAAGTCGTCACCCGATGATATCAACATCTGTTTTATTAACAAGTAGTTTACACACATGCTATACTGACTGTCGTGTATTTCAACATGCTATATTATCACTTTTAACGACATACAATACTACGCCTGGTTTCCACATAAAATACCATGTTTAAATGAGGCACGGTATAGTGTGTAGAAACCATGTATCGTATGTCGTTTAAAATAACAGAAAAGTCATATTGATATAGCATGTTGAAAGATGACCAAAAAGTCCCCCCTTATGTCCGGAGCTAACTTCTTAGATAAGGGTCCCCTCTTATATGTGGAAATAGGCACGGTATAGAGACTAGAAACCAGGCGTATGTCGTTAAAAATGACAGAAAAGTCAAACTATGTGGAAAAAAGGACAGTGTTGGATGTAGAAATAAGGCATACGTTGATCAAAATGACATCATATACTATGTCGAATGTTCACATCCAGTTCGTACGAATGAAAAGGTAACTACTGTGGATTCGGGACACTACCCGCATTTGCTCCTGTGGGTACAGGTAGAGGTGGGGTAGGTAAGTTTGAGACACCGGCTTGAGATACACTTTGTTATATTCCATGGAATGCTCTTAACATCCCGACAGCAATGAATATCTGAAGTGCTTTGACAACAAATCCATACAAACATTTCATCTGTAGAAGCCGTAATACTGTAAAAAGTACAACGGCCTACCTGCCTGTCAGCCTTCCATCGGGGCACAAACTTATCTCGTGCCCTCATTGGTCGTGTGTGTTGGAGGAGGGGCTTGTGAGGAAGTGGCAGATTTTCTCCGGTTGTGTATTTTCAAATTCTAGCGATCTCGAGGCGGTTTCTCAAATGTACCTACCCCACCTTTAAGCGCTCTAAATAAAAAATGTAATCCATTATTATTATTGTCTCTCAGATGATTGAGAGTCCCACCTGTCTGCGAGCCGCCCGGCCGCCCAGCGAGTCCAGAGCCTGCGCGGCGTGCAGCGTCAGCAGGCGGGTCTGATCGATCATCAGACGGCACTCCGCGATCCAGTGAGACACCACTTCCTACACACACAGAAGATATTAACTCGAGCTGCATCCATAAATAAGTCCACTAGGTGTCGCCAGCAGGTCATACCGCAACCCTTTCAAGACGCAAGGCTTTTATTGTCCTTTGTACGTAGCTACTCCAACAGGGCAACACAATAAAATAGCCAAAAACCCAAGTCCTCACATATTTGAATTAAGTAAAAGTAGAAAAACTACAAGTAAAAGTCAAGCATTTAAGACTGATATTAAATGTCATAGTGTGTTCCCGCTCCGCTTTTTGTGAAGCACTTTGAATTGCCTCGTGTTGAAAGCTGCTGTATAATAAACTCACCCTGGCTTACACTACAGCAGGGGTGTCCAAACTACGGCCCGGGGGTCAAATGCGGCCCGCCCTCACTCAGCAAATTCAAAAAGTACAATGACTTAAGTATCAACTTCTGCTTGTCTTAAATATATCACACAGTATTCATGTGTTAAGAAGCCCAATACTCAAATAAATTCAGTTTCTTGAAGTTGGAAACATGTTCTAACAAATATAAGTTGATAAGAGAAAAGCCCAATAACACAACCTTTAAATACAGCCTTCATATGTCCTCTATCAGCAATCTGAAGCTTCTGTTTTAAGGAATGAGCTGCTGACAGAATAAATGAAACCCTACGGAGAGCTGTGTGGTTTATCTACATTTTATTGATTTCTCTAACTTGTAAGTACTGAGGGAATACACCTCCAGGGAGCGGCCCAGCCCTTCGTATATGTTTCTCTAAGTGGCCCTCGGTGAAAAAGGCTCGACACCCCTGGCCTGCACGACACCAACAGCCCTCGGGTTAAAGACGGTTGGACGTTCACTCACATGCTGGTACAGTTTCTTTCCGAACGTTTCCCTGGAGGCCGCTCGTCGGCAGAGCAGCTCCAGAGCGAACTCTGCCGCTCCGACGGCTCTCATGCAGTGGTGCAGCCGACCTGGACCCAGGCGACCCTGAGCGATCTCAAAGCCCCGGCCCTCGCCTGGAAAATGTTAGAACAATCTTCAGCCTCAGGATCCTTGTGTCAGTGATCCTCTCCAGAAGGGAAGGAGTCATCACATACAGAGACTAGTTCCTGAGCAGCGTCCTTCACATGCTGATATCCAAGAGAGGGAGTCACACAGTCTCAAGATGGAGGAACAGAAAGCAGTATCAATGTTTACTTCAGATTAGCTCCACGTCAGAAATGAGCATGCTTGATTAGCTCCACGTCAGAAGTGAGCATGCTTGATGTCTCTCTCCATAGAGGCTGAATGTTAATCACACAGCTATCATCTGCCTCTAACAGTCCTGATGCTCTTCTGGGTCACCACACATCCTGCCACGTTCGATACCTTTGTAGCATGCTCCTCTCACGTTGGAGGAGGACACTCAGTACTCTCCCAACAGAAAACAACACAGTATAGAATGTCGGAATACAGCCTGCCGCAAAAAAGTTGTGCGGCATGTCGAACATTTCTTAAAGGACGTCAGTGTGCGTTGTTGAACGTCTCTCTTCACCGACCTGCCGCCTTTTCAAATAAACAGAGTCTTTTAAAGTTACTCGACTTTGATCTTCGTGGGTTTTGTTTTCCATCTAGTTTTATTATTATTAATTTTAACACTCCTTTTAAACTTATTTATAATCAATTTATTTATTCTGATTATTTAATTCTACTTATTTTTATTCTTGCACTTTGAAATGTATTTAATGCATGGTTTTAACTAACAACTAGAATCGCTTTTAAATTAACCATCTCATGTAAGGACACACACACACACACACACACACACACCCACCAACCCACACACCCACACCCACACACACACACACACACACACACACACACACACACACACACACACACACACACACACACACACACACACACACACACACACACGTGATTGCATCTATAAACTATAAGGATTACAGTACGCCATTAAAGAGGAAGAATTGCTATGACTCAGCGCAGCAGTGACCTCACACACGGCTTCTGAAGAGCAGTGGGAGGAGTGGGAACAGTGGGAGGAGTGGGAAGAGTGGGAGGAGTGGGAACAGTGGGAGGAGTGGGAACAGTGGGATGAGTGGGAACAGTGGGAGGAGTGGGAACAGTGGGAGGAGTGGGAAGAGTGGGAGGAGTGGGAACAGTGGGAGGAGTGGGAACAGTGGGAGGAGTGGGAAGAGTGGGAGGAGTGGGAACAGTGGGAGGAGTGGGAACAGTGGGAGGAGTGGGAACAGTGGGAGGAGTGGGAAGAGTGGGAGGAGTGGGAACAGTGGGAGGAGTGGGAACAGTGGGATGAGTGGGAACAGTGGGAGGAGTGGGATGAGTGGAAGCAGTGGGAGGAGTGGGAAGAGTGGGAGGAGTGGGAACAGTGGGAGGAGTGGGAACAGTGGGATGAGTGGGAACAGTGGGAGGAGTGGGATGAGTGGAAGCAGTGGGAGGAGTGGGAAGAGTGGGAGGAGTGGGAACAGTGGGAGGAGTGGGAACAGTGGGAGGAGTGGGAACAGTGGGAACAGTGGGAGGAGTGGGAAGAGTGGGAGGAGTGGGAACAGTGGGAACAGTGGGAGGAGTGGGAGCAGTGGGATGAGTGGGAACAGTGGGAGGAGTGGGAACAGTGGGAACAGTGGGATGAGTGGGAGCAGTGGGAACAGTGGGAACAGTGGGATGAGTGGGAACAGTGGGATGAGTGGGAACAGTGGGAACAGTGGGAGGAGTGGGAGGAGTGGGAACAGTGGGAGCAGTGGGAGCAGTGGGAGCAGTGGGAGGAGTGGGAACAGCAGCGAGTCTCTTACCCAGGATGATGTTCGAGGCGGGGACTCGCACGTTTTCAAAGTGCACTTCGAAGTGGCCACCGTGGATAGCGTCTGCGCACAGAAGAGAGGAACGACGTTGTTGATTCGCTCAGGAAAGCAAGGAAATACACGATATCAAAAGCCCTGTTCCTACCATCCTGTCCAAACACAGTGAGCGGTCTGACGAGCTTTACCCCCGGTGTTGCCATGGGGACCAGGATCATGCTGTGCTGCCCGTGCCTGAGGAACAACATCACAACACGGCTTTAAAGGGCCCCTATCACACTCTTCATCAATATATCTCAGGTCTCAGATATATACAGAGCCTGTCTCTGATTGGCCGAAACACCAAACAGATCATGGCAGCATTACCCAGAATCCCCTCTGTTTCAGCCCTGTTTCCAAAGTGCTGATTCTCTGTCTGTTACTTTAGATGAAAATAAGGAGCCCCTCCCCACGTCCCTCTGAGAGAGAACTCAATGGAGCTCTAGAGGAGATGCAGGTGATAGGGGGCGTACCTTGTTGCTGATTGGCTAATGGTTACACAAGACAACACATCGTTATGACATCACAAAGTGGCCAAAATCTGATCAGCTGATTTTCAGACAGGTTTTTATAGAAATGGATCAAAGAGAGAGAGAATCTATTTTAGACCTATGACTCCACAGTCACCATTGTGACGACGTGCGTGTCTGCATACACACGGACATAACAAGGAGACAGTGCTTTGCAGATGTCGGGCGTGGTGCTTCAATGCTTCTAACCGCAAAGCCGCACGATTTAACGGATTAAACGAGTGTCAACAAGATTACGTTGAAACGTTTGACTGTCATGTGATCCAAAGCTCCAAGCAGGAAGACGAGGAGGAGGGTGACGATGCAAGTAACCAAAGTTCTATTATTATAGTGGCACAGAAGAAGAACATACTCTAAAGAAAAGTGTAATCGAACACCGAGCAGAGGATTGGAAAGGCGTAACGACGGAGCATCCTCCTCCTCCTCCTCCTCCTCCTCCTCCTCCTCCTCCTCCTCCTCCCAACATTTTGGAATAATAACACCTGTCGTCAGGGTTCGAGTTATAATCTGAGCTTTACCGACATTCGGGGCGGAGATAGATACATCGATAACAGCCGGGTGGCGATGGCGTAGATAACGGGGGATATCTGTAGCTTGGAGGTGAAGTGCAGGCAGAGCGTCATCCAAGAGAGAACACGATGCGCAGTTCTCTTTTCTTTGAGCCCATTTACCTCGTTAACGCAGATAATACTCATCACACTGTAAATGGCACTATCTGTGATGAAAGTAATGGTTGTTGGTAAAGTATTAGCGACCGCACGATGTATGATTTCACTGCTTCATCGGAGCTCAGGCGCCGCCTCATGGGAGCTCACGTGACTCCACCCCGCCTGTAGTCGATAACATGAAACGAGATGAAGTCTGTCTCTGACCTGCTGCTCACGTCCCGAGAGGCGCCCCTGCACATCACGATGGCCACGTTGCATCGAGGGTTTCCAGCACCTGGGGACAGTCAGACATCGAGGGGTTAAAAGAGCATCTGATGGTGTCACGGACAACGGGAGAAGAAGCGTTTCAAAACACGTAATGGAGTTCGTGACAGATTGAGACGGCCACAGGTTCATTTACGTTCCCTGAGCTGGATTCTTTCACATTGAGCAACGTGGGCAGTTCGTCATGTTGTGCTTCTGTTACAAAATGTACTTTCTCAATGAAAAAAACGAAGTACTTGGAAAAGAGCCATCACATTAATAAATGTACGAGATACCACGAACTAGATGTCAAGTGATCTGGATAGCCGATCCAAGCCCTCGGTATTTCCCATGCTGGAGTGCTCTCTCAGACAGTCCCAGAGGCTCAGACAGGGCGACCAATCGGCTGCCTTCCTGTTTAGATGTATGTCCAAAGTGGCGCAAAGTGTCCCCTGAGGAAAGGACATCTGGACACCAGACGGCGACAAGCACGACATCAACGGTCAGAGTATTCACATTAAAGAGGACACATTCTCTGGAGGGAACACGGGGATTTGAGTCTTTGCAAACCTAAAGAAACCCCTCCAGGCCGAGGGAACCCCGCAAAGCACAACAGGGCCTCTTTCTGGGGATCCAACTGAGACGGAAAAACATCAAGTGATTACACTTCTAATAACCCTTTGTACTAGAGGATGTTAAAGGTCCCCTGTCACACTGTTCCTCATCAAGATATATCCAGAGCCTGTCTCTGATTGGCTGAAACACCAGACTGATCATTGCAGCATTACCCAGAATCCCCTCTGTTTCAGCCCTGTTTCCAAAGTGCTGATTCTCTGTCTGTGACTTCAGAGGAAAATACGGAGCCCCTCCCCACGCCCCTCTGAGACACATCTGGTTACAAAGAACTACCTTGGTTGCTGATTGGCTAATGGTTACACAAGACAACACATCGTTATGACATCACAAAGTGGCCAAAATCTGATCAGCTCATTTTCAGACAGGCTTTTATAGAAATGGATCAAAAAGAGAGAAAATCTTTGTTCCTGAAACTTTCAGAGTCTCTTTCCACAGAGGGGACACATGTTGATGTAGAAGAGACATGAAGAAGAGGGGACACATGTTGATGTAGAAGAGACATGGAGAAGAGGGGACACATGTTGATGTAGAAGAGACATGAAGAAGAGGGGACACATGTTGATGTAGAAGAGACATGAAGAAGAGGGGACACATGTTGATGTAGAAGAGACATGAAGAAGAGGGGACACATGTTGATGTAGAAGAGACATGAAGAAGAGGGGACACATGTTGATGTAGAAGAGACATGGAGAAGAGGGGACACATGTTGATGTAGAAGAGACATGAAGAAGAGGGGACACATGTTGATGTAGAAGAGACATGAAGAAGAGGGGACACATGTTGATGTAGAAGAGACATGAAGAAGAGGGGACACATGTTGATGTAGAAGAGACATGAAGAAGAGGGGACACATGTTGATGTAGAAGAGACATGAGGAAGAGGGGACACATGTTGATGTAGAAGAGACATGAGGAAGAGGGGACACATGTTGGGGGACCACACTGAGGGGAAGCGTGGTAGGCTCGCGGCACGGAGGGACTGCCTGTCGGCCCCGGCTCCGAGGGGAACGTCAGTCGGGCTCCAACACGTCCCGTCACACTGGAATGAAACCAAACCCCAGCCATCCTTCTTCCAGGGAATGCGACACAATAAAAACACAACGCCTTTTTCTCTTGCCAAAAATGTCTGACTTTAAACACATATTTTATGGGAGCGTACTTTTCTGTGACTTCTTAGGGTTACTAAATGTGTGAGTGAGTATAACCGAGGGAGAGACAAAGTAGTTAAGGAAGGAGGAATCTGAGATTAAGAAACCGCTTCTCTCGGTACGGCAGATTACAGACAGTGACGACGTGTTGTTTATGCCTTCATCACACACACACACACACACACACACACACACACACACACACACACACACACACACACACACACACACACACACACCACACACACACACACACACACACACACACACACACACACACACACCACACACACACACACACACACACACACACACACACACACACACACACACACACACACACACACACACACACACACACACACACACACACACACACCACACACACACACACACACACACACACACACACACACACACACACACACACACACACACACACACACACACACTGGGTGGAGAGTCTCTTCAGTCGGCTGGTGGTTAGGGATCAGAGCAGGATATCAGCGACTCCACAGAGGACCAGAAACACGGTAGGAATAAGTTCTTAACTTTTACCACTTTATTCCTTCTTCTTCCGCTCAGGATCTTTTCCATAACTCCAAACAAACGGCTACTAGCAGAACGTAACACGTCTTGGAAAGCATCTGAACTACGTTGTGTGACATGACTCTTCACTCTAAGTTAATATATTGGCTTCAAAGGCATTTTTACATTTCACTTACACGCCTCGATAACAACGAAGCGCTGCGTCTTGTTTTTCCGGTAGTCAAGGTTCATTCGCTGCACGCCTCACGGTCAAAGTCCTGCACTTTGTGACATTATAATGGCCGCAGTGAAGCCAAGATAACAAGCTAATTAATCTGTTGTCAGCGCCTCAGCGTTATTGCTCGCTTCGCTAAAACAAGCTTTGTGGCTTTTCGAGGCTGCCTTGTAAAAATAGAGACGTTTTGAAAGTTGTTTTAAGTTTAAATACAATGTCTGATCCGAATTGAGACGGAACCGTCACACCATAACCAAAACCATAAGACAACAAACTCCCTCTGGATGGATCTGTGCAGCCTTTGCAGACCATTGACATGAACTCAAACCTAGAACCCCTAACCAGCAGAACAGGGTCTCTGCAAGCTGACATCGTGAAACTCATCACAGAACTAATGCATTATGTATCCAAGCTGTTACTCCGGCTCCGACTACATGTCGTGTCTCCATTTAGCTCCAGGCGGCAAATAAGTAAAACAGCCTAATTCAAAACATGCATCAACGCATTAGGCAGCTCTCACATGTGAGCAGCAGCTGTTGGCAGGTGGGATACTCCACATGCGAGGGCGTGAACAGCTGCTTCAGAAACCCCCGCTCCGCACAAGGCGGAGATAAGAACTGCTTATACAACAAACCTGGACAGCTCTCATGAAAGCACGGGTGCTGTGTCCGAGTGATCTGCCCAAAGGAAGGGGAACATCCATGCATGAAACTCAGCCAGGATTCACTTCATGCCGTACGTAATGTGTTTTGCAGAATTCCGTGAATCAAATAAACAACACATGATAATAATATGTACACACAGCTGGACGAGTGCTTTTTGATCAGCTTGTTCCTCAAGAGGTCGTCAGATAAGTGGATCAAATGAAACTAACCCTTATACGCCTGTATTATCTCAGCCCTAGTAGACACCACATAGAGTAGAATTGAGAGGGATGGAACCAGTGTTAAAATGACCCATTTGCTTTCGGGTGAGCCCTATTTTGCACATCCTGCTACTAAATATGTCACCCGCGCGCCCGGTTGACTGGCGCAGCAGCGCGGGTATGAGGTGACGCGGTGTGGAGCTGTCGAAGTCGACCCGAACGCGCTTACAGCCGGCCCACTGAAAGTTGTTCCGTTCACGTCGTCATTTTAAGACTCCTTCGCTTCTTTGCGTCTGAATCCAAAAGCTGCGAGGCTTGGCTGTTTTCGTTTCGCCATATTCTTTATTACGAAGCCAGAGTTACAAAAATATCAATATGAAAATGTCAAATACCGCGCCGGCATCACCGCCGTAACCATAGCAACGTACGTAGCGTACAAAATGCAGCCCATTTAACCCATCCTAGCACCAGGAGTCTAGCACTAGGAGCAGTGGGCAGCTATTGCACAGCGCCCCGGGAGCAATGGCAGTGGGGGGGGGGAAGGGGGTGTCCAGTGCCTTGCTCAAGGGCACCACGGCAGGGCAGGTGGTGAACTGGGACCTCTCCAAGTAGCAGTCCACACTCCATTTCGAGGTCTGGTCGGGGACTACATGAGGGAGATAACTGCCTTCAAATCTCCAATGGGATATCCTGTTGAACGAACATGCAGTCAAGGCCACATCCTCTCCAGACCTAAGCTGCACTTCCCTGTCATCCTCATACTTCCTGTCAGCCGTGCTTTGTGTCGAACAATACGACATCACGAACAGAAAGCGCAGAACTCGGAAGTGTCCACAGATCAGATAAGGACTGAAAGCTGTGAACGGATCGTCTCGTAATGCCCAGTCGATCTTATCAGTCTGCTGCAAAACAAAGAGCTTTATGATCCAACGGAATACAAGAAGAGAAGCCCTTGCTCTGCCCGCCTCGTCCTCTCGTGTCCCCGGGTCATTCGGCTCACACGGGGCTCAGACAGACGAGCTTCAGCCATGAGGGAAAGCATGCGAGAAGAAAAAGACTTCCCTCTTCCTTCCAGACCGTGGCTTACACACGCACTCTGCTGTCGCTGGGTTCAACCTACAGACAATTATAAAACCCTTATCTCATCATCGTATCAAATTAACAAGTTTGTAATACAAGACGAATGCTTCCCTTAATTGTTACTTTTTTCTCTGTACAGCAAACAAAGAAATGGCGGATTACTACTACGACGAGGAGGAGGACGGCTCTAACGGCACGTACGACTACAGCCCTGAACACAGCGTGTGTGACAAGGAGGCGGTGCGCTCCTTCGCCGGCGTCTTCCTCCCGGCGATCTACGCCCTGGCTCTGGTGGTGGGCCTGGCTGGGAACGCGCTGGTCGTGGTGGTCTACGCCTCAAAGCTGCGCCTGCGCACCCTGACAGACGTGTGCATCCTGAACCTGGCCATCTCAGACCTGCTGCTGCTCCTGACGCTGCCCTTCTGGGCCGCAGACGCCGTGCACGGCTGGATGCTGGGCACGGCTGCCTGCAAGATCACCTCCTTCCTCTACAGTATGAACTTCAGCTGTGGGATGCTGATGCTGGCGTGTATTAGCGTGGATCGATACCGCGCTGTGGCCCACAATGCAGCAGGCAGGAGCGGCCCCCGGGTTCGGAGACAGTGGCTCGTGGTGTGCGTGGTGCTGTGGGCGGCAGCCAGCTTCCTTGGCCTTCCGGAGCTCATCTTCTCCACGGTGAAGCACACCCACCACCGGGTGGCCTGTACAGCCGTGTATCCGCACAGCATGGCCCGCCCTGCTAAAGCCGCCCTGGAGCTCATGGAGGTGACCCTGAGATTCCTGCTTCCTTTCTTGGTCATGGTGGTGTGTTACTGCTGGGTTTGGCGCGCGCTCAGTCGGGCAGCCGGGGTGCGGAGAGAGAGGAAATGGCGCGCCCTGAGAGTCCTGCTGGCTGTGGTGGCCGTGTTCCTGCTCACCCAGCTGCCCTACAACGCGGTGAAGCTGTGCCGAGCCATGGACATCATCTACATGCTGGTGACGGACTGCGAGGCCAGCAAGGCTCTGGACCGAGCGGTGCAGGTGACGGAGAGCCTGGCGCTGGCCCACGCCTGCATCAACCCGCTCCTCTACGCTTTCGTCGGATCCTCCTTCAGGGGACATGTGCTCAAAGCTGCCAAGCACCTGGGGCAGCGGCTGGGGAGACACCCGAGACACGCGGGGGAGCCGGCGGTGGAGATCGCCCTCAACACGCGCACCAAGACACAATCCCAGTCTGGGTCAGAGGACCAGGACACCAGCACCTTCACCATTTAGACTCACAACATGTCCCTTTCCCGGAAGCACCTCGACTAAATAGAATGTCTCTGTATATATATATTTACACATCATCATTATTATTATTAATATTATAATGCAAGGATGTCAATTGTAATAGAAAACATATGTACAGTGAGTTTATAAGCACTAACGAAGCAAAGCATTTTGTATAATATATGTATTTTGTTCAATAAAAGACACATTTCAGTGACGCATCTACCGACATCTGTTGCTGAAACTCGAGGTGGGCCACAGATTAAATTAAAAAGCAATACGGCGAACAAAGAGAAACCCAACTGAAGGACTCCTCCGGGGCATTGAACAGGAAACACTATTTCATAGCGTTTTATGTCCACTTTTATGGAGTTGGGCGCGGTTTCTAATTCCCTAAACATTCGCTTCCAAATAAATGCTCTCTTCAAACTGTGAAGGCAAGTTGATGGTCTTGGAGGAAGTCGTGCATCCAGGCTCGATTAAAGCACTGTTTACTTTAGAGGATCAGCTCAATTGAGCAAAACCTCCGGACCGGACCCATAGAGATCTGTATTGTTTACCATTCTTTCCATCTGCCCTACCCGTTAGTCACCCCCTCTCCACTGTGAGGGCTGACAGCTCAGATGTGTGGGGGCTGAAGGACAGACTTGTTGGGTTCTCTGGGAGACTTTTCAAACTGTAGCCGAAACAATGTATTTACAGTCGGAGCAATGAGTCGGCCTGAACAAATACAAGTATTCAAAGTGACTTCCTGTAGGGATAAAATACACATATGAAGCTGAACATTAGCACAATATGTCTTCTTTAAGTTGCGTGTCACACGGCTGAATAGGTAAATAGGTAAACAAGGGACAAAGCCATAGTTACACAATTTTATTTTAATTCATGTAAGTACTTTAAGAAAACCAAAATGAAGTTTTCTTTCAACTAACAACTAATGTGAAACGTGTACCTGGTTTCTTTTTGTGAGAGCTTGTATGCAAATGCAGGTCTGGGAATAATTGTAGTACATTATCATGCCCACGGGTCTTTAAAGCTTCCGCACAACGGAGCTGCCCTGATGGCATCTAGGGGGGTCAAACTCAATTTCATCGCGGGCCACATCAGCATTAAGGCTGCACTCAAAGGGCCGGTTGTAACTTTAAGACTATATAAAAATACATGAATATTTAATAGAAATAAAAAATAATGTATGATATTATATTATTGCAACTGCATTGGATTATTATCGCATAGGGTACTAACTTCATAATTAACTACTTCTTAAAGCAGAAGTCGAGGTCAAATAATTCCAAGTCTCTTCAGTGAGAATGTCACAAAATGATCTGAAAAGAAAGCCAAATTCTGGAGAAACAAAAACAAAGAAGTGACATTTTGAAATAAAAAGTAACATTTTGGAGAAAAAATCTAATTCTGAGAAAAAGAAGCATATTTTGAAGAATAAAAGTCAAATTTCAGATGCATTGTGGGACATGTAGTTTATGGGCAACGTGCTTCTGTTAAGTAGCATGTAACCGTATAATAAACATATTATATTCTTTGCAAGCTCTTGTGGGGCCACATGAAATGAAGTCGCGGGCCGGATGTGGCCCCCGGGCCTCGAGTTTGACCCCCCTGATCTACAGGAAAGACCCAACACACTTTAAAACTACATCAGGCAGTGCATGTGGCGTACACACATGGAGTGGATAACCCCACATTCCAGTAAACTCCATTTATGGTTGGGTTATTCCATGACAAGCTATTTAAAAAAAACGACTTCAGCCCAACGGGTGAAATACGGCGAGCGAAGCACACAGATCTACGCACACGCACAGATCCTCCTTGAGGGAAAATGCCCTGAAGGCTGCCAAGGGCCTTGGAGAGCGGATTAGGAAACCCCCGTAATGAGAGAAGAGCTGGCAGAGAACTCTTCATTTGATACTTGGACAAGATGACAGAGACCGGAGCTAAACCTTACCTTCAGAACAATTTCAGAAAAAGGTTTGACGTCCCTGTTGTTCGTTTGGGGTTTTCCCTTTCCTGTAGTCTGTGCTATCGGTGTATGTGCATGTACATGGTCTGCAGAGGCTACAATCCCAAGGGACGTCCCTATGGAACAGTCGCGCTTCTATTGGCTAGTGCTCTAACAAATCCTATGTATGTGATGAGGGTACTGGGCTCTGGTTTCAGACAGAGGGTGAAAAGAGGTGCTGCAGCACAGGCAGTATAAGAGAAATAAAGAGCTTTTTGAACATTAAAGCACGGAGACATGTAGAGACACTACATACTGATATACACCTGAACATCAGCAGGAGAGGACTCTTTAAAGTAGAGACACTACATACTGATATACACCTGAACATCAGCAGGAGAGGACTCTTTAAAGTAGAGACACTACATACTGATATACACCTGAACATCAGCAGGAGAGGACTCTTTAAAGTAGAGACACTACATACTGATATACACCTGAACATCAGCTGGAGAGGACTCTTTAAAGTAGAGACACTACATACTGATATACACCTGAACATCAGCAGGAGAGGACTCTTTAAAGTAAAGACACTACACACTGATATACACCTGAACATCAGCAGGAGAGGACTCTTTAAAGTAGAGACACTACACACTGATATACACCTGAACATCAGCAGGAGAGGACTCTTTAAAGTAGAGACACTACATACTGATATACACCTGAACATCAGCAGGAGAGGACTCTTTAAAGTAGAGACACTACATACTGATATACACCTGAACATCAGCAGGAGAGGACTCTTTAAAGTAGAGACACTACATACTGATATACACCTGAACATCAGCAGGAGAGGACTCTTTAAAGTAGAGACACTACATACTGATATACACCTGAACATCAGCAGGAGAGGACTCTTTAAAGTAGAGACACTACATACTGATATACACCTGAACATCAGCAGGAAAGGACTCTTTAAAGTAGAGACACTACTGTATTTTGCTCGGCTCAACGGTGCGTCACAGCGGGGAGCTGTGATCATGCAGAGCTGCGTGTTCTCCGTCAGCAGCAGCTGATCTGATCTCTCTCTCGCGTCTGGTTATACTTCACTCCTGTTTATGTCCAAATCTATCAGATCTAGCTAGTTCTAGTTAATGATATGATTGCCTGCTTATCAAAGGACACCTAAATAATAAGCGTTGCTTGGCAACGGCGTGTGGCCGCAAAGTATAGTGCAGCATTATGCATATGTTTATAGGAGGGCTAAAATCCCATGCTCATAAAATGCTTATATATTTTTCTCTTCATTCCCCACGCCACAAAGTAAATAAATAAATAAACCAATTTTAGGAAAAGTAAGGAAGTTTGAGCAGTGTGGGTTTTACATGAACAGAGTTTCACATATCTCAAAACGCAGAGTGTAATAGCTGCAGTTAGCCTCGCTGTCAGAATGACGAAGCTCCTCAGTGAAGCTCGAGCCCATGTTTCACACTGAGTACAACTTACTAAAAAGATCAGTTCAAAGCAGCTAATGTCGTCTCAGTGTTAATTGGTGTGCCATGATGTGATGGATTGTAAACATTTGAAATGTACATTTAAGTGTTTCTCAGTTCCAATGTTGTTGTTTTGATAACTCAGACGGTGCAGCGCAGCGCCTCGTTATAGGCATGTCTTCCTTAACACATTGTGTTTGCGCTGAATGGTTTTTTCAAAGGGGGAACATTATTAAAAGAGTTTGAGAAGCACTGCTCTAGACGGTGCAGAGAGTCAGTCCAAGGTCACAGGAAGACTGAACCGGCCTCGAACAGAGAGGGTTATTCATGCCGGCAGAGAGCATTCTTACAAACCAAGGTTGTTGTGTTTGTACTGATGGAAATGTCCTTTCCAAAGAAAAGGGAAACGGGAACTACAGACGGGTGTGGACATGAGAATCATGCTTTTTCTCGTAAACCAAGTTTTCAACGACGAGAAAGATTTTTCGTGCAGATTTTCGGGGGGAAAAACAACAGAAACAACAACAACAACAACAACAACAACAACAACAACAGGCCACTGTTTCCCGTTAACCTGGGAGTCAGACCTCAGACCACATCTGTGTCAGCAGAAACATCTGGAATGTCTTTCCGAGAGTTAGGAGAACTCGAATAAACATTTTAAAACACTAATACGAGTTTTGGAACGGCCACGTTGTTTGTGACTTAAGTTGCAGAAAACTTCTCTACCTCACAGTATGTTGTTTATTAAAATGTCAAAGGATAATACAAACCACATGTATTTATAGAGCCGATTACAGGCAGATATTAAACGGCACTACACATCAAGAGGGAGTTGCATGTTGTTCACCTTGAATCAGTTAGAGGTTTAAATGCCAATTGATACACACCCTGCCCGCGTGTTGAGTTCTGAGTCTGACCTTTCACTCTCTGTTCCAGCCAAAGATGTTTTCCAGAATGAATGAGATCATACATTGTTTTAACTTCTCGAGTGCGCTTTCATGTCTTCTAAATGAGTCATCTGCCCTTTCTGTGGTCAACATGTTGGAAGTGTGGGTGCTTTTGCTGAGGTGCTTTGAGGCCACATCTTTAAAACATTAAAAGGACCATAAACTTTGAGGATTTACTGTTTTCAAAACATTCTTTGGTTTAAGTTGATTTAGAGAAGTCACATTCTGCTGATGGGCGGGTTCAGGTTAGTATGTAGCGTCTCTACTTTAAAGAGTCCTCTCCTGCTGATGTTCAGGTGTATATCAGTATGTAGGTCTCTGCTTTAAAGAGTCCTCTCCTGCTGATGTTCAGGTGTATATCAGTATGTAGGTCTCTGCTTTAAAGAGTCCTCTCCTGCTGATGTTCAGGTGTATATCAGTATGTAGCGTCTCTGCTTTAAAGAGTCCTCTCCTGCTGATGTTCAGGTGTATATCAGTATGTAGTGTCTCTGCTTTAAAGAGTCCTCTCCTGCTGATGTTCAGGTGTATATCAGTATGTAGTGTCTCTACTTTAAAGAGTCCTCTCCTGCTGATGTTCAGGTGTATATCAGTATGTAGTGTCTCTACTTTAAAGAGTCCTCCTGCTGATGTTCAGGTGTATATCAGTATGTAGTGTCTCTACTTTAAAGAGTCCTCTCCTGCTGATGTTCAGGTGTATATCAGTATGTAGTGTCTCTACTTTAAAGAGTCCTCCTGCTGATGTTCAGGTGTATATCAGTATGTAGTGTCTCTACTTTAAAGAGTCCTCTCCTGCTGATGTTCAGGTGTATATCAGTATGTAGTGTCTCTACTTTAAAGAGTCCTCCTGCTGATGTTCAGGTGTATATCAGTATGTAGTGTCTCTACTTTAAAGAGTCCTCTCCTCCTGATGTTCAGGTGTATATCAGTATGTAGCGTCTCTGCTTTAAAGAGTCCTCTCCTGCTGATGTTCAGGTGTATATCAGTATGTAGCGTCTCTGCTTTAAAGAGTCCTCTCCTGCTGATGTTCAGGTGTATATCAGTATGTAGCGTCTCTGCTTTAAAGAGTCCTCTCCTGCTGATGTTCAGGTGTATATCAGTATGTAGCGGCTCTGCTTTAAAGAGTCCTCTCCTGCTGATGTTCAGGTGTATATCAGTATGTAGCGTCTCTGCTTTAAAGAGTCCTCTCCTGCTGATGTTCAGGTGTATATCAGTATGTAGCGTCTCTGCTTTAAAGAGTCCTCTCCTGCTGATGTTCAGGTGTATATCAGTATGTAGTGTCTCTACTTTAAAGAGTCCTCTCCTGCTGATGTTCAGGTGTATATCAGTATGTACTGTCTCTACTTTAAAGAGTCCTCTCCTGCTGATGTTCAGGTGTATATCAGTATGTAGTGTCTCTACTTTAAAGAGTCCTCCTGCTGATGTTCAGGTGTATATCAGTATGTAGTGTCTCTACTTTAAAGAGTCCTCTCCTGCTGATGTTCAGGTGTATATCAGTATGTAGTGTCTCTACTTTAAAGAGTCCTCTCCTGCTGATGTTCAGGTGTATATCAGTATGTAGCGTCTCTGCTTTAAAGAGTCCTCTCCTGCTGATGTTCAGGTGTATATCAGTATGTAGTGTCTCTACTTTAAAGAGTCCTCTCCTGCTGATGTTCAGGTGTATATCAGTATGTAGTGTCTCTACTTTAAAGAGTCCTCTCCTGCTGATGTTCAGGTGTATATCAGTATGTAGCGTCTCTACTTTAAAGAGTCCTCTCCTGCTGATGTTCAGGTGTATATCAGTATGTAGCGTCTCTGCTTTAAAGAGTCCTCTCCTGCTGATGTTCAGGTGTATATCAGTATGTAGCGTCTCTGCTTTAAAGAGTCCTCTCCTGCTGATGTTCAGGTGTATATCAGTATGTAGCGTCTCTACTTTAAAGAGTCCTCTCCTGCTGATGTTCAGGTGTATATCAGTATGTAGCGTCTCTGCTTTAAAGAGTCCTCTCCTGCTGATGTTCAGGTGTATATCAGTATGTAGTGTCTCTACTTTAAAGAGTCCTCTCCTGCTGATGTCCAGGTGTATATCAGTATGTAGTGTCTCTACTTTAAAGAGTCCTCTCCTGCTGATGTTCAGGTGTATATCAGTATGTAGTGTCTCTACTTTAAAGAGTCCTCTCCTGCTGATGTTCAGGTGTATATCAGTATGTAGTGTCTCTACTTTAAAGAGTCCTCTCCTGCTGATGTTCAGGTGTATATCAGTATGTAGTGTCTCTACTTTAAAGAGTCCTCTCCTGCTGATGTCCAGGTGTATATCAGTATGTAGTGTCTCTACTTTAAAGAGTCCTCTCCTGCTGATGTTCAGGTGTATATCAGTATGTAGTGTCTCTACTTTAAAGAGTCCTCTCCTGCTGATGTCCAGGTGTATATCAGTATGTAGTGTCTCTACTTTAAAGAGTCCTCTCTGCTGATGTCCAGGTGTATATCAGTATGTAGTGTCTCTACTTTAAAGAGTCCTCTCTGCTGATGTTCAGGTGTATATCAGTATGTAGTGTCTCTACTTTAAAGAGTCCTCTCCTGCTGATGTTCAGGTGTATATCAGTATGTAGTGTCTCTACTTTAAAGAGTCCTCTCCTGCTGATGTCCAGGTGTATATCAGTATGTAGTGTCTCTACTTTAAAGAGTCCTCTCTGCTGATGTCCAGGTGTATATCAGTATGTAGTGTCTCTACTTTAAAGAGTCCTCTCTGCTGATGTTCAGGTGTATATCAGTATGTAGTGTCTCTACTTTAAAGAGTCCTCTCCTGCTGATGTCCAGGTGTATATCAGTATGTAGTGTCTCTACTTTAAAGAGTCCTCTCTGCTGATGTCCAGGTGTATATCAGTATGTAGTGTCTCTACTTTAAAGAGTCCTCTCTGCTGATGTTCAGGTGTATATCAGTATGTAGTGTCTCTACTTTAAAGAGTCCTCTCCTGCTGATGTTCAGGTGTATATCAGTATGTAGTGTCTCTACTTTAAAGAGTCCTCTCCTGCTGATGTTCAGGTGTATATCAGTATGTAGTGTCTCTACTTTAAAGAGTCCTCTCTGCTGATGTCCAGGTGTATATCAGTATGTAGTGTCTCTACTTTAAAGAGTCCTCTCTGCTGATGTTCAGGTGTATATCAGTATGTAGTGTCTCTACATGTCTCCATGCTTTAATGTTCAAAAAGCTCTTTATTTCTCCCATACTGTTTGTGTTGCAGCACCTCCTTTCACCCTCTGTCTGAAACCAGAGCCCAGTCTGCTCTGATTGGTTAGCTGGCTGGCTCTGTTGTGATTGGTCAACCAGCTTAGAGATGTCCCGCCCCTTAGCCTATCACATACAATGTGTTGGAGCACTAGCCAATGGGAGTGCGAGTGTTACATAGTGATGTCACTATGTTCCAGAAGTAAACAAAGGAGTCCAATGGAGCTCTCTTTAAAACAAGTCAAACTGGGCGGACCTCTACTTTCAGCTGTTAATGGTCCAAAAACAGTGGTCTTGTTTGCATAATATCATTTCCCCCCGTATGCAGTCAACAGAAACAGAAACAGACTTACCGCTGCTCCACCATTTCTTGCCGTCGATGACGTAGTCGTCTCCATCCCTGCGAAGCGTGCACTGCATGTTTGTTGCATCACTGGAGGCCACATCCGGCTCTGGGGAGCGGACCACAGGAAAGATTCAAAACACAACGGAAAACCGTTACTCAATTAAAGGGACGCACTCATGAGTCAGACAAACTGGTTTCCCCCAAATGTTGTGGAGCCTAAGGGTCACTGAAGGGGCCGCAGAGGACTCCTAACAATCGCTTATCAGAACAGGACGGAGGATCCTGTTCCTCGTCGTCCAACTGGTGACAACAAGCATCACAAAGCACAGCTGATCACCATCTGTGTTTACAAGGAGAGCCAGAGGAGGCTCACACCCCCTAATCACCTCGGCATGCTGCGGCTTCCAGGCAGCGTGGAGAGCAAAGAGGGGAACGGGGAGAAATTACTCATAGGGCATTCGTCTTCTGCTGCTTCCATGAAGAATTTCCAAACGACATAGCAACCGTGCCACCGGCTCATTTGAAACCAGAACCAGACTGTTTTAGAAAAAACCCGATATCATAAGAAAGCAGTGCCTTGTTGTAACGACACCCGCTCTTAAAAGGTACTTACAAAAAAGTGTTTCAAGATGCCTTTTCAAGCCTCACATGGTACCTTTCCATGTACATCCCTTCCTGCTAAAGCACAGCGACGCGTGATAGTTTGCACGTATTGAAGCGGTTCCTGTGACGCTCGAGGACATATTTAAAGAGTTACCTGTCATACAGAAGCAGGAGCGAATCTCCCCTCTGAGCAGAGGCTCCAGCCATTTCTTCTTCTGCTGCTCGCTGCCGAACATGTGGAGCACCTCCATATTGCCTGTGTCTGTGGAGAAGCAACATACAGACACCGTCTTACAGGATATCAGGGGAACGTTGGGAAATATAGGCCCGAGAGCAGGGGGTCCCAAACTTTGCCATGCCAGGACCCCCATCTAGCATTATCGTCTGGCGGGGACCCCCCTGTTGCAATTTGTTTATTTAAATGATGAGTATATTATGATGGAAATATGACATTACTCATACAGCTAAATATATTTTCTTATTATTTATTTGTATTAATAATCAGTTATTCTTCTAAACATTTTTCGTATTTATCTTTTGTTTGTCATTCATTACAGTGATTGTGTCTTCTGTTATAAACATTCTTAACACAATATTCAACAGTAAACATATTTTTAAATTGATTTCTGTCTTTGTAATATTATATAATTTTGAACAGTATAATGAACAATTAACACATATTTTTTGCATTTTTGAAAGTGACTTATGCATTAATAATATTATATATAATATTCAACAGTAATATTAACAATAAACATATATATAATCATATAAACATCAATATGTGCGTCATATCCGTGCTCTCATCCAGCTGCAGAGCGAAACATCCACTAGCTCTCACTCGCTCCAAAAGCTGAGCAGATACTCAGTTTCCCTCTCAGAAGGCAGCTCGATTCTGATTGGCTTGAAGGGCGGTTGTGTGATTTAAAATATATATTAATAAATAAAAAAGATTAAAAGATTGGCATCAAAGGACATATATTGATCGATATGCAGTTATTAATAACATCTAAAGATGAAAAAAAAATTCCCCTTTCCTTCAAACTTTGCGTGACCCCCCTGGCGCCCCCTGGCGGCCCCCCGGGGGGTCGGGGCCCCCACTTTGAAAAACACTGCCCTCGAGGACCATAATCATACGGTTAAAAAAAGCTATAGTGAACAAACACAAAAATCGTTAGGATGCAAAAGGGGCCGACATTAGTTACCATTTTGGGGAACTTATAACTAGGACACATTCATCAGCAACATAGTCAAGTGTAATTGTAAAGTGCGAGGTCATACTGCAAGTGTGTGACTGAGAGAAAGGGAGATAATATTGACACATCTATCTCTGAAACCAAGGGTTACCGGGAGCCTGGCAGTTGAAGACTTCAGGAGCGAAGAGGCAGCGCCCGGTCTCCTCTGCGATGAAGGCGTAGTCCAGCTGACTGAGGCCGCTGACTGCCGACAGGAACAGGTTATACAGCCCGGCCTGCCTGGCTCTCTACACAGCACACACACACACACACACACACACACACACACACACACACACACACACACACACACACACACACACACACACACACACACACACACACACACACACACACACACACACACACACACACACACACACACACACACACACACACACACACACACACACACACACACCACACACACACACACACACACACACACACCACACACACACACACACACACACACACACACACACACACACACACACACACACACACACACGTAATATATATTTACATTTTGTTTATTGCTACATGTTAGTGTCCTGACGTACCTTTAGATCCTCGATTACTTGAGGCGTGTGCCATCTCTGTGGAGACTGAGCGTGTTTGCTGTAGTACTCTGCGACTTCCTGTAGAAACAAAACAAAAAGCTGAGCGCACGGCCGAGCGGCTCAGTCACACCCTGCCTGTGAACCTTAAAGCTCCACCTGGACACACATCCCTGAGCACTGACCTCCTGAGCAGGAAGCACGTATTGTCTCATGAAGTCTTTGACCTGCTGCAGGACAGCGCGCCCTTTCGCCGTCTGCAGGAACAGACCGTCGCCCGTTGGACCTGGCGCCGACCTGGCAACAAACACACGGTAGAGAGTCAGCAGGGGGTCTCTGAAGCAGCTGCTGCTGGCTCACATGCAGTCAGCGGGTCGATCCGTTCCATTCAGAGCAGAGAATTCTACGACCGATCATATGGGAATATTACGGGGTAGTGGTGGTCTAACTCTAACGGATAGTGAGGCGGGCTGAAGATCGGAAGGCTGAGAGTTCAAATCCCACCAGGAACACCACCACTTGAGTGAGGCACTTAGCCCTTAGTTACTCCAGGGAGAATGTCCCTGTAATCGGTCATTGTAAGTTGCTTTGGATAAAAGCGTCAGCGTAATGTAATGTAATGAATATCGATGGATTCAACTGAAATAACACAGTTTAAACGATCTGGGACTTGGGACTTGCCCGTGCTAAAGCCCGTGTTAAAGCCCGTGTTAAAGCCCGGCTAAAGCCCGTGTTAAAGCCCGTGTTAAAGCCCGTCAAAGCCCGTGTCAAAGCCCGTGTTAAAGCCCGTGTCAAAGCCCGTGCTAAAGCCCGTGCTAAAGCCCGTGTTAAAGCCCGTGCTAAAGCCTGTGTTAAAGCCCGTGCTAAAGCCCGTTTAAAGCCCGTTTAAAGCCCGTGCTAAAGCCTGTTTAAAGCCCGTGCTAAAGCGTTTAAAGCCCGTGTTAAAGCCCGTGTAAAGCCCGTAAAGCGTGCTAAAGCCTGTGTTAAAGCCCGTGCAAAGCCCGTGCTAAAGCCCGTGTTAAAGCCCGTGTTAAAGCCCGTCAAAGCCCGTGCTAAAGCCCGTGCTAAAGCCCGTGTTAAAGCCCGTGCTAAAGCCCGTGTTAAAGCCCGTGTAAAGCCCGTGCTAAAGCCCGTGTCAAAGCCCGTGTTAAAGCCCGTGTCAAAGCCCGTGCTAAAGCCCGTGCTAAAGCCCGTGCTAAAGCCCGTGTTAAAGCCCGTGCTAAAGCCCGTGTTAAAGCCCGTGTTAAAGCCCGTGCTAAAGCCCGTGCTAAAGCCCGTGCTAAAGCCCGTGTTAAAGCCTGTGCTAAAGCCCGTGTTAAAGCCCGTGCTAAAGCCCGTGCTAAAGCCCGTGCTAAAGCCCGTGTTAAAGCCCGTGCTAAAGCCCGTGCTAAAGCCCGTGCTAAAGCCTGTGTAAAGCTGTGCTAAAGCCCGTGCTAAAGCCCGTGCTAAAGCCCGTGTTAAAGCCCGTGCTAAAGCCCGTGTTAAAGCCCGTGTTAAAGCCCGTGCTAAAGCGTGTTAAAGCCGTGCTAAAGCCCGTGCTAAAGCCCGGTTAAAGCCCGTGTTAAAGCCCGTGTCAAAGCCCGTGCTAAAGCCCGTGCTAAAGCCCGTGTTAAAGCCCGTGCTAAAGCCCGTTTAAAGCCCGTGTTAAAGCCCGTGTAAAGCCCGTGCTAAAGCCCGTGTTAAAGCCCGTGTTAAAGCCCGTGCTAAAGCCCGTGCTAAAGCCTGTGCTAAAGCCTGTGTTAAAGCCTGTGCTAAAGCCCGTGCTAAAGCCCGTGCTAAAGCCTGTGTTAAAGCCCGTGCTAAAGCCCGTGTTAAAGCCCGTGTTAAAGCCCGTGCTAAAGCCCGTGCTAAAGCCTGTGCTAAAGCCTGTGTTAAAGCCTGTGCTAAAGCCCGTGCTAAAGCCCGTGTTAAAGCCCGTGTTAAAGCCCGTGTCAAAGCCCGTGCTAAAGCCCGTGCTAAAGCCCGTGTTAAAGCCCGTGTTAAAGCCCGTGTTAAAGCCCGTGTTAAAGCCCGTGCTAAAGCCCGTGTTAAAGCCCGTGTCAAAGCCCGTGTTAAAGCCCGTGTCAAAGCCCGTGCTAAAGCCCGTGCTAAAGCCCGTGCTAAAGCCCGTGTCAAAGCCCGTGCTAAAGCCCGTGTCAAAGCCCGTGCTAAAGCCCGTGTCAAAGCCCGTGCTAAAGCCCGTGTCAAAGCCCGTGTTAAAACAACAACAGGAACTTTGTCAAACAACTCAAGCAGCCGACCAACCTCTGAGCCAGCTGCAGGGCCGTCTGAGCCAACGGCTCCACACACTGGCCGAACTCCTCTGCATTGGGAGCGCTCGCATTGCCCAGCAGGTGGCGTGCATAGATCCCCTGAGAGACACCATGGGGAATAAAGGAGCACATAACATGTCTGTTACATTTCTATAAAGAATGGGGAGGTCTAGCAGGGTTACAGTGTTACTAAAACATCATATCGTGTGTCGTAAAGCATCAGATGGTATCTCTTCTCTGTGAGCTGTTCTGATCTGTAGGGATGATACTTTCAGAGGGAATCTTCTACGGCCTGAATCCGCTTCATGCTTTTCACTTTCTTTGCTTCATGTGTTCTGGTTTTAACTCAGCAGGTGAACCGATATGTTCATAAAGCAGTGTGTGTGAGCTTCACTGTGTGTGTTCAACTAAAACGGAGCCTTATTGATATGTCTTTATTCAGATTGCCTTCGATATCCAAAAGTAATGGATATCCGGTTGCATTACTGTTATAAGAACAGGTGTATATAAACGGGTACAAACCTGGGCGATTCCTGCCATTTTAAACACCGACAAGGCCAGGTAGAAATTCAACTCTGGCAAAGAAGAAGGGATCTTTCGGCAGCGGCAGTAAATGGAGATCAGGTCGGCCACATTTGGGATACCTGCACAGGACGTTTGATCACATTTATTTGAGCCATTCTCCATATCGCTCACACCGTTTGGAGTTGTTCTTTCCTTACCTTCTATGCCTTTCAAGCTGCCCAGCGTGCTGACGATGTTCATGCTGGAGGGCCAGTGGTGAGGCATCAGGAAGTAGGCCAGGTCTGCCAGCGGCTGCCCGGTGGTGGACAGCTCCCAGTCCAACACGGCCATCACACGGGCCTGATGACAGGAGATAACCCCAGAGAATGAGATGGGTGAAGCAGCTCTCGTCCGCTGCAGCGCCATACCAGTGGGTATCTCTAAGCTACTGCTGAAACATGTCTTTTTAGCTTTTAATTTCATTGTATTTAATCGTTTTGTCTCGTGTCTTTTTAACCTTTAGAAAGACACGAGACAATTATTTTGTGAATGATTACTATATATTCTTTTGTATTTCTCTTGCTTCTTTGACCTCCTTGTATTCCTTGACATCTTATAAATAAATAGATGTGCTGTCGCCGTGTATCAAAAGTGCGTTACAAATAAAGCTTTACTTTTTTTATTTATCAAAACGCACTTAGCATTACAGTCACATCAGAGAGAAAGATAAGAGTTTTTAAACGACTTACCTCTGTTGGATGGAATATCAGATTATCCAATCGGAAATCTCCGTGGACCAGAGCGACCTCGTTGTCATTGGCCGGCAGATTCTTCATCAACCAATCAGAGAGCTCGTTCATGGCTGGGATGTCCCTGTGGGCGGCGGCTGTGTACTGCTTCGTCCATGTTGACACCTTGAGAGACAGATTTTAAATGTTCTGAGATGACTCAAACATCTATTTTAACTAATGGCGCTGTGCTCACTTGTCTCTTGCAGTATCCGGCTCCTTTCCCAAAGCCCTCCAGGTTCAGGGACGCCAGGTCCAGTGAGTGGAGCTTTGCCAACGCTTCCACTGCAGCCATATAGAGAGCTGTCCTCTCTGCGGCACTCACTCCAGGGAGACGGAGGTCCCTGAATACACGGCCCTGATCCAAAGAAAGAAAGACTGTCTTTTTACAACATGCATCTTCACATGGTGCTAACGGTTCAGCAGCCTGTGCATGTCGCCCAGCGGGTAAACACAGGTCCAAACTCCATCTGTCATCATAAGAAAATAGGGCAAAGGCCAACCAAACAGCAATACATACTGGACACCGTCTTAGTGAAACAAACATACTTTCACGTGCTCCATCAAGTAGAACTCTGTTCCGATGACTTCAGCGTCAGTGCAGTGCAGGAGAGGCTGAGGAACGGGGAACCCGGCGGAGAACAGAGCCTTCTGCACCCGGTACTCCCGGTCCACCTGAACACAGAGTCACACAGATGCAATAGAAACGCTTCAATATATTATTCCACATGACCCAAAATATTATATATATATAATAATAATAATACATTACATTTATAAAGCGCTTTTCCTGGTGCTCAAAGCGCTTACAAGCAAGTAAAACAAAACAACAACAACAGTAGAAAGTGCTAGGTGGAATAAGGGCGAGGGGTTAGTGGACTAGGAGATGAAGGTAAGAGTGAAAAGGTGAGTTTTGAGGGGTTGTTTGAAGAGTGTTGGCGGATCTGACGTGGCTGGGGAGGGGGTTCCAGAGTGAGGGGGGGCTGCGAAGGCCCTGTCACCCCAGGTCCGGAGCTTTGTCCTGATGGGCTGCAGTAGCTTAGCTTCAGCAGACCTGAGGCGACGGGCGGGGGTGTGTCGTTGGAGGAGGTCACAGAGGTAGGGGGGGGCTTTGAAAGTGAAAAGTAATATTTGAAAGTCAAAGCGGTGTTTGACGGGGAGCCAGAGGAGGTCATGGAGGATAGGGGGGATGTGGTCGGAGCGTGGGGTGGAGGTGAGCAAGCGGGCAGCTGAGTTTTGGACATATTGAGGTTGTTTTAGTGTTGCAGTAATCCAGTCAGGATGTGATGAAGGCATGGATCAGAGTTTCAGCAGCGGTCGATGAGAGGGAGGGTCTGACGCGGGCGATTTTTTGGGACCTGGTTGACGTGAGGGAGGAAAGTGAGGGTGGGGTCGAGGACGATGCCAAGGTTACGGATGTGAGTGGAGGGGTTGACAATGGAGCATGTATATGGAGCATGTATATGGAGCATGCAAGCTTCTGTGAAATGAATTTATTACAGACAGTAGTCTCTTGGTACACAACCAATTAATTTATTCCAAATACATGGTCACTACACACACGCTGTATGTACTTCATTCAAACATTTTAACCCAAAAAAATACAGTTTTTAATCAAAACTAATGCTTTTAACTTATGAAGTCCAACATATTGTATAATACACACAGTACACATGTAGTATGTGCTAGTATTGTGTATTTGGTAGTAGTAATAAGGCAGGTAATTTGTTTGACTTACTGTTCTGAATATACTACATTTTATTTGCATTGATTATGTTTTGAGTTTTTCATACAAAATATTTGTGTTTTTTTTGGAGGGTGCATCATCTAGAAAGTTTGATTTGGAATTAGTCCAAAAGTATTCAGGTAGTATTACATGTTTTGGTAATGTGTTGAACTTGAATGACTCTTATGTAAGATGTGTGTTACCTTGTGGGCTCCAGGCAGCAGATCACCTGGAGGTTTCTTCCTGAGCACAAAGCTGTCTGAGGGGGTCTGGATCAGGAAGGTTGGGTTGGACTGACCAGCGCTGAGAAGACAACAGGAACCAGTTAGCACTTAGCAGTTAGCATTCACACTACCAGCCTCTACCTGCTCTTTAAAGTGGCAGAGAAACAAACTGTATTCACCTGTACTGTCTGACAGTCAGTGTGTCCTCATTTGACACCCTTGACTTGACAGACAGATATGTGTGTAGTCTGCTAACACTGAATGCGTGTTGCTGTCGGACAGGAGTTGTGAGCTCCTCCATGTTAGTTAGTTAGATTTGATTAATCATTTCCAGCTGTATCGCTCAGATAACTTTCGCAGTGTTGTTAGTCAGTCGGACCATTTACGCATGCGCACACCTACGTCGTGTCTTCTTTAGTTAACATATTTAACGGAAAAAGGCATATCTATTTTGTTCGTAATATCTAATAGAAATTGAGCAGTTTACAAATTCAGAATATTCTAATATGCATCCTATTGCGTTTAAAACAGTTGAAATAACCCAATAATGTAGGAACATTTTGAGGTAATTGTATTAGTTTCTACACGGACAGTATTTACGGGAGCACGCAGTCTGATTTCAGTTGTGAAGACGTGTACTTTCCGAGCAGATTTATCTTATAGACAGTCAGTTTACCTCTTATATTACTGAAAATACTTCCTATATTTCATCCGCGTTGTTAAGGGACATTTGTTACCGTAATGGCGACTGTGGAGGAGCTGAAGCTGCGCGTGAGGGAGCTGGAGAATGAATTAATAAAGTGTAAGCAGAAACAGAGTGCCATGGATAATGCTCACAACCAGGAGCAGCACAGACCCAAGATTGACAAGATGAGTTCAGAAGTGGTGGATTCAAACCCATACAGGTACTTTTATTTTGTATTATTTCATCTTTTGACAGGATTTTCAGTCTGCTCACTGAGAGACTACGCCTTATGACTCACTCATCCCATATGGTGGTTCTTCACAGAGGATAATCAGCTGTGTTTGTATTATTGCAGTCGTCTGATGGCTTTGAAGAGGATGGGCATCGTGAAGGATTATGAGGTATGATGTTTAAGGGTTGCTGCGATACAGCACCACGTTTTTATTTTGCTGCTCTATCCCCAACAGAAGGGATCGATACCACAACCATACGTTTTACCTAACGGGTTTTTCAGTTGTCCACCTATGCCTGCTTCCTTTCCTGTTGTGAAATAATGTTTCTTACGCATTGCAAATATTAAATAATCACTTAAAATGTGTTGACAGAAAATCCGGACCTTCACAGTGGCAGTGGTCGGTGTCGGGGGGGTGGGCAGCGTGACAGCTGAAATGCTCACTCGATGTGGCATCGGTAAGGTAATGCCAACCCTTTCTTATTCCACATTTACCTGGTCAGTCGATGGTCTTCCTGTACTCACCCTAGCCTCTCCATCCCAGCTGATCCTCTTTGACTACGATAAAGTGGAGCTGGCCAACATGAACAGACTGTTCTTCCAGCCTCACCAGGCCGGCCTCAGTAAGGTGGAAGCAGCAGAACACACACTCAGGTACACCACTGTCCGAGTCATCCACTTTTCCACCAAGATAGAGACACGTTGGTTACGTTTTAACTTGATCTACCCGACAGGAACATCAACCCAGACGTGTCGTTCGAGACCCACAACTATAATATCACCACAATGGATAATTTTGCACATTTCATGGAGCGCATCAGGTGAGGATATCTTCTCGTTGTATTGTTCCCACCCCTCAGTGGTACATTGATTCACAACAACCCACTGTGTCCCCTCAGTTTTGGAGGGCTGGAAGAAGGGAAGCCGGTGGATTTGATCCTGAGCTGCGTCGACAACTTTGAGGCTAGAATGGCGATAAATACAGTAAGTGCCGTATAAAAAAACCTCATGTTAAACACGGTGTTGTACCTTTTTACTCGCCGTATTCATGGTGTCATGTTTGTCACAGGCCTGTAATGAACTGGGTCAGATCTGGATGGAGTCGGGGGTGAGTGAGAACGCCGTGTCGGGACACATCCAGCTCATCATCCCTGGAGAGACGGCGTGTTTCGCTGTAAGTCTTAACACGCTTTCACATTTCTTAGCTTCCTGCAGAACTTCAACAACAGCGTGAAAACGATGGTCGTGCTCACGGTTTGATACGGTACCTTCTCGTCCTTTTGTCAGTGCGCCCCTCCTCTGATCGTGGCCGCAAACATCGATGAGAAGACCCTAAAGAGAGACGGTGTGTGTGCCGCCAGCTTACCCACCACCATGGGTGTGGTCGCAGGCATCCTGGTGCAAAACGTCCTCAAGTAAGATATTTTGTTGGCCTTTCGAAACCAAACGAAACAAACAAACAATTCTCCCTAGTCCATATCCACTATGGTCCTTCCCCAGCTCACTCCCCCTCCATCCACGACAAAGTGCGCACGTAAAAGCAACCGGATATAACCTCAAAGTCACCTCACAGATCCAATGGACACGCCCAGCGCCTTCTAAAGAATGTGACACACACAGGAAATACTTTACATGCGGCTCCGACACTTAGGTTCGTCCGTCTGTGTTAAGTTCCATTTTTGTTTTCAGGTATTTGTTGAAGTTTGGGACTGTCAGTCATTATCTCGGCTACAACGCCATGAAGGACTTCTTCCCCACCATGGCCATGAAAGCCAACCCTCAGTGTAACGACCGCTACTGCAGGATGCAACAGGAGGAGTACCAGGTGGGTGTCCGGTGCTTCACAAAGTAGGACCTGCCAAACATTACATTGCAGTGTTGTACTTGTAAGCAAAGAGTGTGTGTGGATATTCCCCTTTTAGAAGAAAGTAGCCGAGCGGCCTAAAGTCGAAGTTGTCGAGGAGGAAGAGGAGGAGATCGTACACGAGGACAATGACTGGGGTGAGCAACGCATTGCTATATCAGAGATCTGTAACTGTTTGGCGTTGTGTAATAACACACACGTCTTGCTGTGCAGGCATTGAAGTGGTGTCAGAGGTGACTGATATGGAGTTAGAGGCGACATCAGGCGTTGTGCCCGACCTCCCAGAAGGCATCACTGTGGCGTACACCATTCCAGCTGAGGTTAGTATCTTGATAGCGCGCGAAGGTCCGTTTACGCCGGTTGCTAAGCAACATCGTTATGGGGAAATGCAAGTCTGCGTGGAAATGGTTGGAAGATAAGGAGGAAGCACAATCAATACTGTATATAATCAATGTGAGGTGAAGTGTGTCGCCAAGGTAACCGGTTAAAACTCAAAGTGGCGATGAGGTCTTAAAGTGTATGGAGAGGGTCTTAAGAAAGGTCTTCCATGTGACTTCAGGATTCCTGCATGTACCCCGGGTTAGCTAATTGTAATTCTGACAATTGTTTCCCCTCTTTTGACCCAGAATACAGCCAGCGGGGAGACGGTGGGCGAGACGGAGCAGAGCCTCGAGGAGCTGATGGCTCAGATGAGAAAGCTGTGAGCAAAGATCTGCGGAAACGTTTCTGTTGTTCTGATTCAACATGCCTTTTTCCCGTCTGTTCCTTTGCATTCATGACTAACTACGGTCTAAGTCTTCTCACTGCATGAACGTGCTTCAAATGACATGAAGGGAGTCTTAAATGTCCTTAAACCTAGGATAGTATCACAGTTAGTGCATTAACGTGTATCACAATGTGTATTTTCTACGGTTTTGATGAATGATGTCATTCACTCAGCTTTACGTCAACATGTTTAGTCTCAATAAAGTATTTATTAGATGGAATGCAATCTGCTCGATATAGTGTGTGATTTCTGTACAGATTTACATTAATACATAGATACACTTAAGAGACACTTTGTATATTGAGGCAAAGGTTTTGGCACACGGTCCCTTTGGGTTTCACGTACATTCAGTCATGCAACCATTTCTTAACTGTACTTAACATTGATACAAGTATCTACACATGACTTATTGCAAACTCAATACCAGAGGTGATGTCCCTTTAGACACGTTTGAGGACACCTGTCTTTGGTTCCCTTTTTGGATTACAGACTGTACTCAATACTGCAAAGTAAACACGATGAATGTAAACAAATGGTATCATAATGGCATAAATAATCACATGTGATCTCGGAGACAGTCGCTCTGCAGAGTATTTCAGTCAGTTATACTTCATCGATTCAAAAGCCCTGTTTTACTGGACTTTAAAGGGGACCTATCATGCAAAATGCACTTTGATGTCTTTTCTACCTGAACATGTCCCCGGTGCGTCGGGGAACTCACAAAGCGTCAGAAAATAAAACCCTTTCTCTTTTCCCCCATACCCAAATCTTTAAAAAACGGGGGTGCGGCGAGCGGATACAGATTTGCTGCCGATATGACGTACTTTGGGATGGTGGACCCACAGAGAGTTGCTATCAGAAACAATGCCTGACGTGTTTTGGACGTAATCTCGTCTTTGTTTACGTTAGCAAGCCTCGCTAACACTCAGAGCTAACCTGCACTGGAGAGCACGTGTGTTTAAAAAGCAGGACATACAAAAATAACTCGCCTTGTGATGAACCCGCAAAGAGGAAAAGCATTCGAGCGCCATGCTGTTTCAGACATAACCTTGATGTGGTTTAGAACAGGATGGCGTTTAATCACAGCAGAATTTAACTTTATCTCCGGTAGAATTCTGATCAGGCATTAGCTCCGCCTCCTTTTTTTCTTTTTCAAGCTAAGGACCCAAAATCAGCGTTTCTCTAAGAGGGGTATGAGGGATTTCTAAAATGCATGATGCGTTTGTATTTTGAGAAAAACACAGTTGTATATATCTGAGACCCATAATATATGCCTAAAAATAGCATGACAGGTGACCTTTAATATTAATGTCAAGGTGTTTGAAAAAGTGCATATATTGATATCGTCTGTACATTGGGAAAGCACCTAATGATCCTGGTTATTCTTAATTGTTTTATGAGTTATATTAAAGTGCCTTAATTAACTATAAGAGTAAACCTGAGTTCCGTTTAGAAAGGACAGATTTAACAGTGGTTTCCAACACATGTGATGAAGTTGTAAATAATAATAAATACTTGAAGTTAAAACACAGGTTTCACAGATTAATAGGCGACTCTTCCACCAGGTTGCAGTCTAATAGACCGAACCCTTCATCTAGAGAACAACGGGTGTTTCTCAATGTCAAGGAAGGATGCTCCAGAGCCACTATTTCAAGGATGCTACGTCATCGAGTGCCACCGAAGGACTGTTCCAATGTCCCGCATACTTGGAATTCTACCGAGCCCGGTGTCCTTCGTAGAGAGAAATGTCGAGGTTGCACATGTGTAGACTCCGGTCTTCAAATCCCCACAATGCTTTGCGCACGGACCAATTTCCAAAATCTGTGGGGGAAAATGTAAGGCGGAGCCTCTCATATGACGCACACCTGCACGCTGGCTCACCTGTTCCATTCTTCATTCTCCGAATGCCAGGAAGGATTCTTGCCTAGCTTCTGAAGGACCTGACTCGGAAGACTTGTCCTACCAAGGAAGCTTCCTCAACATTGAGAAACACCAACCACACCGTGTTGACCAGAATGGTTCCCAGTTTGAAACCGAGGGTCAATCTTTGTGGCAGGTGTGGCTGAACAGAGTCACCTGGGCGCCTGTGGGAGGGGGGCAGGTCCTCTCAGACTGAACGTGTCCCCGCTGGAGGAGTGGCGGGACGGGGCGTTCCCGCACACCAGCGACGGATCCGCCTCCTTGATCTCCATCGCACGTTTGTAAAGCTCTGCCGCCTTCTCAAAGTCGCCCTCTTCGTAGCTGTGAAGCAAGAAATACAAAAAAAGAAATGATTTTAATAGTCGATAACATTCATGATTTAACTTCGGATCGGCCAAATGCCACTGCACCTCAGCACGGCCAGGTTTTTCAGGGTCTCTCCGACCCGTGGGTGCGAACGTCCCAAACTATCCTCGTACACTTTCAGCGCTCGCTCGTAGAGAGGCAAGGCGTCGCTGTGGTTCTTCTGTGAAGGAAAAGTGAAGTTTAGTTTCTCTCAATAACTTGAACACACACTCCGTCATTCAAATAATGTGTGTGAATATTCCTGCAGACTCATACAGGCTGAATGAACCCCTCCTCACCAGCTGGCAGTAGATCACAGCCAGGTTGACCAGTGCTGTGGCCACGCTGGGATGTTTGGGCCCAAAACTCTTTTCCCTGATGTCCAGAGACAGCTCGTACAGCGGCACGGCCTTCTCCAGCTTCCCCTGCACCACACACACACACACACACACACACACACACCTTCAAATCAGATCCCCCGCCAACACAGACCGAGCCACAGACGGCATCAGACACGCGTCTCACTCTGCGCTTGTAGAGCATGGCCAGGTGCTTGAGAGTGTATGCCAGCGACGGGTGGTCCGGGGATAAAGCCCTCTTCCGGATGTCCAGCGCTCTCTCATACATGTCCTCGGCCGTCTCGTACTCCCGCCTCTCCGTGTGCAGAGCGGCCAGGTTGTTGAGGGACTGAGCGCAGTCGGGGTGGTCCGGACCGAGGACGCGCTGACGGGTCTCCAGAGAGCGGGTCAGGAACAGCTTAGCAGCACTGGGGCGGAGAGGGATGTTAGAGACACGCACAGGACGTAGGGACACTTCCAATTGGATAGAATTTAAGGGAAACATAATTAGATAATTCATGTCCAAATGCAGATCCTAGCTAGAACATATCGGTATTTGACTGTTGTTTTGAATCCTTTGTCGATGTGGTTTGCATCTTAAAGGTCTTTCCAGAATGCAGAAAGGGCGAAGTGATGAACGTGCGCCTTACTCCAGGTTGTTTTGGAGGTAGTACAGAACGCCCAGTTCATTGAGTGTCTTGGCCGAGTCTGCAGAGTCTGTCCCCAGAGTGAGCTCCTCCAGCTGCAGAGCCCTGCGCCGCAGCAGCGTGAAGCCGTACTGAAAGGTGGATCCAGAGGCATGAACACCACACTAAGAAAGGTGAGAATGACTGAGCGTGCGGGCGTCTTCAAACATGCTCACCATGTGGCCTTTCTGGCGCGCAGTCTTCTGACGGATCTTCACCGACCTCTTCCTCAGTTTCTCTGCTTGTTCGTACCTGATTGTAAAACAGCCAGGTGTAAGCCATTAAACATACGTGTTATAAAATCAATAACATCCGTATGAGCTCATGACCTGGCAGAAACAACCGATAAACTGAACTCCAACAACAGTGATAAAAAACCTCGTGAAGTCAGGAGATCCATTTACTTGTTCTGTTTCTGGTAGAGCATGGCGAGGGACTCCAGCTCGCGTGCCACGCTGGCGTGCTCGGCCCCGTAGGCGTTCTCACTGATCTCCAGCGCCTGCTTGTACAGCTGCTCAGCGTTGCCGTACTTCTTCCACTGAACGTAAACCGCGGCCAGCTGGTGCAGCGAGCGAGCCACGCTGGGGTGGTCCGGGTCCAAGGCCGTCTCCCTGATCTCCAGGGACCGTTGTAAAGGGGCTACCGCCTAGAAGACAGACAAACAGATACATTACGCAACTGTCAACATGTGCACTTACCTAATGGCAGCATCTGGGTATGTAAGCAAAGGAAACAACAGAACTGCATCGCAAGGTGAGGCAGAAAAATATTGAGCTTGTTTAAAGGTCACCTATCAGGCTATTTGTAGGCAATAGCAGAGGTCTCATATACAAATATAAAAAAACATGTCTATGAAGTGTTTTGCTCCAAACACCAAACAGATCGTTCTAGCCACGCCTCGTATCCCTCTGTTCCACTTCCTGTTTCTAAAGTGCTGATTCGGGGATAAAGCTTTAAAGAGGAGGGTCTGAGCTCATGCGGGACCCGGCAGCTACCGTCTAAACTAAATGCTGCCGTGATGAAACTCCATATCATAAGGCTTTCTCTCTTGCCGGTTACACCACAATGTGAGTTCCTTTCTACTTCCTGCTTCTTCACACACATGCTCTCCAGCACAGGTTAGCTCTGAGTGTTAGCATGCTAATGTAAACACCGACCATATTACGTCCAAAACAGTCGGGCATTGTTTCCGATAGCAACGTTTCTGATTGGGCCGTGGGTCCACATTTCAGATGTTACGTCATATCGGACGCAAATCTGGATCAGCTCCGTAGTTCCCCGTTTTTAGAGATTTGGGTACGGAGGAAAAGAGAGAGGGTTTTATTTTGCGTGAGTTCCCCGACACATGGTGAAGTATAAAAGACATCACAAAGTGCATTTTGCATGACAGGTCCCCTTTAAAAGATAATACTCTTTCAGATGTTGTAACCAAGCACGCACCTGACTGGGGAGGCCGAGGTCTTTGAGGAAGCGTCCCAAAGTCTCGTACAGGTTGGCCAGCTTGGTCATGCTGTCTTCATTCTCACAGCTCTTCTCAAATTGTTTCAGGGAGTCAAAGTACTCCGTGGCCATGGAGCTCTTGTCTTTGCCCACATACTGCCAATAGGCTAGCAGCTCGGAGAAATGACCCCTAGGAACAGAGAACACACATCTGGAACACTGTGCTAACTCACATGTTGCTACATCAGCACATAGGCGTGGGTGCTGTACCTCTTGTAGAGGTTCTGGGAGACAAACAGGTTGAGGAGGCTGAGCTGCAGTTTGGTCCGATCGTCCTGCTGTTGGAGCAGCCAGGGCAGCTCGTCTGCAACACGCCACGTCACCCGGTCCGGGCTACACAAAGACATGAGTCAGGGTTCATGCACGTTTCACCAATGATTTTCCATGACCAGAACAATGACTCTCTCCCAGCGGTGCCACTGGAAATGGTTTATTTTAACATGGACCAGGAAAATAAGGCCTGCATCTGAAACATCAAAACAAATCAAAGAGTTGGCTTCTACTAAAATCTCTCACCAGCGAAACACCTCGTCCGTTAAAAGCCATTTTACGTTTCATTACGATACCATACAGTATTTATTATCATTATAGTATTACTATTTTGGCGATTAGATAAAATATAAATTATATTTGATACAACTTCAGTTACATTTCCATGACTTTTACAAGGCCTGGAATTTGCATTTTGAATTCCCATGACTCCTCCAGGTTGTGAACGACCGTAAGAAGAACCCTGATGAGTACGAGAAACAGATGACTACAGTTAAGGCACCTGAGCTGCTGACTGAAGTACTGAATGAGTTTCTCTCTGTAAGCAGCCGAGCTACTTCCTCCACCCAGGAACTCCAGCCTCACAGCTTCCCAGGCCTGAAAGAAAAACAATGTACGTTGTCTCTCCGAACATCTCCCGACCCAGGACTATCATCGATGTTTATGCTACCGGCCCGGTTACCTGCAGGTGCTGAAACCTGATGAGGCCGCAGCGCAGGGTCACCATGCAGAGTCTGTTCAGGCGGTACAGCAGAGAGGACAGGACCGGCAGCTCCAGCTCCGTGAAGAGGTCCAGCACCTCCGACTCACTCACTCCATTATGGCTGGAACAGACGAGGCACAGGATCTGACGAGAGGCACAAGACAAGCTCCTTTGTTACGGAGAAAAGGACGGTGGACGACGTCATGAGAACATCTGATTTGCGGCACACAATGGCCACAATAAATGAATGAAGCATTTGGAGGAACTGAGTGTCTTTCCCGGGACACCTCACACACAGCGACATTCTAAGAAGTGAGGTGCAGAAACACAGCTGCAGATACGGCTTGAATAATTGTCTTTAGGTCACCTCTCTCATGACGTGTCGCTCCCGGTCTGTGTTGAGGGAGTGCAGCGTCATCTTGAGAGCCAGGCGGTACAGAGACATGGTGTCCTGACACTGCAGACACTGCTCCAGGCTCTTCTCCAGAGAGCAACCGGATATACTGCAGGCCAGCAACAAAACAATGCACATGCTCCAATCAACAACATCTAAAACACACGAAGCCACACGATCAGAGATAACATTGTCAGTTTCGAGAGGGGTGAACTCCATCTGACCCAGATTAGATCTTTCTGAAACCAACCTGATGATCATTCTTGCCAGCAGTGTGACGTACAGTGCGTTGCAGGTGGAGGCAGAGCGGCAGTGCCTCTCCAGCTTCTTCTCCTGCAACAAAACAATAGGTGTGGCATTCTCAGAAAATAAGAAACCTCTCGGGAACCAATTCCAAATATCGTTTACAATTATTTTCAAAATGGTGACGGTGGGATGCTAACTGACCTGGTCCTTGGTTAGTTTGAGTTCCATGCTCTGGCACTCTGCATTCACAACGCTCCTCACCTCTCGGGGACTCAGAGGGTCCAGGTGTAGAGTGGGCCACAACCTAAACGGACATAACCACTGATTACAGAGAGCGATGCTACAGGTCATGTTTAGAATGATATGTCCCCGCAAGAAACAGCATTTTGAACCAGTGGAAGACACAGAGAGGCGAAGTCCCTCCCCTTCCTTCATGGGACCTTATTTCAGAAAAAGTCTGCATTGAAGTCGATGGAGAGAGAAAGATTATCTCTCGATCCCGTTTGAATTGTGCCACGAGTTACACACATGATGTTTGTCAATTTAAAAGATCATTTTACGAGTCAAAACATTTTAAATGCGTCGTCAAACTGTGAAGTAACACATGTTTGTGTGAAACCGCTCGATGACCTCCATCTCCCGCCTCGCTCCACACACCCAGACGGCGTCACGTTGAAACATTTTACTCCTTTCTCTCAGAACGAGGCGGAAAGTATTCAAAGAGGTGGAAATCACTCCGAGTCTGGGCGTGTTGAGAGCTGTGCGTACACACAAGGGGAGTGAGTCGGTTCTGAGAGCCAGCATGCGGGACCGGGACTCTGGGACTTGTAGTCTTTCTAGTTGCGTATTTTTCATCGTCTTATTTTTCAACAGTTTTACGACAAACTGTGACTTTTTTGACACGGAAATGATTTTTTAAGATTGACAAACATCATGTGTGAAACTCGTGGCACAATTCAAACGGGATCGAGAGATAATCTTTCTCTCTCCATCGACTTCAATGCAGACTTTTTTCTAAATAAGGTCCGATGGGGCGGAAGTAGATGGGCGGGACTTCGCCTCTCTATGGATCAAGCTGTGTCTCTGTGTCTCACCTCCACGCTTGAGGACACGTCTCCACATTGACAGACACCACCACTCTCACATTGACAGGAAGCGGGTCAATCAGCCACTTCATGTGTCTCTCTGCCTGCTGAGGAAAGGAGAGCACATAAGTGAGCTATGAGCTATTTCTAAATGAGAATACGTGCAGCATATGCCTTATGCGGAGCGAACCTGTATCTGGTCAATGGAGTCGATGATAATGATGATGTTTCCTTGATGGCGTGCCGATAATCGTTCCAGCCAGCGGGGAAACTCCTCTAAGATCTTACTGGGCTCCATGGACAGGCCGGATATGGACCAGAAGTGCTGCAGCAGCTACGTGACAGCAGGGAGAACGTATAGTTACAGTAGAGTGAGTGTCCTCACTGGAAGTATGCCTTTAAAGAGCCCTTACTTTGACCGTGAGGCGTTTGATGATGAGCACCGGCTCCGAGCTGGTGGAAAGCGGGCGACCGACGAAATGATAAAGAAACAAGGTGTTGGGAGACTGCTTCTGCTGCTGCTCGATCCTGAGGAGGAGCACAGCACGAAGACAAGCGGTACTCACTCCTGCCTTCTAAGCATACACACCACTTTAAATACTAAATAGCTTGATTTAAGAAGTGTGAGGGGAAATATTACACTCGACTGAATGAATAGCTTCTCACCACTTGGAGAGCAGGAGTGACTTCCCTGAGCCCGGACCACCGGACACCAGCAGGGGAGGGGTGGGAGGAGGAGCAGCTATCATGTCATTCAGGCGGTCTATGTACTGAGGAGGACAGCACGGAGAGATTCAAGAATAACACGTTGCTAGGGCGATGAGAGCAAAACAGCTACGAGACCTGCCCCACCTTCTGGAAGCCCAGCTGGGAGGAGGTGCTGCTGCAGGCCTGCTGGTAGGACTCAATCTGCTCCTGCTCGTCATGCAGGTCCCACAGCACGTCTCCCGAGTCCTCCTCACGCCCCTCGTCTATCCCAGAGTCCTTAGAGTCAGCATCTGCTCCTTCGAGGCACAGCAGCTCCTACATCAGGGTGGAAGAGGTGGAACCGTGAGCAGGAATCACACACAGCACAAGAGAAAGGGTGAAACACTGATGCCGCCGACTGTCTGCACCTGTTTGATGACTTTTTCCAGTTGAGAATAGATGAGGTCCGCCCCCTCCTCTGCAGAACCGCTGTGATCCACCACCTGGGTTCATTTTAAAAACACCGTTTGGCACACACATATTTGAAGGACTATAAACGGCATACGCATTTCCAGAGTACACTTTATTGTCTCACAAACCTTGACTTTAGCAGCCTTGTCTGCAGCGTTAATTCTCTCGAGCAGCTGTCTGGTGGGTCCGGTCAGGGTGTGGTCCTCTTCAGTCCGGAGGTAGAGCACCAGAGGATGGCCGTCTGGATTCTTCACGAAAGCCTCCTCACAATCCTCCACCACGGAGCTACACACGTGAATGAACACGAAGAGATAGTTCCTTAACTAAACACAATAATCAGTAACCAACTAGTTAAGGTGAATACACTCCAGGACTTACTGTACCTGGTTACCGTAGATTTGACTAGAAGCACACACACGGAGCTCCTTTCAATCTCCTGCTTTCGCTCCACGTCGTAGGAGGCGGCGGTTTCCTCTGGGAAGCACACGTTCAGGTAGAAATGGCCGAGACCCTCGCACATCCTCCGTAACACAGGGGAGTGCTTCTGTTGAGAAAACAGGAAGCAAAGCAACAATGGTCTCTTTGTATCCTGGCATTTAGATCATGTCTTGAAGGCAGATTAAAGGTAATGTAAGACTTAACAGAGCACCTCTATCAGCATGATTCAATTTAGATGAATGCTGTCTGTCAAGCACGATCATTATACAACACCATTTCAATTCAGATCTCTTCCCACAGTGTTAACCAGTATCTTTATAGTTTTCTAACCGACCTTAATAAAGACATCCAGCTCAGGTTTGGTCTCCTGGGTGGAGATGAGGTAGCAGCGCACGGTGTTACTCCATAAGGCCTGGGGCACGTGAGGGGACACCTGAAGCAGACTGGCCACGGCAGCGTCCCAGTCATCTGACGCACACAGGATGTGAAATAATAACACATGAAACATAAGAATTAGGTCGTTTATGGAGAGGTTCATTTCTTGTTTCGCCAACAATTCTACACATGTCTTCAGTTTGACTCACCTCTGCCCACATTGGCAAAGGGTCCCTCCACATCTATCAAACTGTGGGCAAATTCAGGTCCTCTGAAGGTCTGCTGCAACTGCATCATGCTGCCCATAGAGGGCTCACTTCCCAGCACCCCACCAGACCAATAATCACACTGAGTCCCTGCAGCTGAAGAGAGTGAGAGGAAAACAATGCAATGCTTTTACACATTTTATAACACACAACAAGAACTTATGTTTGTATTCTCGTGGCAAAACAGTACGGGTTAAGATTGAATTATAGATACATTTAGAAGTCTCAACATTGTGGGTTTCTCGATCTTACCTGTGACAGTGGTTTGGTTGTCATCCGAGTCAGAATCATTTAAGTCATAGATCTGGATTCCCTGAGCCTGTAGCTGTTGCAGTTTGGCCTCCAAGTCCCTTTTGGCCCGCAGGAGATCCTGAATCTCTTTTTCTTTCGTCTCACGGAAGATCTGGGTATTATTAAGCACATGGGTTAGGGTCGCAGGTAATTAGGATTACTGGAGAGCACGCTCCACGGTGACGGCCGCACATGGATTAAGTGTTTCTTATAAACTGTAGTGGCAGGGGAAAAGGTTTAAAGCATGTGGTTTGTATTGAAATGAAATGAAAACACGATACATGTATATTATCCTCGCAACTGCAGTTGTTAAATGTCCACTGTTATACGGCTTGAGGGTGTGGTTCTGCACATTCACCTGTCGCGGCGCGCCCAGAGGCTTTTTAGTGGGCGCGCCGCCGGGATGCGAGGGGTCGCTCCTCACGGGAGGAGGAGTGTGTGGCGACTGCTGGTATTCAGCGGGTTATTGAAGTTTCCCTTAGCATGTGGTTAAATGCAACGGGGAAGTACATGAAAATAACCGAAGGTGTGGATATTGCATCGACCGACCAAGAAGCACGTCTCGCTCGGATAGAGGCAGATATTCTCAACGCAGGCCTGGATTAGGCAGTAAAGACACTTTTGGGTTTTCGCAGAGCGGACTTTTTGTTTAATGTTGTTTGGCGGGAAAACTGTCAATATAATGGAATAACGCATAAAACCTGTCTCTGTTTATTTTGTGGAACGAGTAGATTCAGCGTTTATCAGTTCTGTCCTTTATAATATTATTTCATTCAAGAACCCCTTGTGCGTTTATTTAACTATTTTAGATAGTTGATCGTTACAGGTGTGTTTTACCTTAAACTGCCGTTTGACTTTGTCCCGGTCGTGTTCGAAGGTGGCAGCCCGCTCCATGGCTTGGTACTTTGCCTCAACAGCGCTCTCCTTTTCTCTGAGGATCTTCTGGTAGGTCTTCTGCAGAGCCTGTCGTCACATTAAGATCATTCAAAGAACAGTAACAACATCTGGAAACCTGGTAGCATCTGCATCGCGGTAGAGAATCACCTGTAGCTCAGCCCTCAGCCTCTTGTTCTCCTCGTCCAGCTTGGCCTCCTTCTTTTGCATGGATGTGATCTCGTTGTTCTTGCTCACACGGAAGATTTCATACTCTTTTCGGAGTCGCTCATACTCAGCGGCGTACTCTAGATCCACAGAACCGGTGGATTTGAAGCTGGCCCCGATCACGCGGGGCGCTCTGCGGAAGGAGCTTCGGAGGAGCCTGGCTTTGGGCTTCACCTCCACCGGGATCACACAGGCTTCCCCTCCTTCACCTCCATACCCGTCCTCTATCACCTCTCCTGGGCTGACCAGGGACGACGCGGTGCCCATGGTGGCAGCCTTAGCTTTAGAACAGAAAAAAGTGGCAGCAGTGAGCCTTCTGAAGTCTGAAGGCTGATCACGGAGGTGGATAGCGCAGAAGAACCCTCATCACTCCGGACTTGTATTTCCCTTACTCACCACCACCAGTGTCTAGACCCCGGGGGGTTTCTCTTTCTAGTCGGCTTCTCCTCCCCCTTAAATCATCACAGTATGACGGGGTCTAATCTCCAAAACGCTAATGTGCATACGGCAATAAAGACGTTATCACCTACAGACTAAGTCTCTCCTGATTGAAATACATTTAGTTAAGTACTCATTTGAGGTACTGGAAGTAGAAGTAATTTCTTTCTTTCTTCTCTACAATTCAAGGGGAAATAGTGTACTTTTCACTACATGACATTTATTTGATCAGTTCAGATTTGTACACACAACACTTAGGTAAAACTTGTGTGATAAGATGCCATCCAACATTATATTTAAGTAATTGGGTTAATGAAAAATAAACTAGTTCAAATTGTTCAAGTAGTTAAGACACATTTCAGTTTCAGCAAAAGTTAAGAGTAAAGTATTTTTTCTGCAATAATTACCGTTACTCCTAATCATTTAAGTATATTTTCCTGTTCATACTAAAATACTTTGACTTAAGTACTTTTCTCAGCTTGTATAGTATTAGTACTTCCACATAGGTACATGATTTGTATACTTTCTCCACCACTGGCTGCTCCTGTGCAACTGGATGTAATCAACCTAGGCTGTGAAGTATGATTGTTAATAACATTTCTGGGTCCTTATTTGAGTTATCCGTGCTTTATTTTTAATGCAAAATAGCTCATCAATGCGTAGCTACAGCCACAAAGCTAACATGCTTTCCTACTAAAGCAAAGGTTTAAAAACGACTCATGTATATTTGTAGTCATGTCGTGTCTATGAAAAGTAATGAAGAGTTTTCATCAACCTAGGCTGTGAAGTATGATTGTTAATAACATATCTGGGTCCTTATCTGGATTATCCGTGCTGTATTTTTAATCAAAACAGCTCATTAATGCGTAGCTACAGCCACAAAGCTAACATGATTTCCTACTTTACCAACGGTTAAAAACGACCGTTGGTTTTATAACGGTTAAATGTTTGCAGTTGATGCTAGCTAATTAGTTAGCCATTCCAACACGGGTTGAAGTTAACGTACTCGGTTAGCTAGCTAAAACCTATGAACAAACTGCTTAACACGCCCGTCGCGACATCTTTTGGTGTCAAGACTTTTACACGTTTACTTTTGTATATTCTAGCTTGGTCATAACGTTGAATGAAACTCTGTGAAGACATGTGCAGCTACGTTAAACAAATAAAAATACACTCACAGTCCGCTCCCTTCACAGCTTCTCCCTGGCTGCCTTGGTAACAGGTCGAAAATACGGGTGCCCGCTAAGGTCAAACTTAGTAGACTCGCGTTACAGAAGTTATTATTATATTATAGTACTTATTGGTTATTAATTATCTTATTCTCTTGTGTATGAATAATATATACACAGACACGTTTCAGGAGGTGAAACATCATTGTTGTGTATTTTATTATGGTAAATATTTTTATTGATTTTCTCAGTTTTTTAACAAAAGCAAGTGATACAGATTCAGTAAAGATATATACACACATGCTGACAAATCAAAAACTTCATTTCAATGCGACCACCCCTTAACCCATTGAGTTACAGGATACAGAGCCCTTTAACAGTAAAATACAGTATTTTCATCATGACATTAGTTCAAGGGGAGCAAAGGAGGAGAACTGTGGGAATAGTCATCCCACGACCGACCAAGAAGCACGTTACAAGGTAACATTTGTGTATTTTATATTGAGTTTCTTTACTTTTTAAAACCCCTTCAATTATGAAAACAGAAAAATGCATGCAACACACAATAGAATAATATATTTGTAACGTTTCATTTGGTGCATCTTTTTTAAAATAACCATTAAAATACAAAAAAAGTAAAGAAAAGTGATCTTGCAGTGTGGCAAGTATGCAGAGCCCACCTACTAAATAATGCATTAAGGCTAGCTTATTATTATTTATATCCATCCATCCATCCATCTTCTCCGCTTATCCGTGGTCGGGTCGCGGGGGTAGCAGTTCCAGCAGAGAGCCCCCACACTTTCTTTTGTCACAATATATTATTATTTATATATTATTTATTATTAATTATATATTTAAAAACGTGTTGGTGTCATATTTTTAAGAAATGAAATACCTTAATAAAATATTGTTTCATGTGCAGTAAATTGTCTGCATATCTTTTAACTTCCTCAAAAAAAATGTATGATCTAGAAATAATCAGTTTCACAAGTTTTTATTTATGGCCTTGCATATAAACTAAAGTGGAAGTTCATAGTTTGTGTGCTTAGCCAATTGCACAAAGAACAGCACACTTTGTTCATACAAATATGTATTATGTACATAACATAGTTGTTTATTGATCATCGTCATGGTTTACAGAACAGCTGCAGCAGTGTGTCCCGGTAAACCCGGTTCAGGAAGAAGTACATGACGGGATCCAGGACCCCACTGACACAGGTGAGTGCAGATGTGATCCGATTGGCTCTTCCCAGCTGCAGTCAGATTACCATGCATGTGCATCTCAATATAGACCACCCTGCTCACATGGGAGGGCACAAACGCAAACAGGAAGTTCATGACAATCAGGACGATCATCCTTATGGCTTTGCTCTTCACCGGCCGTTCCTCCTTTTGCTGTGACTCATAGACACAACAACAGTCACCCGAAGTATCCCCATGCTACCTTTGCGTACCCAACCTTCCTGACGGACTGAGATGTTATCGGAAGAACCACAGCCACAAACCTGTGCAGGCTGATGAAGCTCATGAGGTACAGGCTGCTGCAGTACATGTTGAGGTAAAGAGGAAGACTGCTAGCCGACAGGTGACGTGTCCGAAAGGCCAGTGGCTGTCGGACAGGTGGTAAACTATGCGCATGGGTAACATGAGGATGTAGGAGAGGAGATGTCTGCCACAGAGAGGTGCCTCAGGAAGACCCCATGGAGATGTGCTGTGCTGACGGAAGAAGGCCCACAGCGCCAAGGCATTCCCAGGCTCAGCGATGAGGAACATCAGGATGTAAAAATGCAAAGATAATGTTCTCATGGTGGGAGTCACTGCCAAAGAGGCTCTGTGTCTCCCCCTCAGAGGGGTTCATTGTGGAGGGTCGGCCTGTTGCAGCGTGGACACAACCTGTCACGACGGCAGTCTCTCATCGAAACCTTTGCATGACATAAAGACGGCTTGTATGATGTGTGAGAAAATATAAAAAAACACATGTAATGTGTGAAAGCCGCAGGTACCGTAAGAGATGCAGAAGACACCACTTCCTAGCTTACAATTAATGATATAGTAGTTAGTATATTGGTCAAAAATTGATGCATATAACCTTTATATTTAAACATATAAATTCATTACAGAAATATTAAATATATGTATTGAAGTCTTCCCCACAATTAATTGTCCTGCATAAAAAAAATTCAGACTTGAATGTCTTTTCACCTCCGCTTTCAATTAGACATTTTTACGTCATTTTCAGGTGTGTGTTATATTTAGTGTCTCCACTGTGACATGTCTCCAAGCAACTCTTTCCAACCTGTATGCCTTACACTCTTAGCCCTCAAGCATTTCACCAATAATAGTTTATTTAATCTATATTATATTAATATGCTTACCTTGAATGAAGGATAGCGAATGTCTTCTTCTCACTAATCACTCATGTAAGAATAGTCAGGTAAGGTGGAAGTGAGAACTACTCTGTTATCTCACACACACACACGCACCTTTTTTTACGGAAATGTCAAGCTAGTTTCCCCCATAAAGCTTTGCCATTTTGAAAAACAACATGTTGTGACTCTGGTGCGTGAAGCAGGACAGTTAGCCCACGATGGATCATGTGTAAAAAGACGAGAAAACACATACTTCTGAAATGCCAGGACGCAAAACACATGTTGTACTCTTCAATGCCTTCGATGATGTGCTTTCAATTTCAAGAGTGGCACGGCATGCTGGCTTCTCAGGACAAACGGCAACATGTGGGCCGTCAACAGCTGAGCACTGGTTCAAAACATAAGCGCCAGGGGTGGAAGAAGAAGTACTCAGATCCTTTATTAAAGAACACGTACTAATACTGCAATGGAAACATACTCCATTGTAAGTAATATACAGTTATAAGTACTTGCGGGAAAATGAAAAGCACAACAATTAAATAACTTTCCACCACTGCAACAAGCATGTTAGTCGCAATGTCTGGAGAAGTATCTCCGTCTGAATCAAGAAAGGTGATCAGAAATAGATAACAATGATATTGTAAAGTGTCCAACCCCAGACCAGCCATTGCAACATCCTGGCAGTGCATTCTTTCAAACGCAACTTAATTGACTGTATTCCTGTCAACAGAGCCCGAACGTCCAAACCTGATCGGTGCATACCTTCCTTCAAAGCAGCCCACTTAACTAACCGGTTGGCACCTGTCAAAAACTTGCACAGGAACACACACACACACAAAATGAAGTCAGTGCTAACAGGAACATAGATTTAAGCACAAGAAAAAGGAGCTAGACATGAGCAGCATATCTAAAAAAATCTAAAGCGATGTCTTCCTGTTCTTTTGACATGTTTAATCTGTAGACCCAGGCTGCCCGTCACCAAGCTGCTGTGTGTGTGTGTGTGTGTGTGTTACAGTCACAAAAGGATAACTCACTGCTTGTTCGAAGTAACCAAGAATACCAAGTAAGTAACATTAAGGATAAGCGATACACCGAGGGTCAGTTAAAGGGGATTCATGTCACAAAACAACATTATTTTATTAATATTGTAAACATCAAGCAGGTGTGCCCGTGGCTCTGCTGGTGTGCGGACTGCACTGCTCTGATGAATCCTCCCAACAGACGGGGTTATCCCATCGTGTATAACTGAGGCGCTGACGCCCTGCAGAGCATCCCGGAGAGCAGTGGAGCAAACCCAAGGCTCTGGGCTGAGACCTGAAGGCAGAACTCAGAGTGCGTATCCCACAGGATCGTGAATACCTGTCATGAGCAGAATTAGGCGAAGACAAATTGTAACCGTAGCTCTCGGCTTACACACCTTTCACAGGAAGCAAGAAACACACACCAATAAAGACGTTGACGCTCGGTGCATAACAAACATGCAGTTCTTTATTTTTGCTACTCCAACACAGTTTTTTGTCTTTACCACATTGCTCCTTAATAGTATGATTTAAAGCTTTACAAAAAAACAAGAGAAAACCAGATATTTACAAAATCTATCTGTGCAAACATAATTCTTCTTTTAACGCCACTCTCCTAAAGGATTTGAAAGGCATGCATACAAATAAACTTTGGTATGTTAACAAAACTACTTATTTTTCTTAGTAGAAGCTTCTATGTACATGTGGGAGGACCGATTCACTTTAGTACATTTAGACAACGAGACATGTTAACTTAACAAACCGGGACCAGCAGAACACTCTGAGGTCTCAGGCGTCACACAGGAGAGTGAGTCCTGCGACCGGTGAGGCCTGAAGGGAGTCCTTTTACAACAACTTTGGCAAAGAGGCACACTGAAATAAAACCTGTATTACTTATGATTCCATCTGTAAAATAAATTGGCAGTTCATATGGGTGAAAATACTCTTAGAAAATAGAAGTTAACAATGCGTCTGTATACACTCAGAAAAAGGCATTTACAAGGGCTGTGTTTAATGTCCGGCAACATGAGAAACAGATTAAATATACTATTCAATCTCTGCTTTGAAAAATAAAACAACATTTTTTTACACGGTGATTGTACATCAACTCTATATTCCCTATTCAGAGCTACAGCAAGAAAATAGATTTTTTAACACCATTAAACTCGTCCACTTCTACTACAAAGCGGTAATGTTGTATTAGTTATAAAATAGTCTTTAACAGTAAACACTGGAGATCTAAAGGAGATGGGTGCCAGTGTCAAATAAAACAGGACGTGGGGAGTGCATCACTTAATACTTTTATACAAAATGTTCAAAAACAGCAAACCATGACTATGCAAAAATAAAAACATGAGTAGCTCTACCTGCTAAAGCCACAGTTAGTCTAGATGCCAGAAGAGTGAACCCGGTAATGTTGAGAGCCCCAAAGTGTAATGATAGAAATGCATAGTACGAGTCCCTCGAACATAGAAACTGCCGCCAACCTTCATATGTTGGACAATTTGCACAATTAGCATACATGGTGCTAATTAGCATATGAGTAGTGTTGTGACTCGGGATGGGTACCGAGCCCCGGTATTAAACGGGCCCCGGGGCTGAATTATTACAAACCGTGGAACCGTTACGCTCCCCTGGAGACATTTACAAAAATATGTCATGTGTATTATTGCTACACAAACATTATATTGCAGTTTTAGTGTCGCCAACTCCGTTTCTAAAGACTGCAACATGCGTCATGTTGAGTATTTTCGATCTCTCTCCCCGCCTGCTTGCGAGGGGCCGGGGGGGAGACACACACGGAGGAGGAGATGGCGGAGAGAACGTGCTCTGACGTGTGGTTCAACTTTACCCGTCTCGATGCTCGTTACCTAAAGTGCAATAAGAGTTGGCATGTCAGGGCGGCAACACGAGCTATTTGTCTAAACAAGAGCTCCACATCCAGACGGAGGAATGCACCGGGTTGGACTGTCTCTCCAGCCGCTCTGTAGCCCCGTCCACGAGGAACGTTCCCACGTGAGGTTCTGTATGCTAGCAGCAACACACGGAGTTAACTGCATTGAGTTATTTATTTTTTTAAAGTTTCAGCTATTCTGTTTCCAGTTCTGTCTTCAGATTATTTAATACGATTTGTTAAAACGTTGTTGTTTCTTTTGATGTGAAAGATTATTTATTTAATTTAAATAAAAAGCAATGTTAGTTTTGTTCACAATTTGTTTATTTTCATTTAATCGTTTATTTGAATGCACATTAATGAACACTTTAGACAAATAATGCTTCAAGTGTAAATATGCCGGATGTTATCTTTGAGCTAATTTCCATTCGTAGTCCCTGACAGACAACATATAGTTTGTTTACCTCGTTGTTTCTCTCCAAAAGAACCGATAAAAGTACCGTTAAAAGACCGGACCGATAAGCGGTATCGATAAAAGTAGCAGTACCGTTTTAACGATACCCATCCCTCGTTGTGACCATTGGATTTACAGAGCACAAGATGAAAATGATTACATCATTACTGTGGACAATTGATCATTATATATTCAAATAGATAAGCAATCTGTTCAAACGAGTCCTCTAAATCTTCAAAATTTAAAACTGGCATGTTTGATTCTGAAAAGATCAGAAATGGACTCAATGACTCAAACAGTTGGAGCCAAGTTTAATTATTTAACTATTGTCAACATAAGCTGCTAATTAATGCTATTTAACGCAACGTCTGCAAGCTAGCATCTGGCAGCTTCTATGTGCTGGGGACCCGTACAACACATTTAAAGGATAACACTTTGCAGTACTCAACATTTGGAGGTTCACATCAGGACTCTATGAGCTGCTAACAGGGGCCTAGGAAGCGTCCTTAGCGGCGGTGGCTGTTGGGATGCAGGATTTGCCGTTGCTGCTGCCGTTGTGGGCCCTGTAGCTGGTGAAGCTGGGGGTGTGTATGGTGCGGATGCTCTTTCCACCCGGGCCCAAAGGTGTGGGCGACAGAGGGGAGGGGGAGGATGAGGATGATGAGAATGAAGAGGAGGAGGAAGAGGAGGAGTGCACTCGACCATTCTGCGAGGAGAACGAAAGAGTTTTACCCGTGTGTGGTGAGGGGAGTTTGAGGGATCCGTTAGACAGGGAGGGGATGTGGGAGGAGGGCTGGGACCCGGAGCGAGGAAGAGGAGAGGACAGGATGGAGGACTTTGTCGCAGAGGAGGAAGAGGAAGGGTTAATGGGATTAGTAGCATCTGAGTTTGGTGCAGACTGGGGGCTGCCTTTAGGAGAGCTAGGATAAAAAGCGGGGATCTTAGAGGTGGGGATAGTAGGGGAAGTAGTTTTATGATCCCCTCCCACTCTTTTAGCACTTCCGTTAGCCTGCAAACAGAGATGCCAAAACAGAGACTGGTCGTCAAAAAAGGAAACCTGCGTCAAATGATACATGTCAAAGGCAAGACGATGTTAAAAAACACACTAATACTACACACACATGATATTACTGAGACTAAAAGACACCAACATGAACAGAAGGCTGTGTTTCTACGTTATTATATGAAGACACGTTGAAGTGGTTACCAAAACACTGCAGGAGTTAGACCGTGCGATGGCAGACAGGAAGGGTCTTTGTTAGAGTTAGGCCTCGTGAAAACGGGCTGCGGGGGTGCATAGGAAGGCTGGAGAGGGTTAGGTAACAGGGTGAGGAGGGGGAGCAGACAGGGGGGACGTGGCCTCCACTGAAGGGGCAAGGTGGTGAGTTGTGGCGTGGTCTCGAGGGAGAGGAAATACATCACCGTGAGGTTATTAGGAAGCGGTGCAGCGGTGGCGGGTTTGAGCAAAAAAGGTGCATTGTGAGAAGGGGCATAGCCGAAAGGGCAGTTAGGGTTGTTTTTCAGAGCCAAAAGCATCCTGGGATATCTGGCAACACTGTGATGGGAACTGGAGGTGTGACGATGACAGCGTCCACTTTTCTGTGCCATTTCAAGTCACCAACACAGTGAGAACCATGAGCAGTGTGGACATGCAGAAGCTTACAGTACAGTGATGTTATGGGGTAACAGTCAAAAGTCAAACATGCCTTCTTGTCAGAGCGAGAGAAACATTAACAGATCCACAGTCGTCACTTTGTTCGTGACGTTGGGAGTCTTCCTCTAATCACACATGCCTCGTGTTTCCCCCTAAGGCCCTACAGTAAAACTACCTGTCGGAACTGCCTCTGAGCGTCCTGCAGTTTTTGCGGTTTTCCTGCTTTGTCAGTAGTACCCGGCGACTGCCTGGACTTCGCAGACAAAGGGACGGGCATCCGACTAGTAGGGGACGCGGTGTTCTGCAAGGGGATCCAAACGAAAAACAAGAAATAAAACAAAAGAAAGAAAAAAACACACAGCATACAGGAAGTATGAAGGCACTGACAGGTAACACCTCAAACGATTTACACCAGGGGAAGGGCATGCACCCAGTGGGACCCTCAATACACAGGCGGACATGCAGTCAGGGAAATATCAGAGCTCAATCATCACGAGTGTTTTGGATGACGCTGAAAACCACACGGGTTCAGCAAAGGAGAAGCCAACAGAAATGCCACCCCCAATCATGTCACCATGGTTACACAGAGGGGAAAAGCCACGGGGGACATTTTCCGATATTTCCTTTGGAGTGGATTAATGATTTTGTGATTTCGGGGGGTTAAGTGAAGGTAAAAAAAAGGACCCAAAGCCTCCCGATAAGAGCTAGAGAGAGACCTGTTGTACGGTAGTGTCACTGGGGACAGTGGTGGTGCTGGTAGTAGGGACGACTACAGGGCGCGGGAGCAGCTGGGGCTTAGTCTTCTTCACCAGAATGCTTTTGCCGGGTACCTTAGGGCCGGACCCCCTGGAGGTGGGCAGAGAGGACGACCTCTTAAGCCCCGCTCCTTCTGAGACGTTCCCATTCCCCGTGTTAGTCTCCTCCGTGGGGGAGGCCGGCCCCATCTCGCTGATGGTGGTCTCCAGCTGCTTGATGGTCTGCTCCAGGCTGTCCATTGTCTTGTAGGCGTTCTTCCGGATCTCGTCCGTCCTGAAGAGGGACTCCGAGTTCTGCCTCTTCAGCACTGCCCCCTTGTGAGCCTCTGCTAGGGATTTAGAGCGCGTGATCTCAAACCTCTTGGCCTCCTTGTGCTGCTTGATCGTCCCGTCCGATTCCTCCTCGTCTTCGTACACCACCACCTGTAAGGTCTTCTTCCCGGACTTGGTGCCGGTGCGGATGGCCTGGGTGAACGCCGCCAGCTGTTTCTTAGGGAACTTAAACTTGAACTTCTTCTTACCGTCCGTCTTGGCGTCATCGTTTGAGTTCACTCCGCTGTCTGCGGGCTCAGAGATCGATGAAGACGAGGATGATAAGCTAACGTGATCGGCATTGAGCTGTGAAGCGCCAACGTCTTTGCCGTCAACCACCTCGCTCCCTCCTGCGTTGGCCTGCCGCCCGCTACCCTTCTCAGAGTCGGACTCCTCGCTCTCCTCCTCGATGCACTCGGCCGCTAACATCCGGTCCAGCTCCTCCTCACCTTCGAAGATGACAGACAGACGTTTGTACGCCGAACGGATGTCGATGGGCTCGTCAAAAATGATGATGACGGGCTTCTTGTTGTAGCGGTTATCATGTTGGAAATTGGGATCCATTGAGGCGTTCCCTCGGTTGTGAGCGCTACCTACAGTGACCGTCTGCACGCTTCCTTTCTTGGCGTTGACCAGGTCCTGGTACTCGCCGCAGGACAGAGCCTGCACCTTGGTGTTAGTGATCATGAATGCCATGTTGTCAGGAGGGGGAGGAGCCTCTTCTCCAGGTAGGTCAGGACTAAGACTGTCCTCCTCGTTAAAGTCCACGTAGTTTGCTTTAGGCGGATCCTCACTGTGAGCCTTTTTCAGTGAACTTTTCGGCGCCACCTTAATGGTTGTTGTTGTTGTTGTTGTTGTTGTTGTAGCCACGTGCTCAGGTATTATATTCTTACTTGAAGAAACATGCTGCAGGATAGATTTACTTTTCTTTTCAGTGTTAATTTTGTTGAGGATTTTCCCCTTCTCCATTTCTACGCTGCTCTTCAAGGACTCGGAGCGTTTCATTTGCTTCCTTGGAAGTTTGAATCCTTTCAGGCCCACGGGTTTGGGGGATATCGGTGGAGGCGTTATCGGAGATTTTGGCGGTGACGACGGTTGCGGCTGCTGACTTGGAGAATTGTCGTTAACATTGACATTTGACACCTGTGATGGAGGCTGTGCGGTCTCTCGGGGTTCGTGGATCTCCTCCGTTCCGGACGGCGTCGGATGCTCTTTGGGAATCTGCCCGGTCACATAGTAAATGACCTGGGAAATCAACGAGTAGCGGTTTAATATCTCTTGTAATATTGCACATATACCTGAATAAAATGTTATCAAGAGAAAGTGGGTCCTACCCCTTGGCTCTGTCGCAGAGTAGTGTTCCCATTTTCATCTGTGTCGGAGTCTTTGTCCTCCCGTGTGGACTCTGAGCTCTGCTAGGACAGTGTGTGAGGGAATAATATTACTCTGCAACTTGTGTGTAGGGTGGCTAAGGGTTAAGCGTGAACTCATATGGATTTTGCAGTAGAATTGGCACTATATTACCTTATAAAATGCAGCAGAATAGTACAGTATGTAGACTGATACACCGTCAGACGTCACTTTTATAAGCTGGTATTAAATGCATGTATATCAAAATGCATGCAGGAAAAATGTAAACATATTACTGTTAAGACTATAAGCCGGTTATTTTAATAACAGCCAAATAAGGTTATGTCTGAAGGCTACAGCATATCCCTACCTGTACTTTTTTGCACTTTCACGTCATCTAGAGACTTTAGTTTCCTGTCTCCATGTTTATACCATGCTGACACTTAGGTTAAATAAGATAAGTTGTTTTGTTATCTATTACTAGTAGCTTAACATGCACTTAACTTATACTTACTTTTACATCTCATGTTCTAACTTGGATGTGCACTTGATACATCAATTGAATAAGTAAATCATTTTAGATGTGCAAAGGTTATAGGTTAACCCTATATGTGAAGAAATATAGGATTGTGCGACGGTGGCCGGCAGGTGCGGACGCGCTATAACACGTCATCAGGATAAACTCACTGCAGTTTCATAAAATAACACAAAGGTGCCAAAACACATGCATGTGTGTTAGCGCGTTCGCACCCGTCTGCCACCACATCGTGCTGGTTACATTCAGTCGGTGTGAAGCCGGGAGAGCAAACTGGAGTGAAGTTGTGCAAAGACACAGAGAAACAGAAAAGTAATCCCTGGGGGGAAGTGGGGAGAGTAGCATGCAAGGTGGCCGGACTGACCTCTAGGGAACCAAGTCTGCAAAGTGAGCTTTAACGTTCCTCTCATGACCAATCGGTGTTTGCATGACGGCGGTAATTAAAGAAAGACACAAGACGATTGAATTGCCTGCAGAACACAGGTCTTTATTGATAATTAAATCAACACACATCATTGTCTGGTCAAGGCGCACAAAGGACACTTTTTTTATGCAGACTTAATCCTGAAATATATTCAAGCGGAGACATCCAGCAGAAGAGGGAAGGAAACTGAGGCAGCAAGGAAAGGAAGTGTTTGTTACAGGATTCTCTGGAGCCAAAGCAAGGGTGCAGAGGTTTGTGGAGGTGTTAAGGCAGCCATCGAGTGTCAGACAGTGGGCAGAGGCAGGCGGTTAGGAGGGTGGCTGCGCGGCGACAAGTATTTTACCTTTTTCTCTTTGAGAGGCAATAAGGGCCTCAGCTCTCTGATTTGCGGATCAATTCGAGAGGCGGGTTCTACCAAATGTTTCACCCCTACATCCTTAACCGTGCACATCTGGAACACCTGAAGAGTGGAGAGAGGTGAGGGGGAAAAGGGAAACTTTGAGGAGGGACGAGAAGCATCTCCCGAGAACCACCAGGGGATGAAAGGACAGACCCACTCCCGCAGTGCAGAAATCAAACGGAGACCTATGGATCGGGCCTGATTGTGTGTTTGAGGGACTGTGTGTGTGTGTGTGTGTGTGTGTGTGTGTATGCTTTTTACCTGAAGCTCAGCCATGATTTTGTCCCCTTCGTCCTCCTCTTCTGTGGGCACAGTGACGGGGGGAGGGGTGGCCGGCTTGGGCTTCGTCTCTGGAGCGACCTTGTTGGGTTTGGGTTGGGGGCTGGGAGGCGGGGTGTCCTCTTCACCCTCCTGTTGGAAATGATGAGAAGGAAAATATTTTACGAGTACTTTTTCCAACCATGTAATGCTAAGCTAGCTGATCGCTTCTCATCAGCACAAACACATATTTCCAAAGATCAAAAAACGATATTGCTCCGTGATTCTTTTCTCTTTCTCATTCTAATTACCGGCAGCTGCAGGCGTATATGACGTCAATTTTACAAAGGCTGGTTTAAATAAATGATATAATAATACTTATTGTGGGGGAAACTTCTGAAGCAGATGGAGTCAGGACTCAGAGACACGAGGAGCTGGAGCTCTGATATCAAACAATGATGGTTTATTTGGAGCAGCTTCGGCCGGAGAATTCACGAGACATGTCACGGGCCACGACCGCAGGGTTGAGATGCCACAATCAATTCTGAAGAGCCCTCCTGCAGCTCCAGGTTTTAACTACCGTACTTTTCGGACTATAACGCGCACCTGCATATGAGCCGCAGCAGCTAAACTGTCCGTCTGTCTTGCTCTCGTTCTGTCTCTCGGTTTCACTTTGGCGCGCTACCTGTCTCTCTCTTTTCCGGCCTCCAGCTTTTCCTGCTGGAGCCCGCCGCTTAAAGGTGGCGGGCGCGGAGCGGTCCTAGAGCCCGTAGAGTTAAAGGTGGTTAATTGTACCTGTAAAATCCATAGATGTAGGAGGCCCCCTAGTGGCCGTTAGCTGCACAAACAAATGGGGGAAAAAGTCGCGGCTTATAGTCCGAAAAGTACGGTAGTTCAGAATGTAATAATCAGCATTCTTCACTGGAGAGACTAAACAGCTGAGGACACTGAATCACCGGTGTTGTCGCTTATGGCTCGAGGTCATCTCCACCCCGAGAAGGATGCTCCAGGTGTCCCACAACAACAACTATCTCTGACCGAGAGCTGCCCGCTCACAAACTGGTGACAACAACAACTTGCTAGGGCAGCCCCTCCTTACGGGAGATGAGGCTGCTCAAGGCCGGTCAGCTGCGTCAGAGGGCGAAGGAGGAGGAGGAGGACATGCAGGGCGAATTATTCCCCAATAACAAAGAATTACAATGTTCAAGTATATATATATATATATACACATGATATATCAAATTATACATTAACATATGGCTCCTAGAGTAGCTATTAATCTATATTAAGCACACAAACATGAACGTGGTATTTACTTGCTAATCCAATTAACATTATTAAATTAAACAAATCCAGCTTTTAGGAGACACAGAGATGGGCAGCCTGTGAGGAAGACGCCGTAGGGACACAGGTTTTAAATGATATAACGTGCAACACAATAGAAAGAAAGACGATCTAAGTTTGTATATCGTTTTATTTGCCTCTTCTGTTTCGATTTGATCGACTTTTGTAAAAGCCTCCGCCTTAGAGCACTTCACCGTTAGAACGTCGGTTCAAAAGGCTTCTCAGGGAAGGATGACTGACCTGTGCAGAGACGGAGTCCCGCCTGCTGGTGTAGACCACCTCTCCGGAGCGAGTGGTGGTCATGCCCGAGCTGGAGCTGGGGGAGAAGGTCTTCCTGGGGGGGGGGCGGTGGGGGGGGATTTGCTGGTCCTCTCGCCCCCCTGCTTTGTTGTAAAACTGTCCGGGGACGCCGGCTTGGCGGGGGTCTTCAGGGGGCGTCTCCAGAGCAGGTTTGCCTGGTTTCTCCATCACAGGCTTCGGGAGTTTCTCAGGAGCCTTCTTCTCCAGTCTGTCAGGCTGAGGCTGGAGCTCTTCTGCATTACAAAGCAAGTCAGTCTATAAGAGGAGACGCTTTAAATGTGTTCACACAGCAATACATTCAGGCAGCGTCTTTCTGTCAGAGGAGCATCTTGAATAACCTTTAATGACTGGTTGCCGAGTTGTTTTAATATATCTAGTTCCTTTATGTCCAGCACTTGAGCGAATCACACATAAATGGATTGTTTAAAAGCATGATAGGTAAGAGGAGTAAAATGTATTTTGGGGGTAAACTGTGCCTTTAAAGGGGCCATATTATGTTGCACATGGGAGACAGCCCCATCTGGAAAGAAGGATGCTTGCCTTAGCAGACCATTTACATCCACGAAACCCCACACTATAACACACTACAGGACAGGGACACCCCCCAACAAGCAGAACAGGGCCTCTGTGTTAGATGTGTACCTGCTGGGGACTCCACGGGGTTGGGGGTGTCTGCTGGTTCTGCGGCGGCAGGGGGGGGCAGAGCCGGGCTCTCCTCCATCTCCAGACTGGGGATGCCCTTCATCATGTTGGCCTGCGCCTCCAGGAGGATCTTCTCAAACTCCTTCCCGTCGTAGTGACCCATGTTCTGCCTCCGCTCCTCCCACTCCTTCTCTGCTGCCTGCAGAGTGGAAAGGAAGAGGAGAGGGAGTTAGGGAAAGACAAACAGTTAGCCTTCTACAAGCCAGGCGCTCTGGCTTTGTGTTGGGAACATGTCGGCTGCCCCTCCCTGGGCCACTGGTCAAACAATGTGAGTCTGGCTCTGGAGAAACCCGCATATATAGTTTATAGGATGTTACACCATTTGGGAATTGTTTTTGGAATGTATACAACGCGGGCATTGCAGAAGCGATGGAAGTATGGTTCATCTATCTGGAGAATTGTAACTCTGCTCTGTTCCTGGATGTGCTTTTCTTCCCCAGCGCCATGTGTGCACTAAACGCTGCTAATATTTAAGTTATATAAGGACGGCATGAATTGCTTCGTCAATGGCGGCCCTCGGAAATGTTTCTGGCGGCCCGCGATAGCTAACGCGACGCGCTGAAATGCATGCGTTGTATTTTAATCCTCCATGGGTCGTATCTCGTAAGAATTAGAATGGAATTTAAGAATGGTAAAACTGCGCCCCCTGGGTTGGCATTGCTAAATTATGAATGACAGCTTGTGGAAAGTTTGCTAGACTACTGGTTGCATGGCAACTAGGCATCTCGCGAGTTGCGGTAATTGGTTAGTACAATAAAGAAAGGATTTGTTTTGGAATTATTTTGTGTTTTTTCTTGGGCGGCCCTCAATCCAGTATTGGGGACCTAAGTTGGCCCTCACTCATCAACACTTTGAGAACCCCAGATCTAGCTCCTCTGTCTCGAGCCGGTTACCTAGCGGGCCTTCTAGAGCACCTGGAACCGAGGGGAACTCTGAAAGAACACGCCCATGGCTACAGATCAACATCTGATTGGCTGATCAAACTGTCAGTCCAAACGTACGCTCTCATTCAGTGCAACGGCCAGGGCCTTCGATCAAGGATGTGGAATACCTGGGTGAAGGATGTTCTACCGAGAGACCCAGAATGAGATCTGATTGGTTGATTTCTTTTCTAACACAAAACTACTGAAATGCGTAGCATGGTCCGAGAAGGACAAACAAATCAACGTAGCACTGTGATATTACAGATCAACAACACAGACGATTCTCATTTATTCATTTTACATATATAATTAAATCGATTTTGGTTTTTATGTGAGTGCTCCAGGTGTTCTCTGAACACCTTGAAGGCCCTGACGGTTCGCCACTGCTTAAACGTTCTCTAAATCTGATGAAGCAGAGAAATAAGGAACTGTAGGGTTTGAGAGTCTTTACAAAGGACAGCTTTACCATGTTGGGAGTAAATGGATAAAGACCCAATAAAAGGTGATTCAAGTACCTCTATGGAAACGGCTCGGCTCTTGTTCTTGTCCTGGCTGTTCTGCAGCTCCTCTATGACGAACCCCGGGCTGGTAGGGCCGTTTCCGTTATTCACCGGGTTCCCTCGAGTCTTCTTAAGACGTGCGGGACTCGGTGGATCCGAGGCGGCCCCTTTGGGAGACTCCCTGCCCTGGCTCTTGCCCGGGATGGGACTGGGGGTGTGAGAGGGGCTGGGGGTGAGAGGAGGACTGGGCTGAGCGGTCAGGGCTGCAGACTGCTGGGACTGCTGGATCAGAACCGGGGAGCTCTGCACGTGATGGATGATCACCGGGGAGGAAGGCATCACCTCGGATTTGATGGTGGAGCTCTGGGGCTCCAGAGGCTCTGCAGGGGCCGCCGCTGAAAGGCTGGCCTCCACGGGGACGCTGGGAGAGGGACTGGGTCCTTTCTGAGAGCCCTCAGAAGCACACCTGGAGAGGAGGGGAAACAGAATGTGAGGCAAAACATTGTTGCCCCTAACACCTTTGATCGAAAAAGCCGATATGAATAATTACAATATAGTGATGTCCCCTCAGTGTGTGATGTATTGCCTCCTTCGTGGTATGCATGACAACAAACTAAGGATATTTTCATTTTATGCATGAAAATAACATAACACTTTTATAAAAGTTTTTCAATTGAAGTCATATGTTATTGTGAAAAACTATAAAATACATGTTTATATGAGGAGGTGGTTTTATATAAAATTGTGTTTTCTATTTTACTAAGATTATTTTTTTAATTAACTTTTTATTTTTATTTTAAATCCCACGTACCCCCTGCAGTACCCCAACGTACCCCCAGGGGTCCGCGTACCCCCATTTGAGAATCACTGCATTAGACCAGGGGGGTCAAACTCAATTTCATCGTGGGTCACATCAGCATTATGGTTGCACTCAAAGGGCCGGGTGTAACTTTAAGACTATATAAAAATACATATATAAATATTTAATATATATAAAATAATGTATTATATCACATCATTGCCTCTGCTTTGGAGTATTATCAGATAGGGTAATAACTTCATAATTAACTGAAAGCAGAAGTCTAGGGCAAATCATTGCAAGTCTCTTCAGAGAGAATGTTACAAAATGATTTAAAAACGTGAACTTTCAGATGCATTGTGGGATATGTAGTTTATAGGCAACGTGCTTCTGTAAATCGGCATGTAACCGTATAATAAACATATTATATTCTTAGCAAGCTCTTGAGGGGCCGCATGAAATGAAGTCGCGGGCCGGATTTGGCCCCCGGGCCTTGAGTTTGACACCCCTGCATTAGACCACCAACAATTATTTTGAGATCCATTCGTGGCGGACGATATTTAATTGTGGCGGCCTGACACAAATAAATCCATGTATGGGAAACACTGAACACCACGGGGTAAACAAAGCTAAGACTAGGTCAAAGACTTGGAGGGAGAGTGGGAGAAAAGAGTGAACCAGTTTCTGTGTCGTATTAAAATGGAAATGAAGCGCTGCAGCGTCCCCAAATGTAATTCTCTTATCGGTTCAGTGAAGCTCCTCCGTCCACGTGGAGTGACCCTTCGATGGGATGAAATAGAACAATCTGGATATCATAGAAACCCGTGAGCTTCGTCTCCTCTGATACGTGTCTCACCTCCTCAGACCGCCGAGTGTGTCGGTCAGGCTCTTGACTCTCTTCAGCATGCTGTCCAGCTTGTGAGGCTCCTCCTTCAGAAACTTCACCGCATCCACCTCCACCCGGAGCACCGAGCGCATCCTGGTCTGCAGGGATGGAAAGTCTCCTGAGGACACACGCGGGAAGACATCGTCTACATGGGCATATCACACGACTGACTTTAAAGAAAATACACTTTTATGGTAGGTTTTACACACGAGTACATATTTATTTGTGTTTATAAATCCATGCATTCTCTTACTTTGTCTCCGTCTCAACAATTTAGAGGTGTCTTTAATTAAAAGCTACTAAAATGTGTTCATTAAAGTCGTTGTTATCATCAAGGCAGTTGTTAAACAGCTTCTTCCACAGCTAGCCAAAATAAAGCCTCTTTCAAATCGTGACCTCTTTCAAACGGTAACCCATGCCTTCGCCACCTCCCGCATCGTCCCTCGCTCGCCTGCAGGTGGTGCCACATGCAGCAGCACGGCCACTAACTGGCACACGCAAACACGAACACATTTCCCCCATTTTCTCTTCGCTCCACCGGCCGCCCGTTCATTCGAGGATTCATTTTTAAACTATTTTATTTACTTTTAAAGCCGTCAATGGCCCCGCCCTACCTCTCTGAGCTGTCACGTATCTCTCTGCACAGCACTTTGGTCTGAAGGTTTCAAAGTGCTATATAAATAAAGTTGGATTGGATTTATTATTATTAATTATTATTTCATTATTCCCCAGTCCTATTGGCTTGTATATAATATCGTACCGAGTCTTATGAATATTAGTTGTTGCCTTACCCGTCTCGACAATTTAGAGGTATCTTTAATTAAAAGCTACTAAAATGAGTAAATTAAAGTCTTATCAACATGCGGTCGTATGTTAACCATAAAAGTGGAAAATACTTTCATGCTTTCACTATTCGACTGTGTCTTTGCATACATTTAACATCTGATGATATACTGTATTTTAATGTTAATATCTAGCAGGAAAACTATTTGGATATACCCCAGCCCGATCGGCAAAATATTGTACTCACTTACTTTAATAATATTACATTACATCGCATTTAGCTGACGCTTTTATCCAAAGCGACGTACAATAAGTGCGTTCGACCAACAAGACACAACCTTGAAGAAAACAGAATCATAAAGTACATCAGGCTTCATAGAGCCAAACATCTCAAGTGCTACTCAACTGGCTTTAGAGAGCCAGTCCTTTATTAGTATATAAGTGCTTTGATAGTAGTTCTATCCTCGAGGTGGAGTCGAGAGAGATGAGTGTTCAGTCCGGAAGGTGTGTGAGCTTTCTGCTGTCCTGATGTCAATGGGAGCTCATTCCACCATCTTGGAGCCAGGACAGCAAACCCACGTGTTCCTGCTGATGGGAACTTGGGTCCCCCTCGCAGCGAGGGTGCAGCGAGCCGCTTGGCCGATGCAGAGCGGAGTGCACGCGCTGGAGTGCACGCGCTGGGGTGCACGGTTTATATCATTGTGTGACTCGTATTTGCTAATCTATATTTACTACTTCTCACACTTCTTAGCTAAGCTTGGGAACATTCCTTATTAAGAAGATGTGTTGCAGTGTTGTTAGTTACACTCTCTGTGCACCGACCGTGTGACCTTCAATATAGATACGGCCTCCCAGAATGCCCCTTGATTATCACCAAGCTGTCCCCCTCCCTTTCTCCTCTCTCCTACTCTTGGTCCTTCCCAGACTGTACGCTCTCCGTGTGACTGACTGAACTGTCTTGCGAGACATCAAATACGACAGTTTGATTCTCTCTCCACATTTCATACATCCTTCACATTAGTTGTCGTCTTACCTTTGAGCCCAGCCAGAGACTCTCCCACCTTCCTCAGAGTCACCGCCCCCTCCTCCACGTCCTTCATGGTCACGACTCTCTGTGCCGCCGCCGCCGCCGAGTCGCTCTGCAGAGAGCCCACGTACTGCTCCAGATCTCTGCAGAGGATAACACACGATGAATAAGGACAACAGCTGTTAGATTTGGGAAAGGAAAACCATGATTAAATGTTTTAATATATATATTGTCCTGTTATTCTGACATGACTTTTCACACTACTTCTAACAGTGTATTTCCATTTACAGCCACCAGGGGGCAGGACACCATCATGTATCTATTCTAAAAGGCCATGTGGGGAAACTGATGGGACAAAGGTGAAAGCAGACCTCGGGACAAGATCCATTAAAAACTAAGAAAGTAATATTTTAAATAGTTCAAGGATCACCACAGACGATACGCTTCGTATACACTGAACCCTTTCCTGGGTATGTCGATTGCTTAGTCTAGACCGTGACTGTTTACACACTGAATATGGGTTTATTTCCTCAGAGAAAGATGGCGACTCCACATGCTGAATGATAACATTGTGTGCGGGGTTGGATGGCGTTTCATTGTGGCCGGGTAACCCTTGAGAAACACTCTTTTACACAACCCCTCCTAACGGGAGAGGGAAAAGTAATACGAGTGTGAGATGCCCCGCTATGCCAAGGCTCGTTGGTGATAAAAAGCATGATGGGAAATTCCAGATGAGAACAAAAGGAAAACAGTTTTTTATCAAACCTCTCTCAGACACAAACAGATGCAGTACGTCTGTCTTTGTGTGTCAGCATTTCCAGAAACCCTCATGAAATACTTAAGATTACAAGGCTTAGTTGAATACTCCACTCTGATTGGACAATTACGACATTCCAGAGGTTGATCATTTTCCTCTAACAGACCGTTGCTAAGGAGAGAAAAAGTCTGGATGATTTAACGTCCGCTGTGGACAACAACAACGTTCGTTTTCAGGAAGTCAACACGAAAGGGAACGGCAGAAGAAGACATGGATTCTGGCTCTCGTCGATAACCCACAAAATGATTATCCATCCGACTTTTTGAAGTATTTTCTGTCCTTATTATACGCAAACTAATGCAAGTCGTTTCATTATTTAAAGGTCCCATGTCATGCTTACCCGGTTCTCCCCTTGTTGTTATGAAGGTTGTGCATGTCACGGTCTGCAGAGTCAAACCCCTCAAAGTGCACCCTGTACGAGTAAACCTCTAACACGGAGACGACCTGTCTGCTGCCCCAGAAGCCATCATTTCTTCCGGGAACCAAAATGGACCAATCCGTGGAGCCCCTCACACACCAGGACCCCTTGGCTAACCAACAGGGAGTCCCATTGACTCGCATAGAGCTCCCTGGTTGGTAGTAGACGAGTTGGGATGGCGGAGAAATTCTCACAGCGCTATAAACCTTTTTCTTACTCAATATCAAACCACACTTATTGTTTTCACTTCGGCTGTGTGTGTGTGTGCGTGCGTGCGTGCGTGCGTGCGTGCTCAGGATGAGTTTCGCGCCGTCTCGCTGTATCGCCGACCCGGAAACCACACCAGTAAGCCTCGCAACGTCCCGACCAATCAGAGCACAGTGGGCTCAGAGGGAGGGGGAGGAGCTCCAACAAGCCGTGTAGGACAGAGAGTGAACACACAGACTTTACAGAGACGCTGTGAGAAACCAATGTGAGTTTGGAACATTGAACAATGTGAATCTATTCTAGTCGACTCAACGATGGAACTATGATCAGTAGAAATGGCCGTGACGCGGGACCTTTAAACTACTAATCCTTTTGTGTGGTGCCCCTCCAGGTCATGATTGATATACCCCGGTGTTCTGCTGACTCACAGCCGGCTGAAAACCAAGAGCAAATGAGAATTTAATCCCCGACTTCCGCCTGTTCATTCCTCAGAATCCACCACGAGCACATCGTGTTTATTGGAGCGTGTGTTCACCACTGCCTCGCAGCACAACACTGTTTGACCTTGCAAGCAAATCAAATAAAAGAAGATTAACTGACTGCTCGCTGCTGGCCACGTGACGCGAGAGAATGAAGTGAGAGCAGGGCCGAGACCGGGCTCTCCTGTATGAACCTGTCGTCCGCAGGGCGTTGGCTTCTCAAACAGAGACACTGCTGAAATTAAGCCTTTAGGGGATTTCCTACAAAACGAAACACCTTGACGTGGGTTTATCAATAATCCCTAATAATTACAACAATAAGCATTCGGTAATGGACGCAAGCTACACTTATGGACAGTCTTCCACTAATGTGCATTTCCAAGATATTGAAGTGACTGTTATTTTGTATATATTGATGTCTTAATGTGTATGTATGTATATATAGGATAGCCGATACATATTTATATACATGTTTCTATATATATATATATATCCGTAGTTTTGTATTCTGGATTGTGGGAAACGGTATTTCGATCTCTCCGCCTGTACACACAAACTGAAAGATTGACAATTAAGTGGACTTTGAAACAGCTGTTTATAGAAAACACGGCGAAGGGGGGCTTTGAGCAAACGTACCCGAGTTGTGAGAGCACTCGCTCCTCCAGGCCCAGGTACTTGTGCCGGTCTTCTTCTACCAGCGCTCTCTGCCTCTGCACCGGATCCTCCAGACCCCGCATGGCCTCGGCAAATTTCACACTGATTTCCTGCTCGGCGCGCCTCAGCTGGACCCGGAGTGCCTCCTGGTTCTGGAGCTGAGGGGGCGAAGACAGTGGGAGAGAGATATTAGAAAGACCTGATCTACCACTCAACATATAGAGCCTGGGGGGGGGGTAACCTGATTACTTATGGACCTTAATATCAAATGCAATGCAAATAAATCCAAGAGTAAAGAAGGGAGTACTGTAACGGCCCGTCCACACGGCGGCGGGCGTTGAAAGCGTCACCATTCACTTTGAATTGGGTGACGTCACTTTTCGCCGAACTGCATTGTGGGAAGCGTGGCTCGCTGCAAAAGTTGAGCAATGTTCAACTTTTGACGCCTCGGCAGAAGCGTCAGCCAATCGAATCATAGGCCAGTACAAGCTCTAGCCAATCAAACCGCTGCTTGTGTGTCGGGGGCGGGAGATTGGTTGTTGGTCGAGTTTCAGACACGCCCGCCGGCGAGCGACAACGCACGCCGCCGTGTGGACGGGCCGTTACCGTACTTACTCCATAAACCTGCGACTGACACTTGGAAATGGATTAAAAGCAGAAAGCGGTCTCGCCTGCTGCTGTCTCATCTGATGGAGTTGCATCCTGAGGTCAGAAACATTCTTCCTGAACTGCAGGAGGTTGACTTTGATGGGAACCGGGCTCCTGTTCGACGGAGAGGCGCCGCTCTTTGGAGCCAAGACCGGGGAGCCGCCTGCATGGGGGACAAACAAAGAGCTTTTACTTAAGAAAACTGAAACGATAAAAGATGTCCTCCCTGGGAGTTTCCAAACCCTCACTCTGTCTGACTTCACTTGACAAATGACTGGTTAGATCCCGCATGTCTGCAAACCCTCTCCCTGGCAACACTCGGCTCTGAGTAATCCTAATGTTCCGTAATGATGGCCTGAACCCTCCGAGGCTGTGTTTTCCCTCCTGCTCGATAAGGGCACGTATATATTGGCTGCACCGCTGAGATGCCTGTCGTCCGATTCTTCGCTAGAGATGGAGGAGAAGTTGAAACCATGGAAACCGAGCGAGCGATATTTGTGCTTTTGGGTGAACATCCCTAAACGGACCCATTTAATTTAGAGAGCACGTATTATGTGTGTTTTCAGGTTCGCTAGTGCTTCTACTGTGACGTGTTTCCAAGCTTTAATGTTCAAAAAGCATGAAGGGAACATCCGGACAAAACAACCAGATTCAGAGACAGCTTCATCCCGCAGGCAACTGTTCATAACATCCATCTGCTACTTAGTAATTATGTATCTATCATCTAATATATCATTCCAATAACTTGTATATACCGTACTTTTCGGACTCTAAAGCGCACCAGCATATGAGCCGCAGCAGCTAAACTGTCCGTCTGTCTCGCTCTCGTTCTGTCTCTCGTTCCACTTTGGCGCGCGACCTGTCTCGCTCTTTTCCGGCCTCCAACTTTTCCTGCTGGAGCCCCGCCCCTTAAAGGTGGCGGGCGCGGACCGGTCCTAGAGCCCGTAGTGTTAAAGGTGGTTAATGTTACCTGTAAAATCCATAGATTTAGGAGGCCCCCTAGTGGCCGTTAGCTGTACAAAGAAAATGGGGGAAAAAGTCGCGGCTTATAGTCCGAAAAGTACGGTAGACTCGTATTGCACTATTCCACTTTTTGTTCTACCATTTTTCTTTTTGTATTACTTTTAATATAGTATATTTTGATTTTGTTGTAATATCGTCTGCTTATCTGTATTATTGTGTTGCATTGTTGGAGAAGCCTGTGACCTAAGATTTTCAACGACATAATTACTTAGTTTGACAATAAAGAACCTTGAACCTTGGGGATTGTAGCCATTTACATGCACACAAACCTACTGTATACAACACACTACTAGCTTTCAATGCCGTGAGAACCACAAAATGAAAAGTCATTCTGCGTGGGTGAATGCAACCAATACTACGTGCTTGGCTTTCTAGTGGCGTCAAAATATTTGTTTTGTAATTTGAGAGAACCAATGCGTTGACTTCAGACACATGTGGTCCATTAAAGTAGGTAAAGTGAGTTACAGAAAAGGTCAGGGCATGTTCAGAAAGCACTCTAAGCTCCCCTGACGCTCCCTCTGTTGTTATAGTAAAAGAACCATCTTTTGTCTTCGTAATCCCAAAACTTTTCACAACATATTCCTTACAAAGTCCCCGACAGCTGCCTAGACCTGAAGGACAGGTTACAGCGAACACGGCTGCGAGTGTGCAGGGACACGGTGTCCGTCATGTCTGGTGTCAGGAGGAATCAAAGCCCTCACTGCAACTGTTATGATCATGTGGAGATTGCTCCAAGCACAACATGACAAGAAGTAAATCCCTGTGAAAGCTACACATTAAGCGCGTCACGAGAAGAGAGATTAGCTGCGTGAATAATGTTGTGTGTTGGTGCTGCTCGTGGGGAGGTTGCAGGACTTTTTTTTAAATCAAGTTGATCTGGCCACAGACCCCTCGAGAGCAGAGATCTTGGCAGGATAGGGAGTAATAGCGTATTGTTTTAAGGAGCTTGTGTTAGTACTGGGTGTACAGGGGAAGAAGCCCTACTTTCATGTTCATTGCAGACTGCTGGTCGACTCCGGTGTGGGCGTGTCTGCACGGGACACAGAGGCGCTTAGGACGAACAACAGTCATGAAATAGAGGAGAATAATGATCAAGATGCTAACCTGAGCTGTGTGCGCTGTGAGCCGGAGACGAAGTCTTCGAGGGTCGCTCGCTGCAGCCGAGAGAAACATTTATAAGAGCAGGAATTTGGTGGCAAAAAAAATAAATCAGCATTTGGAGGTTTATAGGTTTGTATTAGTGAGAACAGACACAACAAAGCATGATGGGAAAGACGAACAAGAGAGGTTACAATGATGTTAACGAGCTTCATCAGAAACAGTCAGGCAAACATTAACACATCTCTACAGAGAAGATGCAAGAGTTGAAATGCAGCCAGGTAAACCAAACAGTTATCCTATTAAGACCTAGTTCCTCTTGACCTATCTAACCTCCTAGAGGCACTACTTTCTCGCTGTTTCCTCCTGAAGCTTCACTCGTTGCTATGCTGTTGATGCTTACCTTAGTAGCTCCTTGTTGCCACTAGTGTTTGGCTCCTTTAAAAGTGCATGCTGAACAAGACCAGTCAAGCTGGCAATCTGTTGCTCCATAGCCTTCATTCGCACTCTGCAGAAACATCAGAAAATTCTACTTTTATCACTGAGGACCTATTGGGTATCACAGCTGCCACCAGAGCAATATCAGCTCAGAGTGGAAATGGAGGCACAGCTAAATCAATGACGTTTTTTGTAATTTTAAAAGGATAACAAAGTGGAATTGATTTGCAATTATGCCCCGAGTAAATATTGATGAAGTAAATAGTGTCTGAATCACAACAATGCAGCACCCCTTGACTCGAGTCTTTCCAAATGGAATACAAACAAGACGGACGACTTAAGATGAGAGAAAAGCCCTGAGGTCGAGACGGGGTCATTTTGTGTTTTAAATAAAACGAGTGTGTCACAAGTGGTGGTCTCCCTGAAGACCACGAGAGATAAATACACTGCCTAAAGAAAGCCAGAGGGACGAAGAGTAGAGCTAACACCCAGATTGCTTGGTGAGCCTACAGGTTGGAAAGCTTTTTAGATTGTTTATCTTGAGGAAGGACAGGCGGCCAGCTGAGGACTCGGTGTGGTTCTAGCTGGAGACAACACACCTCAGCGTATTTCACATGTTGGGTCTATAGGCGCATTCACACCGCAGTACTTTTCCCACAAAGGTTCATGAGCACTCAGCTAGAGAGCAGGGACTTCCGTGGGAGAGAAAGGTTCCTGTGTCTGATTGGCTGGGCGGATTGCAAACCCCGCCCCGTAAAACTCCCAAAAAGTTTTGTGAAGCCGCCATTTTATTATCCTCGCATTAGCATTATTAGCATTAGCATTATAGCCCAGCGCAGAAATGCAGAGAGACTAACTCATGGCAACACAACATAAAACATGGGAGCGGTGGAGATGAGGAGGTGTCGGCGTTCTGGCGATTTACTCGGAAGGCTTCAGTAGCAGCTGCTGGGACTCCCAGCAGCTGCTACTGAAGCCTTCCCCAACTCCGGGGACTTCCGGCCGGGGCCTCTGGGCGGCAGTATACGCCGTGAAGTGGTTTGCGGCCTGCCAGTAAGCCCAAAGCAGAAGAAGAAGAAGTGACGTCAGCGGCTTCATTTGCCTAATCCTCCCCCAGGGACTTCCGGTGTGAACGCTATCCGAACTTAGTTCATGAGAACTAAAGAGTTGAACTAAGTTCTCATGAACCTTTGTGGGAAAAGTACTGCGGTGTGAATGCGCCTTATGTTTATTTAGAAAGGTAAGTGCAGTACTTTCCCACTCAAACTCCAACACCTTCTTCTCCCAGGGCATCGGCTGCCCAGGTGGTCCTGCCTGATCGCTTTGACTGATTGAGCCATTTCAAATACTTATTCAACCCTGGTCAATATGTTCTTTGGTTTCCCTAGGTAAGCAAATCGCCTGCCTTTCGTTACACGCCCGTTTGTCCTGTTAAGTGGCAACAAACCATCTTTCTATGTTTATGTGCTCTCAGTCAGACGGGATAAACCGAACCCAGGTACCAAAACGTCTGCAGTGGGTTTGTTGTTAGAACAATAGCCACAGAGTAACAGAATAATATACAGTGGATTAATGGGGTCTCCAGATGCTATACGGTTTGAGTGGTTGCAGCTACGTCTGGGTCTACACATTCTGTAATAACCAACAGACTGTGAAAACCAGGGTCAGATAAGCAGAACTTGTTATACACACAAACCACACAGATGCATAATCATGTCTGCAGAACCTGACGCTCAACACACGCTGGGTTATAGTTCTGGATGATGGAACAGTCAGCAGCTCGTTGTTAGGATGAATCTGGGATGCAGAGTTAGTCCATGCTCCCATGCGACGTCTAAATAACATTATATTTAACCAGCCTGTGCGTCCTCCTTACCGTGTGTGGTGCTCATTGGCAGGTGGGATGGGCCCCTGCAGGTGGCCCTGGATGTCGGACACCACAGGGGATCCCATGTTGTTTCGAGGCTTGGTTCCTGACACTTCCTCCTTCCTGAAGGACTGGCGCACAGGTGAGCTTCTCTCCATGGGAACGCCATGAGGAGGAACGCCATGAGGAGGCATCCCGTGAGGAGGCATCCCAGTGAGGAGGCATCCCGTGAGGTGGCATCCCGTGAGGTGGCATCCCGTGAGGAGGCATCCCGTGAGGAGGCATCCCATGAGGTGGCATGCCGTGAATAGGCATCCCATGAGGAGGCGGGCCATGAGGATGTCCCCCGTGGATGTCAATCATCCGTACCTCAGCCATGCGGTGCGGGGATGGCGGAGGAGTCTTGGATCCCAGAGTTGGAAGCTGGCTGTTTCTGGACTTCTGCCTGTAGAGGGAGGGATGCTCCATACTGTCTGTGGGACTCGGCCCGCTGTAGGAGCCTGTGGAGCGGATGGAGGCTCTGTGAAATCCCCCCATGCCATGATCTGGAACATCAGAACCAGGATTGGGGTGCGGTCCGTGAGCCATCCTGCCATCTTGGAGCAAGTATGGATCCGCGTACAAGCCCTCGTTGCCCCTGGACAAACTGTGGCTTTTAGCCCCTCTGTCTTCATCCGGTTTGACGTCCCTTCTCTCCAGGATGGCGCTGGCACACGGGGAGACGGAGCGAGGACTGGTGTTGGGAAGACGCTCTCTTGGGATGGTGGCGCTTCCAGGTACGGGGCCCTGCCGCGGGCCGAAGGGGATTCTGGAGGGGGACGGGGGCATGGAGTGGGCGGTCGGGGGAAGTGCTCCCTGCATGGGGTGGTGAGGGGGGGGGCCCATGGGGGGCTGTCTCAGAGGGTGAGGCCCATCACGGCCAGCATGCACCATCTCACCGTGCATCTGGAGAAGCACAAAGGCAAGCGGTTAGTGCTTTCACAGAAGATGTACATCACACAGATACCAGATATTCTTGCTTTGATCAGTCCTGTTCTATGACTGAGTTATTTATGTTTCAGGTGGAGGTCTATGAGTCCCATGAGAAAGAGAGGAAGATCACGAAGCTGCTGTTCAAGATTAAAACTGGGACATCACCCATGAGAAAGGTTTGTGAGTATGAAAAGTAAAAAATCCTTTATTATTCGGCCTCTCCAATAAACCAGACTGCATATTCCTGCCAGCTTGAGGGCTTCAGCGACTGTTTATTTTGTATATATTCTGTGTTTCTCGACTGAAGTGGCGTTGAAACCAAAACATCCAGCTAACTCGGTTTACACTGTTGCTTCTCAAAGAAACTCTGCTCGTCAGCGATTTCTCCAGAAGCAGAAAATAGTTACTCACAAAGCTCCAATCCCCAGATACACAGTATACCATTTCACTCAGTCCTGGATCTTATGCCCACGGGCTTTTAGAAAAACAATATTATAATACATGAACGGTAAACTATTTATTCTGTATTCCTAAAGTGAATTTCCTTTTTTCAACTTCAAACAAAGATACGATTGGGGCTTTTATATAAATAGGGCACATGTTGGTTCATTGTCAACAACGTCTATCTATTCGAACAGTCAGCATATTTGGGACGCTGTGTTTTGCACCAACACCCATGAAGGACCCTTGGAGGCTTATGTGCAATAAACCTCATGTAACTGCAGTGGCTTTCCGGGTTACACAGGCTGCGGTAACACGACACACAACGAGGTGAAACCTTTACATGTACGTAGGTGAAGTCAAAGGAACTCTGGTTCATGCGGTGAACCACGCGATGTGTCAAGTTTCGATCACATTTCTTGGCAATTATCTTCGTGAGAATCTTTGCTTCCTTATTTGTGGCGAGGCAACTGAAAGTGAGAAATACACTACGCTGTCTTCCTTATGCAAGTGCAACGTTGAACTGATAAGCAGCAAAACAAACCTTATCACACACCACTTAGATGTAGATGCTATAGTAGCCTGCTGTAGCTAGGGTTAGCTTCTTTGAGCTAATGTCGCTAAGTTATGGTTTAGGTCGTGTACCGTCATGTTATGTCAACCGTATGCTCAGAAAAATAAGCATTACCTTGCAGGGGCATTGAGGGAAATCTAATCTACTGTCGTGACTATAACACGAAATGCCGTGAGGCTGGGTTGTACCTGCCAACCCTACCGCTTTCGACATGCTTCTACCGCCTCCCGATTTTCACTCTTCCCAAACTATAACAAATAAAAAGGACACTCCGTAAACACTGGACTCGACGTCTGGCCGACACCGTGATCTGCGTGTCTGTGATCGCATCAAACAAACAGTCCTCTGTGTTTCTGAAAGAGAAACAACGTGCAGACCGGGGGTAACCGGGGTAACGCTGCCTTTCCTCTGCACCCCCGGGGCTGATGGGTAATCACTCCCAAATGAGTTTAAGGGAACAGAGACGAGGCATTTGAGTCCTGCAGGGTTTCCCCGGTAATATCGGTCTCTCGAAAACACATGTTGGCGACTGAAAGACATCCAGTGTTTGGTCTTCTCCTGAAGCATCCTTCACCTACAGTGTCTCAACTGAAGGAGGACCACAAACACACCAAAAATACAATACCATTTTGAGATATTTATCTCCCATTCTTTCACTTTTTCGGGCATTTTCAACACAAAACATGTCGTTAATGTCTCTGATTAGTGAACTACAGCAATCTGAAAGCCTGTACATTATTTACATCTCGCTTTATCAGTAGAAAAATGCAGGAAATGACTTTTTTTAATGCAGTATTTTCTGATTTATGGCGCAACACATCTGCTATATCTGCTCCCTGATCTCACGGAGAATTGTAAGTGGCTCCTGCCTGAGATCGAATGCTGTGGTTTTATTAAATGTGCCAACTGCTAGGACTGTCGTAGGGAAGACAGCTTTTAGATGCGCAGCTCCTCTGTCTTGGAATAGTCTGCACATTAAATGGAAACTGAACAATCTGGTGCCACTAAATGTTTTAAAGCTCGGTTGGATGCTACTCAATCGGAAGCTAGTACCTGCTCATGTGGATGATTATGTAAATGACGCTGTATGATGTCCTTTTGTTGTTCTGTTCATGTTTCATGTGGAACTACTTGAGCAGCTCTTCCTTGGAAAAGAGATCAATGATCTCAATGGGATTTTATCTGTATAAATAAAGGTTTGAAATGAAATGAACACAAAGATATTTCGCTCTGTGCAAACCTTTATGTCAACAACATGAAACAAGAATATGAACCTGGCTTTATCCAATGTTCACACAGGAGTCCTACATCCTGACACATCCTTCATCTGTCTCAACTGAAGGAGGACCAGAAACACATTACAAATATAATGAAATGTGGAGACTTTGGGATATTTATCTCCCATTCTTAAATTACCTTTCGGGCATTTTACAGACCAGACATGGCGTTGATGTCACTGTTTACCAAACTACCACTTTTTCTGAAAAATGCATTAAAATGATGCAATACATGTTAAATACAGATTTATATACCTGTAATTACTGGGTTCCATTTATTCTGATTACCTAATTTGGGCGTGCGCATTTACCGCGCGCAAACCTCTTTTGGATTTGGAAAGGTTGGCATGTATGGTTGTACTGAAAGTGAGAAAAATACACACCTACGCTGTCTTCCTTATGCAAGTGCAACGTTGAACTGATAAGCAGCAAAACAAACCTTATCACACACCACTATAGTAGCCTGCTGGAGCTAGGGTTAGCTTATTTGAGCTAATTTAGCTAAGTTATGGTTTAGATCAGGGGTTCTCAAAGTGTTGATGAGTGAGGGCCAACTTAGGTTCCCAATATTAGATTGAGGGCCGCCCAAGAAAAAACGGAACACAAAATAATTCCAAAACAAATCCTTTCTTTATTGTACTAACGAATTACCGCAACTCGCGAGATGCCTAGTTGCCATGCAACCAGTAGTCTAGCAAACTTTCCACAAGCTGTCATTCATAATTTAGGAATGACAACCCAGGGGGCGCAGTTTTACCATTCTTAAATTCCATTCTAATCCTTACGAGATACGACCCATGGAGGATTAAAATATAACGCATGCATTTCAGCGTGTCGCGTTAACTATCGCGGGCCGCCAGAAACATTTCCGAGGGCCGCCATTGGCCCGCGGGCCGCACTTTGAGAACCCCTGGTTTAGATAGTGTACTGTCATGTAACCCATTGAGTCATTTTGATAACCTTATGCTCAGGGCCGTAGAGTTTTTTGATGCAAAAACATGTGGACTTATGGAACTTTACATGAGCTTAACAGCTAACAGTAGCTAATGTTAGCATTTACGTGAGATAGCCTACTGTGTAGATACTGCATCAGGTACTGATTTAACTTAAAACTTCTGAATTCTTAGAGGAAAAACCTGCAAAAATGACTACAATATATTGGCTTGACTTAATTGTACATAAGTAAAAATGTGTCTGTGTCTGTACAGTAGCTTATTGTGGCTAACGAACAGTACGTTATCTAGTATCCAGTTAACTTAAAACGAATATTTATTCCCAGTTTGAGTTCATTTAGCATTTGTTTAAACATTTCTCTGATAGCTCGTACACCTGAAATGCAGCATGTCAGCAGGGATAGGCCTCGAGACCGTGATGTGAAATGCTGCTTATGGTAACACTGGGCTGAGAAGCTTCTCATGCAGCAGGACAATTACTTCCTGTCTAAACCCTCTGTTGCTGTCAAACAAACAAGCTATTGTTCCTTCCAGGTATGACTCATGGGTTACACCTACATAGGAAGACAAGTCCAAACCCAATGCAGCTCAGTCTTTATTTATTGTGTGTATACTGGAAATCAACAACCGCTCAAACAGGAGTAACAAAAGCTTGGGTAACAAAGGGGAAGGAGGAAAGTTGTCAGTGAAAGCCACACAGCCCATAAGTCTGACCAAGCAACAAACAAACATATAATAGGACATCTAGGAAGCAGAGCCCCGGCAGACCCTCATCAAACCCTAATGGCTTCCACTATCCGAGCTGCCGACACACAAAGAGAAACATTGAATTCTTCTGCAGGAATTTCTCTGGAGCGTCGAGTGGCCTCACATCTCCGACTGCTCCAGCCTCAGGGAGCGAATCAAGCCAAAAGGCACGACTCGCCAATCCCAAACTGATTTAATAAAACTTAAAATCCATCGACTTTATCAAGACCGTCTGTATTTGTGTGCCGAACATGCCTACATCTCTGCTCGGAGACAAAACAGAGGGGTAAAGGCTAGAAACATAAACACGCGGGACAAGCTTTGAGACGCATATGGTTTGAGTTTGACTTCCCCTCTTTGTTTGCACCGTGTCCATAAGCTTCTAATAATGAGGGCAGTCTGTCTGGGGGAAATGCACACAGCGCCTCGATGGCCTGCCATGCTGGAACTGTGTCAACATTTAAATAGCTGGCTGCGTGAACTATGCTGCTGTGTACATAATGGCAGTGCAAAACAGACGAGGGCCTCCGTATAATTGTGGTATAATATTCATAAAAGCGTAAAATGTTTCCTCAACATTAGATCGAGGAGAACCCGTCAGAGGTTAGCCAAAACCCGAACCTCTGTTTACTAAATATCTCCTCCAGCTTTGTGTACATCTGACAGCCACTGTTGACTATGCTGTGAACACAAAGCAATGCTCTTGGCACGATTGGAACGGATTCATATTTGCAACATGACAAAAGAGCAGCTTCAAATGCAAGAAAATACCACTTTATTCTTATTAGCGTCTATCCTGCGGTTACTTAGCATCTGCATATATCGTATATCGAATACAGACCGATAAGATGGTAGTTCATAACATCTGAGTGAAAGTGCAGATGATATTTGAATGTTATCTAAAGCCGAGCATCCAAGACAAAAGGACGCTTGAATAGCCCACACAGATAACACCTCAAAGTGTCTGAACAGGTGTACATCTTATTAGGTCGTCATCGTTACCCTTTCGCTCCGAGCGGCCGGGTTTCTCCTCCCTAATTAAAAGATGCTGTCGAAAGACTTTTTTGTCTCCTCAAGCTATCTGAAACATATCGAGTCCTAGCTTTGCAGCTGCCAAGAAAGAGATGATATTCCTTCAAAGCTGTTTGCGTCTGTCTACTCGCCAATGTGGGTCTAGGGAAAGGTTAAAGCCATAAGTGCCATAAAACACACACACACACACACACACACACACACACACACTTGGATCTGTGCCAATTGCTGCCTAGTTAAACAGTGACAGAACCATTTATGGCTCAACCCTCTTCAGCGTATCTAGGTTTCACAATGTTTGCAGAGCCCTTGTAAAGTTGCCCTGCCTCTTTCTGCACGCTACGACGTCCAGTTATATTTAAAAAGTGCTGAATCAGCAAGCGTTAAATCGGCAATTACGTTAAAAATGCATCGGAAAAAGGATGGAATCGTTTCGTTACGGCGGCCAGCTTGCCATTTCTCCTGCTGCTGTCCAGCTTGGACCTTTTTAAATGTCACTTTTCACTCGTTATATTTTTTAATCAAATGTAAACAAAGTTTCTGCATCTTGCCGTCTGAAGCAGCCCCTCATCGTTCCTCTCAAAGTTACACACCCCTCTGTATACTCATGCGACACATGCAGGATGCGGCGATGGGATTAAAGCGGAGGTTAATGTCATCACAGCGCTGCCTTGACGTGGGCTGCAGACAGCAGGTTAGATAGAGGGGCAGGCGGATTAGAGGGGGGGGACATGGGCTTAAATTCTGTTACATCAGCAGGAACCAAACAGGAAGAGATTAGAGCTGATATTGGGGGGGAGAAGGAACGAGAAAAGGTCCTGAGATTTGAGCCCAAGAGGCCCAAACGAAGGCCTCTCGGAGAACAATACGAGACCCCCGCTAAAAAGATTAAGAAGAAGCCGGGGGACATTCCTTCTCTTCGCTGCAAACAGGATGTGGAGGCGGGAAGAAGTGAAGTACAAATACCTCGTACTTAAGTAGATTGTAATTCTCACATTTCCCAAACAGGCTTTTAGTTTGACTCTGCATTTGGAGGCTTGATTTAGAGCAGGGGTGTCAAACTCAAGGCCCGTGGGCCAAATCCGGGCCGCGGCCTCATTTTATGCGGCCCGCAAGAGCTTGCAAAGAATATAATATACAATTGGTGTAATTGTTGAATATTTGCTTTCAATTATTTGCCCTAGACTTCTGCTTTCAGACGTTATTTAGGAAGTTATTAGAGGCAATAATGTAATATAATATATTATTTAATATATATTATATATGTATATATATATGTATATTGAGAAGCCAAGAGTGTGCAAAGCTGTCGAGGCAAAAGGGGGCTAATCTGAATCTAAAATATAAATCATATTCTGGATTTTTAACAATTTTCTGTTAACTAGATAATTCCCTATGTGTTCTTTATAGTTTGGATGTATTTAGTATTCATCTACAATGTAGACAATTATTAAAATGAATGAATGAATGAGAAGGTGTGCCAAAACTTTTGACTGGTACTGTATATTTCTAAAGTTACAACCGGCCCTTTGAGTGGATATCTTCCAGAAACCTGCAACTCTGACGATTTTGAATCCAGGCTGAAGACTTTTCTTTTTGCCGCTGCTTTCAATTGAGCTCTTCACATCTTACACTGCACGTTCACTCATGTATTTGATATCTGTGTTATTCTGTATTTAGCTTTCTTAAATGCCATTTTAAAGTGTGTTTCCGCCGCACTGTTTCCTAATGCTTTGTGATTCCTGTGGAGCACTTTGAACGGCCTCGTGTTCAAGGTGCCATATCAACACACTTGCCATATCTGGGAGGCTGGGCTTGCCATTATATCTGCAGCAAGAAGCTCATGTTCACGGTTGATTTAGCAGCGTCTGTGGCACTGAAGTACTCACCCTGGCGTCTCCATTAGCAGGTCGGGGTCCGTGGCTGAAGGCCTGCGCCGGGTCCTTGTGGTACACCTTCAGACAGGAGTGATCCGTGATGTTCCTGTAGGGAGTAGAAGTGTCCCGCGGTAAATAAGCAGTCCAGAGGTCGCCGTCAGACAGCGGGCGGTCCTGATTCAGCCTGGACCTGAGTCTGTGCCTCAGCCCCGACAGAGGAACGTATCCTGACAGAGGAACGTATCCTGACTGAGGAACGTATCCCGACTGAGGCCCGTAGCCATACTCTGACAACCCTCTATCGTAAGACATCTCCTCTGAAGCTCTCCAAACATCCACTAAGACTGTGTTGCAACGCGTCTACATAAAGCTCCTTCTTCTTCCTCCTCTGCTGCTGGCCTTACTCAGTGTGGTGTTGCAACCTGGACGCCTGCACCCACCTTAAGACATCACGAGACACTGGTTTACAGCCCAGATAAAGTATTAGTCACAAAGTACACATCTCGCCGCAGCAGGAAGTGTGCAGAGAAGAGGGCAACGTTGGTTATGTGGCGTTTCTGAAAAACTTGAACAAAGACGGTGTAAAATCTGCTGCATTATTGACGAGGCATGCTCGTGGATACCAAATAAGGGAGGAACAAGTAGAAGTGCAGACTGTACGAGAGCACAAACTAAACCTTGATTTTAAAACGTTGCCGAGCGAGGACAGGACAACAAGTCCTCCAAGCTTTAATGTTTCTTTGAGTCTATTGGAGACATGTTAACAATACATTTTATGCGTCTTTCATGACACCCAAGGACACCATACAGAATGTTGGCTTCCTTTCTATATAATGTTATTTATACTAAGTGTGCACACGGTGGGAAAAAGGAAGCAAGGCTTTCCTGCCAGAGACATGTCCTGTGCGGGGGGAAGTTCAGACGGGGAGTTATCGGGGAGTGGAAAAGGAAATGCCCTCGGATGAACTGAAACGGACACAATGCATGCAGCCCAACACACATTCTGCTCAGCGTCTGTACCTGACATCGGTGAGCTCGTAGTACACGTTCCTCATGTCGTCTTTGACGTAGACGGCGACGCTGGGCGACTCCAGCATCTTCATGTTGAGCTGCGCTGCGAAGGCACTGACGAACAGAGCTCTGATGGTGTCGATGCCGGTGATCTCGTTGGGCATGCGGATCTGTTTGGTCTCGTCTCCGTACTGCAGGTACAGCACACCTGTGCACAGAGAGCAGGGCAGCGGGGGGTGAGCCACAACGACTAAGAGACACTTGGAGGAAGTTGGTTCAGATTGTACTCAACAGAAATACATTCAGAATACGAAGAACTGGCCGTCTGTTATTCATATACTCAGACATTACATCACATGGTGGACGCTTCCATCCAAAGCGACTCACATACATTCAGCTCTGAGGACGACCCCCACAGGCGACATGCTGACTGCAGTGGGGTTCGAACCTGCTACCCTCTGATTCGAAGTCCAGCACACCATCCACTGAGCCACAGCCTCCCAGCTATCAAAATTAGTACCCAAAAAAATAATAATTTGGATTTAGAGCCTTTTTCTGCATATTGTTACTTCTCAGCTCGATATAAGAACACATAACAACGCAACGGTGTGCTTGTTACCCTCCATAGCAACCTCCAACACATGATCGAATGAATAAATCCCCTTTTCCTGTGCCTTCAACACCTGGCAGCTGATCTCAAAGGGGCCTTCGTCTGCTCATGTTTGTATTGTTATGAGTCTACTGTCTGTTTACATGCTTGAAGGTCAAAAGGACACACAACCTGGAGACCAAGCAACCTTTACGTTTGGCAGTAGAGCTGTGCATCAGATGTCTCGTTGCATACTTGTGGTCCGTGGTTTTGTTCTCCCCCTGCCACGTTGCTCCTGATTCGTGTTGCCGTGAATTCCAGACCACTTTGAAATGATGCCGGTGTGCTCGGGATGGACCGGCACAGATCGCGCATTAAAAAACAAAACAAAGGCTGAACCTCTGAACCCGGGGTGTGGCTTCTGTACTGCGCTCTGTCTCCCCCACATCACTTCTGGACATGCCTTCTATGTACTTGTATACACAAAACTCTGACTTCAAACTGCGTGGCACGGATTGGATCGATCTGCAGTTCTGTGGCTGGAAACAGTTTTAAAAGTCATTACATCGTTTCAGATAATAATGATGATTCATTCTATTTAGGGGCGCCTTTCAAAGCACCCAAGGACACCGTACAACTCATAACATATTCTAAAGGAAAGGGTTAAGACAGGACACAGAATGCAGTCCTGGATGAGAGAGCTGTCCAGGATGACACCACGACTCCCCCCCTCTGCACTCAGAACTCAAGCTTCTTCCTTCGGGCCGGAGGCTACTCGTCCCAAGGAGGAGAACGACGCGCTATGAAAACAGTGTTATCCCAGCAGCTGTTGCACACATCAACACATCACAGGAGCGTCGCACAGATGCCTATTTGTATTTATTTATTTAATTGTGAATGTCCATGTTTGTACTCGTGTTTTCCTTCTTAAAATGTTTTTTGAAATATTGTTGAGATTTGGTTGAGCTTGTACTTTTACTAGTCCTTTATTAGACATTTGTTTTTAGTGTCAGGATGGAACCCTTGTATTTTTCTCTGCAAACAGAATCTACCTACGGGTACAAACAAATTACCATTACCCATCTGTTATGGAAAAATAAAGTATTCCAAAAGTCTTCTAAAAGCAATCTGCCACCGGTACGGGAGGGGATTGTTGTTCTGGCCCACCCTAAAGTGCATGTCTGCCTACGCTACCGTATTATAGGAGAATTTCACGTTTAATGAACAGCCCAGACGTAAATCAGTGTCCCTTCACACTAATAATAGCTGGTTAAAAGGAAAGCGGTAGTTCTACTCCGTGTAACCCCATAAAAGGACAGCGTCAGTAAAGGCTACCAGATGTCGGTGAAATATTATACAGGATTCAACATGCTCCACGAGACGGAGGGTAAGTCCAGGAAATAAGAGTCCTTCACGGCTCCCTTTCTGGTCCGTCTGGGTCCAACAGCTCGCGGAATAACTTCACCCTTCCCCTGAGAGCGCGCTGCGTTAACGCTCGGCTGCTTCTCCTCCAGATGTTGGCAATTAAGGCGTTTGGTGACAAAGCGCCATTGATTGAGCTCGCATTAGGACGATTTGAATTCTTTAACATTAGGTTTTTATCCGCCTGCAACAAAGAGCCTCGTTACATTCCCGAGCGCCTGGTTTCACTCGGGATTGGAGGCAAATGGCAAAGTGGGTTTCTTGACCGAACGGGCACAGACTGTCTGCTCTTTCAACTGTTTTCCACTGGGAAGGAAAGGCTTTAGCTAAGTCAAAATTAAGAGACACACAGAGTAGGAACACGCCGTTATCAAAACCTCTTGAGATATAATAAACCCGACGCCACGCTCCACATGGAATCCGATACTCACATTAGGGCTTTGAGGGATTTCCTGTTTCCTGACGCTCTGGAAACACCACGCCACAACTCCTTCAGAACAGGCTGAAGATACTAAGACCCAAATGTCCGTTGGGACTCGGCGAAGTGTGTGTGTGTGTGTGTGAGGCTGTGGGAGGGACACTTTAGTTGAAGGGTGCCCCTTTCTCTCTCCTCCCCCTTTATCACACTGTGGCCCCCCGCTGTCATAACGCTTTGTCCTGATGTTTTTGAGAGGGAAAGGGAAGGAACTGGGGTGTGTGTGTGTGTGTGTGTGTGTGTGTGTGTGTGTGTGTGTGTACACGTACTAGCATTACTATACTTGTGGGGACCTAAATCTGTTTACATAGTCACGTGTGGGGACTGGCTTCCCTTATGGGGACAAATTGGAGGTCCCCATGAGGGGGATCATTAATTTTAGAATGAAGACTTGGTTAGGGTTAGGGTTAGGCATGTGTTGGTTATGGGTTAAGGTCAGGATAAGTCTCTAGGAAATGTAGCATGTAAGTCCCCTGAAGTGATGTATACATGGTGTGTGTGTGTGTGTGTGTGTGTGTGTGTGTGTGTGAGAGCAGGAGGCGTTCCTGGCACGAGAAAGTGTGGGAAATGGCACCCTATAGTTCCATTCACTTTGGTCAAAAGGCGTGCCATTCAGACGCAGGAGCTTTGAAGACTACATCCTTAAAGAAACCGACAGACTCAACACCTTGTTCGGGAAGTTTTCCAACTATTTCTAACTTGTTCCTCTCGGCCCTAAAGCAGCGGCCTCATCCTGCACACCGCTCCGCGTTGGATGCAAATGAAGCAGCGTGTGTGTTGATAAGACGACCCGTTTCTAATCCCGTCAATAAGACGATGGCACACTGTGGAAGGATTCCCTAATCTTTCCCTACAGAGGGAAGGAGTGTAATTAAAGTGGAGCTGAGGTGGAGCGAGGGAGGAGGAGATGGATGGACAAGGTGAAACCAAGGTGTGTTTAGAGTTATGCAAAATCAAAACCTGCAGGTTATCCAGGAGGACTACTTTCCCTCAGTCCGTTCACTACGCTAATTTCACATTTGAGATAAAGCTTTTATTCATAATAGATATCAAAGGTGGAATATAACTAAGGACATTTATCAAAAACAGTACTTTTTTAATTTTATTTTATATTTACATATTAAAGGTGGGGTCGGTACGTTTGAGAAACCGGCTCGAGATACACTTAACAAATCCATACAAAAGTCATCTGTGGAAGCCGTGGCGCTGTAAAAAGCTCGACCAATCATCTGCCTCGGCCCGGCGAAAGTAACTGGACGGCCTACCTGCCTGTCAGCCTTCCATCGGGGCACACACTTACCTCGTGCCCTCATTGGTCGTGGGCGTGTGTGTTGGGGGAGGGGCTCTGTGAGGAAGTGGCAGATTTTCTCCGGTCGTGTATTTTCAAATTCTAGCGATCTCGAGCTGGTTTCTCAAACTCGCATACCCCACCTTTAAGTTAGGTCATTCGTAGATTTCGGTTCTTACTATTAACATAAATCAACAAAGACATTATCATATATTATTAGGCTACCTAATTGTAAAGTCATTCAAAATAAACCCCACTTTTACCAGGTGCAACATTGAAGTGAACACAATAACTCACAAGTTATTAAAATACAATAATTTAAAATATATGGTGCTTAAAGGTGGGGTAGGTCATTCACTTCAGAAACACGTTGTTATATTCCATGGAATGCTCTTAACATCCCGATAGCAATGAATACATGAAATGCTTTGACATTAAATACATAAAAATATATCATCTGTGGAAGCTGTGGCGCTGTAAAAAGCTCGACCAATCATCTGAGACGGCTAAAGTAACTGGATGGCCTACCTGCCTTCCATCTGTGCCCTCATTGGTCACGTGTGTGTGTTGGAGGCGGGGCTCTGAGGAAGTCTGAAGGAAGGGGCGGATTTTTTCCGGCTGCGTACTTTCAGATTCTAGCGCACTCGAGCTGGTTTCTCCGTTCTTACCTACCCACCTTTAAATGGTCCATTCTGCATAACAAGTATTTTTGATACTTAAAGTATATTTGTAGGTAAGTCCAGTTTGAATGCAGGAGTTTGACTTGTAACAGAGTATTTCTACACTTCTTTTACTTAATAAACACGTTTTATTTAGGCTTTCTAGATGTAGACAATGGGAGAAAAAAGTATGAGAACGTTCGATGAAAAATGTAGGGCAAAATGCTCAATAAAACCAAAGACCGGGGCAACGGGAATAAGAGTATTAAGTGTAGTAGCCCACGTCTTATTCTTTCAGATTTCCGTCCTTTGTTATCCCGGTATCATCTGTATACTGACCTGTATCTATTTACATGCCTATGCCACTGTATCTGCCACCTAGACTGACCGTGTAATGTATGTGTAATGTTCGTTGTATTTGAAAACTTCAATAAAAATGTTAAAAAAAACGTAGGATTAAAAAACAACAACTAACGTACCCAGCGAGCGGTCCCTCGTCTGATTGGTCGATCGCACCACGGGCAGGCTGGCTCGGACCCGGCTGCCGCGGGTGAAGTTTGTGGGGGAGTCGGCCTCAGACATGGTGTCCAGTGACTCCAGGGAGGCCAGGGAGAGGTGGTCCGCCTCTCCAACGCTGCTGGGGCCGTGCTTTGGGCTTCTGCTCTGGAGGGGGGAGGCAACGGAAACACGATACAGTAAAAGGATGAGACCGTGGAGACACTGGACACAAAACATTGAACAATACATGCATTCACATCGGAGCGACACAAAGCAACGTGGCAAAGGTTTAGAGATACGGTGCATTCGGGGGAGTTAGGAAACAACAGTGTCTGTCATGTGCTGTGAGCCACACTGGAATGAAAAAACCTTTGATGTCAAGCTCGACTCCAAGTGAATAAACCAAACCATAGCAGGCATGCAAACGTGAATAAAATAATCTATCAAATACCACGCAGCTCTGTCCCAAAAGCACCTCGAGGTAAATAAGGGTTTGAAAGTATCAGTAACCATTCTACAAGAGCGTCAACTTTTACTTTCCATACTCACCAGGTTCATCAGTATGTCCTGTCTCTACTGGGACATGTCTTCAAGCCTTTGCACACAACCCTATTTAACACACTACAGGGAGGGGAGAAGCCCTTAACGCACAATAGGGCTCGTCTAATAATAATGCAAACGGTGTTTTAAAATACGTTTCCAAACTGATTAAGGATCGAGGAGTGCGGCACATCGCTTGCAGATAGGTGAGCTGCTCTGAAAGTAGATCCTCTTCAATAACTCAATGTGTGACGAGGCCACAGAGCCAGGGAGGTATTGTGCGGCGCTGTAAGGCGATCTGCAGAGGTGGAGGAGGCGGGACGATAACTGAGAGGTCAGTTATCAACGCTCCTATTTCCTGGCAGATAAAGACGGGTCCACCCTGAACACGCCGGCATGCTGCTCTCTCACACACGTACGGGCAAATCGAGAATTTAAGCTTTTATATGAAACGCAGTTCTCGGCCAGGACCGGTTTATCCAGAGGCACAGGCAGCTCGGACTCTGGGAGGCACGGCGGGACACACGTTGTAGGTAGAAATGGTCACACAGCAGCAGCAGGTGTTAGTGAGGATGAGGATGCATCACACACACACACACACACACACACACACACTCACACACACGATGCAGATAAGATAAAAGGCTGACTAACTCTGTGGGCCAATTGGATTTTCATCAAGTACCTCTGAATGTCAAGCTCAGAGTGAAGGGAGAAGAGCATGCCCTGCAGAGACTGAGAACACATAAAGAATAAAGTCGAGCCAGCGGGAGGTGAGATGGGAAAAGAAATCAGACAGAGGAACCATGGAAACACATCCACAGAGCACCGAGGAGGCTAACAGGAGGTGCCAACGTATCCTCGCTTCCCTTTTAGTCTGCGGTTCTGTGTTCGACTCGTCAAGCTTGAGCCATCACTCGACTCCTGCTGAGGCTGCACACCCCGCAGGTTACAAACGAGTGCCCTTATACCGTTAATACATGCTCCTTTTAAAACACGCGGGTCACACGGAGTCGACGAGACACCTGAGAGCAGACATGTGCCGCGAAATGTAATCTGAACGATGAATGATTCACGAGAGACTTCGATGGCCTCACACACACTGCTGGTCCGTGTCCTCCGTGCATCGGCTGCACATGAACGTAGTAATACATCACTTACAAAGGTTTGCATGGAAGGATATCTCTTTATATTATTTAATAGTTTATTTTCTTGCGGTTTATAGTTTTTATTGTAAATGTATTAAAGTAGTTTCTATGCTTTTATTTTGAAGGCCTGTTTGGGCACTGGATTAAAGTAGTTTCTATGCTTTTATTTTGAAGGCCTGTTTGGGCACTGGATTAAAGTAGTTTCTATGCTTTTATTTTGAAGGCCTGTTTGGGCACTGGATTAAAGTAGTTTCTATGCTTTTATTTTGAAGGCCTGTTTGGGCACTGGATTAAAGTAGTTTCTATGCTTTTATGTTGAAGGCATGTTTGGGCACTGGATTAAAGTAGTTTCTATGCTTTTATTTTGAAGGCCTGTTTGGGCACTGGATTAAAGTAGTTTCTATGCTTTTATTTTGAAGGCCTGTTTGGGCACTGGATTAAAGTAGTTTCTATGCTTTTATTTTGAAGGCCTGTTTGGGCACTGGATTAAAGTAGTTTCTATGCTTTTATTTTGAAGGCCTGTTTGGGCACTGGATTAAAGTAGTTTCTATGCTTTTATTTTGAAGGCCTGTTTGGGCACTGGGTGGTTAGAGCACCTGGGGTAATGGTATATATTGGAGACAGACAGGTGGAGGTGGAGCAGAACACGAGTAGGCAAACGGTTTGTTACCACGGTGAAAGCCACACAAGGGAAGCCATAGCAACGGCTTCAGGAACGAGAGATAGGAAACCCGTTCGTTGTACTTTATCATAGGAATAAAACGCACAAGGAGAATCTTGTCTGGACATTTCAAATCAAATCAAGTTTTATTAATATAGCACATTTCTAAACGATTTTTGGTCGAGCCAAAGCGCTGTACAATTTCCCTGCATAAGATCCGCTAAGTCGTGCCTCAGCGGCTGTTTCAGTTCTGTAGGATTGCGGCCGCTACAGAAGGAAGTAAATGTTGCTCTATAGTTCAAATCAATATAAGATATGCGTGTGAACACTTTAAATAGTTGTTTTCTATTTTTTTTTCATTACAATCAGCTGAAATTAGGACTTTGAGAGACATCATCTGTGTAAAACAATTACACAAAATGATGACACACAGCAGGAAAGGGAAACCACGAAAAACAGAATAGGGCTTCTTTAAGTATACTAAAGTACTCGAAATGAACCTGTCGCTTTCCCTCTTCTGTCAAGTCCAAGACTAACGTTTGGAGCGCCTCGATGAGACCGCTGGAGAAGCGCCGCGCAGGAGAAAGAGATAGTTAAAGTCGTGTTTTAAAGTGCAGGGAATTGGAACGATGTAATTAAGTGAAACCTCTCCACGGCGTCTGCCCGGCGAACGAGCCGTCCCCTCCGAAGGGTAGGAACCCCCTCGTCTCTTCTCTTCCTCGTGCAGACATCGCCCTGACCACAGCTACGTCTGATATGGTCGACATGCATCAAAAGCCACTTCCTGTCCCGACTCACCACTTCCCCCTTTGGGGTCCAGATGTGAAACCCGCAAGCTAACCGCCGAGTGTCTCCGTGAAAACCTGCTCCAACCTGCGCCGCCTACCTCCAGCACATTCCTCACCCTCCTTTCTCAAAGTCAAACCCGGACTGATTCAGCTGTTTTTCGAAGCCTTCACGTTTGCTCTGACAGCCGTGATGAATGTGAAACCGAGCCAGCGACATGGAATATGATAAGTTATAGTCGTGAAAAGAAACGTGTCGAGATAACAGATCTTGAGAAGAGCCAAAGACGGATGATTGATTACAGTCTCGTAGAAATGTTAAACGTTGTGTAGCTTAAATGCTAATCGCTCTGCTCCAGCACATCGTGTCCTTAGTCCATTGGTCACTATCTCACAAAGGCGCTATATTGTGGTATTTAGTTGCTTGAAGGCCTTTTGCAGCAGCTTCAATGTAATGTGCTCCAGCGATGACTAAGAAACCATGCATGTGGAAAACAACAGATACAGTAAGTGAAAAATGTGTGTGTGTGTGTGTGAAAGGGACACAAAGGGACACCGAGTGCACGCATGAGTCAGGCCATTGTTCCAGAGGATCTGACCCGTTCAGGACATCCTGAAAACATTCATGCGACAGCGCCGCCACGAAGAAAGTGATTTGTTCTCCCCAAATAACTTTGCCTTCCTCTCGGTGCACCTGCACGGCGTCTTCTCTGTGGCCGTCACCTGTCTCTCTGATAACAAAGCCCTTCAGTGCTGCACGATTTCACCACGCAGTTACATCGTGCCGCTCGGCTCCTGACGGACAGCGTGATTAAAGTAAACTGTTAGAAGTGAAGGCGGCGGCACCCAACAGGAGATTTAACTAAAGACTGAGAAGCTGCCAGAGCCCATAATGCACCTCACCTGCTGCCGGCCGACACAAAGCCCCCTGATTGCTGCCTGCTTACATAACTGCAGTTTAATATCGTCCTCATAACCTCACGTCTGCAATCGTGTCGATCTTTTCCACCTTTCGGGCGCGTTGTGACAAAAGACACAATGCCGGTTTCACACGTCGGGCCGTTTATCTGCGGCTTCGACACGGGGACAATGTCCTATGTACACGGGGTGAACACACGCATAACCGGGGGAACTCGTTTCCGTCACCCTCTCTATATTGTGCCTCCAGACAGAATGTAAACACGAGAGTGGAAACTTGTGTGCGGTTTCAAACACAAACTGCAGTGTTGTGAGCGTCTCCACTTAACATGCTAATTTGGCTCGAGCGGAAACAGAGCTGACGGTAATTACCTGATCTGAATGGCACACACACAAACACACAGCCTGCAGACCGTTAACCCCTCGCTTACCGTCTGCTTCTGACACTCAGCAGGATGGTGCTTATGTGGCAATCATCAATGTGAGTGGGAGGAAGTGTCCTCGAGCAACACACTGAATCAAGACTGGTGTATCAGTGTGTAGTGTCTCTACTTTAAAGAGTCCTCTCCTGCTGATGTTCAGGTGTATATCAGTATGTAGTGTCTCTACTTTAAAGAGTCCTCTCCTGCTGATGTTCAGGTGTATATCAGTATGTAGTGTCTCTACTTTAAAGAGTCCTCTCCTGCTGATGTTCAGGTGTATATCAGTGTGTAGTGTCTCTACTTTAAAGAGTCCTCTGCTGCTGATGTTCAGGTGTATATCAGTATGTGGTGTCTCCACTTTAAAGAGTCCTCTCCTCTGATGTTCAGGTGTATATCAGTATGTCGCGTCTCTACTTTAAAGAGTCCTCTCCTGCTGATGTTCAGGTGTATAACAGTATGTAGTGTCTCCACTTTAAAGAGTCCTCTCCTGCTGATGTTCAGGTGTATATCAGTATGTAGAGTCTCTACTTTAAAGAGTCCTCTCCTGCTGATGTTCAGGTGTATATCAGTATGTAGTGTCTCTACTTTAAAGAGTCCTCTCCTGCTGATGTTCAGGTGTATATCAGTATGTAGAGTCTCTACTGTAAAGAGTCCTCTCCTGCTGATGTTCAGGTGTATATCAGTATGTAGTGTCTCTACTTTAAAGAGTCCTCTCCTGCTGATGTTCAGGTGTATATCAGTATGTAGAGTCTCTACTGTAAAGAGTCCTCTCCTGCTGATGTTCAGGTGTATATCAGTATGTAGAGTCTCTACTTTAAAGAGTCCTCTCCTGCTGATGTTCAGGTGTATATCAGTATGTAGTGTCTCTACTTTAAAGAGTCCTCTCCTGCTGATGTTCAGGTGTATATCAGTATGTAGAGTCTCTACTGTAAAGAGTCCTCTCCTGCTGATGTTCAGGTGTATATCAGTATGTAGTGTCTCTACTTTAAAGAGTCCTCTCCTGCTGATGTTCAGGTGTATATCAGTATGTAGTGTCTCTACTTTAAAGAGTCCTCTCCTGCTGATGTTCAGGTGTATATCAGTATGTAGTGTCTCTACTTTAAAGAGTCCTCTCCTGCTGATGTTCAGGTGTATATCAGTATGTAGTGTCTCTACTTTAAAGAGTCCTCTCCTGCTGATGTTCAGGTGTATATCAGTGTGTAGTGTCTCTACTTTAAAGAGTCCTCTGCTGCTGATGTTCAGGTGTATATCAGTATGTAGTGTCTCTACTTTAAAGAGTCCTCTCCTGCTGATGTTCAGGTGTATATCAGTATGTAGTGTCTCTACTTTAAAGAGTCCTGTCTGTGCTGCAGCACCTCTTTTCACCCTCCATCTGAAACCAGAGCCCAGTCTGCTCTGATTGGTTAGCTGGCCAGCTCTGTAGTGATTGGTCAACCGCTTAGAGATGTCCACCAACTGTGTTCTGTAACTTTGGGATTTCAGTCTTTGCAGACCATTGACATGCACCGAAACCAACACAACACACTACAGGAGAGGGAAACCCCCACACACACACAATGGGCCTCTTTCAAAGTACGTGAAAGAGTGAATTTAAAACACCTCTGAGCCAAAGCTCTCGGCCGAAGCAGAACTGCCGACTTTGACTCATAAAGCCACGGTCGATCCAGCCGTCAGCGCCGGGCCGTGTGCTGTCTGGACGGACCATCACCCTTTGTCTCCCCTAGCCTTAATGACATTATACTGAAATCCCCTAGTCATCCATTCCCATTCATGGCTGCCACATCCCTCTCTCCCTCCCTCGACGCATTCCTCCTCTAATCCCTGCATCCAAATCCCCAGATGACCTTTCAGAGATGGGCTCGCCGGTTAATTGGCGTGATAAAAAGGAGATGACTTTATAGTACCAGAGCTGACGGGGAAGGTGACGCTGGAAGTTCAAAACCCACTGTCCACAAGTTTATAATCCCCCCCCCCAAAACCTCACAATAGCAAGGACCGTTCCCGTGTCGCCAATAGAAGATTGCTCGAACAGATTTACAATTGTTGTCCGCTATCACGCCGAGGAGGCAAGATGGCTATCTCTTCCGCCGCTGACAGTTACAACAACCGCGCCACGTCGTCCAATTGATTTCACCCACTCACGCATACACGATTTAGCCGCGGTTATCACCAGCAGACATCGCCCACTCCTCTGAATGAGAGAGGGTGCAAAAGTCGACTTTGCGTGACCATCAGATATGAGACCCGGTCTTCTTGAACAGGTTATTTTAAAAGTGCTTCAATCCGACACACGAGCAGAAAGTGATGTTAAGATGTCGTATTTACCATTTCACACGGCAGCCACCTCCTTGCAGCGAGAGACTGGAAACAGGGTCACTTCCTTCCTCCGCTGTTATTTCAGCCCTTGTGAACTTGCTCTGTACAACTGGCCTGTCCTGCTCCCTTCTCTTTCTGCTCTAGCGGATGCCCCCCCCCCTCTCTCTATTCAATGCACACACTGCCCCACATCCAACCTTAAAAACACAGGAGAAAACCAGTGCCTGTTTGCAACACCTTTTTAAGGGGATTGGGACGCTGAAATGCAGCTGCAGGAATCATTTTAAAGTGTTTCTAACTGGCAGGCGATGAGCGGGAAATTCCATCCCTGAAACGGCTTTTTAAAATCTCCCATAAAGTTTCCGTTCAGTGCACATTTCATCTCCCGCTCCAACACTAATCCGCGTGTACCATCTCCCTGCCCTGAAGACACGGAGATGGCTCTCGTGTCCCCAGAAGATAACACCCTCCAGCTTCAGGGAGCCTACAATACTTTGCAAGATAGCGTCCTACAGAGCACACACCCTCGCAGCCCGATGCTGGATTTCCCCTCTGCGTGTGACAATTAAAGTAATTCCCTTTCTTATTGACAAAGTTCCTTGTTGTGATCCGAGCGGTTCAAGGCGTTACGTAAGACGACGGGTCCAGACTCACACCGAGACACGCAGGTCATTTGCTAGTCTTGCATGCAATGATTTACACGTTAAATCTCAACTCTCTCTGCTGCCAGACTAAGACAAACTATTTCCCTACGGGGCTGCAGGATCCTGATCAGTCGAGACTTGTCTTTAATATCACTTCACCGGGAGCAAAAACATTTAACTGACGATAGAAGCTAAGAACAGCGCTAGAAATGTTTGATGAATTCTCACACACACACACACACACACACACACACAGGACCCCTCCTGTCCTTTTATACACACAGCCATGCTCCTGTTTCAGGTGGAGGGTGTATATGACACGTCCTCACATGAACCTCGGCCTCCAGGGAGCGTCTCTCCTGGTGCAGAAGAAAAGTCTTTACAGGTCTAATTTGAGCCTCTCCAGGTGTGTGTGTCTGAGAGTGTGTATCTGAGTGTGTGTGTGTGTGTGTGTGTGTGTGGCTCCGAGCCCGTGCTCACCAAAACAAAGAGCGCTTTCTTTCCTCGGGAGAAACCAGAGTCCTGCGTGCTCCACATCGTGCTGCTCACACACATATAATCTAACGCCATGAAAGGCCTTCTCTGCACATCGGACGTGTTGCCTGGTGTTAAATGTTCTTTAGTCCCGTGTGGTGTGTGTGTGTGTGTGTGTGTGTGTGTGTGTGTGTGTGTGCGCGGAGAAAGAGTCCGGTAATCAGTAGCACACTGGTGTTTAAATTTAGCTTGAAAGAAATACATCCAATACTTTTTTTGAATATGTATACACATCCATTTGTATTGTGAAACTGTTGCGCGCGCACACACACACACACACACACACACACACACACACACACACACACACACACACACACACACACACACACACACACACACACACACACACACACACACACACACACACACACACACACACACACACACACCACACACACACACATCACACACACACACACACACACACACAACACTCACACAACACACACACACACACACACACACACACACACACACACTCACAACAGGACCTTCTGTAAACACACCCGCCCCCCCCCCGTTATAATGTCCGTCTTTTCACTGAATGGTTGTCTTGAAAAGGGTACGGACAACAACTCCGCAACAACTTCGTCTTCACGTGTTGCACTTGCCATTTCAACGTTAAAAACAATAAAACGGCATGATTTGCTTCGTCGCATTCTAGCTCCTCTGTCTCGAGCCGGTTACCTAGCGGGCCTCTAGAGCACCTGGAACCGAGGGGAACTCTGAAAGAACACGCCCACTGGCTACAGATCAACATCTGATTGGCTGATCAAACTGTCAGTCCAAACGTACGCTCTCACTCAGAGCAACGGCCAGGGCCTTCGATCGAGGATGTGGAATACCTTGAAGGATGTTCTACCCAGAGACCCAGAACACGATCTGATTGGTTGATTTATTTTCTAACACAAAACCACTGTAATGCGAAGTGCATGGTCCGAGAAGGACAAACAAATCAACGTTACACTGTGATTACAGATCAACAACACGGATACCATTCTCATTTATTCATTTTATTTATATAATTAAATCGATGTATTTATTTATTTTTATCTGAGTGCTCCAGGGTATTCTCTGAACACCTTGAAGGCCCTGGTGTACCACTGATGTATATATTAGGGATGCACGATATTGGTTTTTGAAACCGATACCGATAACTTCCTGCTTCTCAAGACCGATAACAATATAATATATATATATACATGTAGTTTTTGCACACCTGGTGGTAAAAAAAGACTAGTAGTGAGCAAATAATATAGCAGCGCAGGCGTCTTCGTACGCTGTGAACACACCATCGTAGCCATGGCGATGTTTCAGGCGACTGATCAGATTGGAAGTATTATCGCTCGTTGCCTTCTTCCTCCTCGTGGAACTTCTGCATTCGTTAATACGAATAGCAAGCGAACTATCACTCTGAAACTTTGAAGTAGTCCCATACTACCGACGACATGTTTGTTTACCGTCCTGGCTTCACGGCCGCACGCCGTTTACGTCACAGCCAGGCACGAGTTAGGGAGCGCTGGATTAGTGAAGAACTCCCCTCTTCCTAAACCACTAACACCACAGTGCTGGCAAAACGGGAGGGGCCGAGTGAAAAACAAGCGCCCCTCATCCCAACCCACCCATAAATATATTGTATATTATCGGGGCTATTAATACTTTTATCGGGTTTATCGGGATGACGTCATCGGGCCGATAATTATCATGCACCATTAGTATATATATAAAGTGGCACTAAACGAAAATACTCAAGTGAAGTAGCTCAAATGGTTACTTGTGTACTCCAAAGTGGATGTCGATTGTAGTGTCAGCTGGAGGAGGAGTTGCTCAAACAAACCGCTCCACATCTGTCAAATTGTTATTTATTACTGATTCCATTAGCTGCCGAGGCCTTTAATATATACTACCCCACCGTGTACTTACTCATCATCCAGGTGCTACCCGTCGTCTTGTTTAAAAGAAAAACCCTGCTTCTCCTCTTATCGCTACGAATGTATTTTAAACAATTACAAAAGCAACTTAAAGTGGAGTTGCTGCCACGCTTCCCGCTGCCCGCCCTTTGGTCTTCAACAAGAAGGGAGATAAAGCCCAGGAGATCAAAATAAGGTTGGAGCCAGATGCTTGGAGCCTGTCCGTGGCTTCAATCTTTCTCTTGGTTTGCTTATGCGTCTGATTCACCCTCTGAAGTAAAGCTCATACCTTTGGCCCAAGGTGGAGGCCAGATGTCGGGGTGCGTGCAAAGACTTGCAAAGGTGCAGACGAGGAGAAACAGCCGTCTCTCTTTTCTTACGGTCATAAAGTCTAGGGCAGAAACGGCCAATGCGTCAGTCGTGGAAATCCTACCGTGCCGGACGGGTGCAAACGCACATCGAGCCAAAACCTTTGCATTGGGAGAAACTTGGTGAAGATATCTCTCCATTCGCATCGTTTCTGAAACTGCAGCAACAGCATTCGCATTCCTTCATCGTGGACTTACTCATCGGTCAATTATTTACTCGATGTATTCTGATGACTTGCTTCGTGAGGCTGACGGACACAACGATGCCTGCAGGCGAGCACTTCCTTCAAGCATCTGAGAAGCGAGTGACGGTTCAGGGCGGGGACGCCGGCCATTAACGGACACGCTTCTCGCTGGCAGTCAATAAATACTAGGGCTGTGCGATTATGGCAAAAATCATTATCACGATTATTTTGGTCAATAATTGATATCACGATTATTAAAAACGATTATCCATTTACTTTGAAAACATCCATTTATTGAAAAAAATACCGTACATCTTTTTGGACACCTCAGATCATTTCCACCACGACATTATGTACGCGTGCCGATTTCACCTCACAGACCTGGAGATATCGTGATTTACAAAAGTATCACCACCTTTTCCTCGTACATTGTTAAGTTGATTTGCGAGACGAGCCTTTGGAATGTTCCCCAGGCTGCGTCGGCATAATTGCACCCAAAGGCCTTTGAGGTTAACGAGGCCCCCGACATTTCACCTCTGCAAATCTGTCAAGACAATCGTTCTGAGGAATAACGACGACCGCCCCGTCGAACCGGAGGAGCAACAACATGAAGGAGACTGAGATAAAGCCCGGGCTAACGCTGCTGTGTTGTTCGTCCACGACTCTGAGAAGAGCTCAGACCTGATTAGCGGCTCTGATTAACACGCTGCCGTTGCGTTAGTGTGTCAAATTCTGTCTGGCTTGACTCATCGTCAGCGGCGATCAGATGCGGGTCCATCAGGGCCTTCTGTCATAGCGGCTTAACCTCCCCCTACCCCCCGGCGACACTCAGGATTAGACAGAGCCTTGGCGCCACTTTACGGATCACTTGTCCACTCGGTTGGGGTTCTGCACCCCCCAAAAGAAACGCCGAATAACCCGTCATTAACCTGGTGCTTCGTGTTTGTGTTGGCGCTAAAAGTGGTACTTCATGCAGAGGTGGCAGATCTATTAAAAGCTCCTGATGTGCAATGGAGGAGGTCCGGTGATTACAGACAGATGCCGTGCTGCACAGTGTCTGCATTTCAATAAAAGCTAACACAAAGAGGCGTTCGGTGAAAATATCAATGTGAGAGAGAGAGAGAGAGAGAGAGAGAGAGAGAGAGAGAGAGAGAGAGAGAGGAGAGAGAGAGAGAGAGAGAGAGAGAGAGAGAGAGAGAGAGAGAGAGAGAGAGAGAGAGGAGAGAGAGAGAGAGAGAGAGAGAGAGAGAGAAGAGAGAGAGAGAGAGAGAGAGAGAGAGAGAGAGAGAGAGAGAGAGAGAGAGAGAGAGAGAGAGAGAGAGAGAGAGAGAGAGAGAGAGAGAGAGAGAGAGAGAGAAGAGAGAGAGAGAGAGAGAGAGAGAGAGAGAGAGAGAAGAGAGAGAGAGAGAGAGAGAGAGAGAGAGAGAGAGAGAGGAGAGAGAGAGAAGAGAGAGAGAGAGAGATGCAGGAACGAGTCCTAAAACCCCCAAAAGACTTAGCATGTTACCACTTACACTACATTTCATTTGGCTGATCCAAAGCGACTTACAATAAGTGCAATACAAATTCAAACTAAGAGCTTTTTTGAATGTGTTTTTGGTGAAAAGCCTGAAATAAGCTTTCGAGATGTTAACGTTTAGTTCTACGACATAAAATACGTCAGTAAATACCCCACTGGTCAATTAAACAAGTGTCCAATCATCCCACGTCATCATGCCCAACATTAGCCTCCTTTAGCTTAGCGGTGGTGACGTGAAGTCATGTGACCGTGCTGTAGTCCCTTTATAGCCCAACATTAGCCACCTTTAGCTTAGCGGTGGTGACGTGAAGTCATGTGACCGTGCTGTAGTTCCTTTATAGCCCAACATTAGCCTCCTTTAGCTTAGCGGTGGTGACGTGAAGTCATGTGACCGTGCTGTAGTTCCTTTATAGCCCAACATTAGCCGCCTTTAGCTTAGCGGTGGTGACGTGAAGTCATGTGACCGTGCTGTAGTTCCTTTATAGCCCAACATTAGCCACCTTTAGCTTAGCGGTGGTGACGTGAAGTCATGTGACCGTGCTGTAGTTCCTTTATAGCCCAACATTAGCCTCCTTTAGCTTAGCGGTGGTGACGTGAAGTCATGTGACCGTGCTGTAGTTCCTTTATAGCCCAACATTAGCCGCCTTTAGATTAGCCGCCTTAGCTTAGCGGCGGTGACGTGAAGTCATGTGACCGTGCTGTAGTTCCTTTATAGCCCAACATTAGCCGCCTTTAGCTTAGCGGCGGTGACGTGAAGTCATGTGACCGTGCTGTAGTTCCTTTATAGCCCAACATTAGCCGCCTTTAGCTTAGCGGTGGTGACGTGAAGTCATGTGACCGTGCTGTAGTTCTTTTATAGCCCAACATTAGCCACCTTTAGCTTAGCGGTGGTGACGTGAAGTCATGTGACCGTGCTGTAGTTCCTTTATAGCCCAACATTAGCTCCCTTTAGCTTAGCGGTGGTGACGTGAAGTCATGTGACCGTGCTGTAGTTCCTTTATAGCCCAACATTAGCTACCTTTAGCTTAGCGGTGGTGACGTGAAGTCATGTGACCGTGCTGTAGTTCCTTTATAGCCCAACATTAGCCACCTTTAGCTTAGCGGTGGTGACGTGAAGTCATGTGACCGTGCTGTAGTTCCTTTATAGCCCAACATTAGCCGCCTTTAGCTTAGCGGTGGTGACGTGAAGTCATGTGACCGTGCTGTAGTTCCTTTATAGCCCAACATTAGCCTCCTTTAGCTTAGCGGTGGTGACGTGAAGTCATGTGACCGTGCTGTAGTTCCTTTATAGCCCAACATTAGCCGCCTTTAGCTTAGCGGTGGTGACGTGAAGTCATGTGACCGTGCTGTAGTTCCTTTATAGCCCAACATTAGCCACCTTTAGCTTAGCGGTGGTGACGTGAAGTCATGTGACCGTGCTGTAGTTCCTTTAGAGCCCAACATTAGCCGCCTTTAGCTTAGCGGTGGTGACGTGAAGTCATGTGACCGTGCTGTAGTTCCTTTATAGCCCAACATTAGCCGCCTTTAGCTTAGCGGCGGTGACGTGAAGTCATGTGACCGTGCTGTAGTTCCTTTAGAGCCCAACATTAGCTCCCTTTAGCTTAGCGGTGGTGACGTGAAGTCATGTGACCGTGCTGTAGTTCCTTTATAGCCCAACATTAGCCTCCTTTAGCTTAGCGGTGGTGACGTGAAGTCATGTGACCGTGCATTTATAGCCCAACATTAGCTTTTTACTTTACTTTAAGTGGTGTAAATATGTGGATATCATCCTGCTGAACGAGTACATTTCATAAACATGCGTTTGCCACAGCTTATTTTGGGGATTTTGTAAATCCCAATCGGATGCTAACTTCCAGGTCGGCCTACAAAAATACTTAATCTCTGCACCACCCTATAGATCTGCATATTCTCTTACCAGGTCACCTCTCATGAATGCCATGCCAGGAGGCGAAGACAATGAGCGATTCTTCTTCTTTGAGCGGATAGAAACAACACTCCCTGAAAACTCCCTCTCCACTCTTTGTTTCTTGCAGGGAGGTAAAGCACGCTCTAGTGTTATCTAGCTGACCTTGGATCTGAGACTATAGAGAAGAGTGAGGCATGGCCAGGAGCCCAAAGAGAGAGAGATGTGTGCGGCCAAATGTAGCATGTCTGCAGAAAGTCCCAGGGGGGAGTCTACAGTGCATTTACTGAGTATACCGACAAACGAGGCGTATTTATGTGGCTTTGACATTAATCGGCGAGAGAGTGCCGATCTTCTGCACCCTGCAATTGTATTGATGTTGTTACGAAGTGTTACAGACTTTAACAACTTCTGAAAGGGGATCTGTTCTCATGTGATCTCTTTCCAAGGCTTCTTCCAATGTTTCTGTTCATTTTTTTCAGAAATGACATTGCTAGTTTCGCCCATAAAGCTTTGCCATTTTGAAAAACAACATGTTGTGACTCTGGTGCGTGAAGCAGGACAGTTAGCCCACGATGGATCATGTGTAAAAAGACGAGAAACACATACTTCTGAAATGCCAGGACGCAAAACACATGTTGTACTCTTCAATGCCTTCGATGATGTGCTTTCAATTTCAAGAGTGGCACGGCATGCTGGCTTCTCAGGACAAACGGCAACATGTGGGCCGTCAACAGCTGAGCACTGGTTCAAAACATAAGCGCCAGGGGTGGAAGAAGAAGTACTCAGATCCTTTATTAAAGAACACGTACTAATACTGCAATGGAAACATACTCCATTGTAAGTAATATACAGTTATAAGTACTTGCGGGAAAATGAAAAGCACAACAATTAAACAACTTTCCACCACTGCAACAAGCATGTTAGTCGCAATGTCTGGAGAAGTATCTCCGTCTGAATCAAGAAAGGTGATCAGAAATAGATAACAATGATATTGTAAAGTGTCCAACCCCAGACCAGCCATTGCAACATCCTGGCAGTGCATTCTTTCAAACGCAACTTAATTGACTGTATTCCTGTCAACAGAGCCCGAACGTCCAAACCTGATCGGTGCATACCTTTCTTCAAAGCAGCCCACCGGCAAACTAACCTGTTGGCACCTGCAACTTGCACAGGAACACACACACACACACACACACACACACACACACACACACACAATGATGGATTATAAAGCCTGTGTGTTTTTCTGTCTGCCCACAGCTGCAGGCGACTGTCCGAACATGGCGGCTTCACTATACAGAAACCAGAAAGTCATACAGGCGTGAGGGTGTGTGTGTGTGTGTGTGTGTGTGATCATCCAAGCAGGTTATAGTAGGCAGTGAGAGAGAGAGGGGTGAGAGGATGGGTGGCGGTCAGGCCAGAGGGATATTATCTCCTCGCCCCTGGGTGGGATCCAGGAGGAGGAAATTAAACTTCTCGCCTTTGTTGCAGGTTTAAGGATCAGAGGAGCAGGAATTGAGGGGGCCCTCATATATATAAGGCTACGTCATTCAGTGTGTGTGCGTGCGTGTGTGCAGTCATGCTGGGTGGAGTGGGGGCCTTCCACTGTTCAGACTGAAGTGATATCATCTTCCTAACCTCCGCTTGACCTTGTTAAATATGCGCCTTTGTAACTCAAACCTCCGGCGAGCTTCTTCCTCACCTCTCAGGCATTCTGGTGACGTCGTCTTTCCGGTTTTGTTCTGCACTTTTTCAGCGTGAGAACCGTAGCCAATTCATCCTGCGTTGCATATTTGACTTGTGTGTTTTCCTGAAGACAGAAAAGCGCACCCTCCCCCAGGACACCACATGACAACCGCTTCAATAATCATTCCTCCCGCATTAGATGACGCTCTTCAATCATCTTTGTTTTCATCTATCAGCACTAACATTTGCCAGTAAATCCAAACCAGCCTGCTTGTATTTTCCATGTCATGATGCATTCAGGAACCATCATCACTCCTATCTCACTCGCAACATCTGAAGGGGTTTCATGCTCCAAATCAATCTGAGACCGTCATGTCGTACAAAGTAAAAATCAGCCCCGGCAGATCAGATTTATCTCCTTGATTTATTTCAGCAGCTCGAGAGGATCTACAAACTGTTTTAAACTGAGTACAGCTTCACCAATAAGGACGCAGTGTCCAACCTGATAATAGGGAGGCTAAGATACAAACACATGAATGTATGAAGCCAGAATGACTGAAAACATCATTTGTTGCTTCTTGCAGTCATACTGTACAAGTCCAACAATCCTGGACACACCAAAGGATGTATCATTAAATATAGTCCCACACAAATGTCAAAGTCTACACCTGATGCATTACATTACGTGTCACTCGTTAGACGCTTTTATCCAAAGCTACTTACATACTCAAGTCTGGGACACAACGACATGCTGGCTGCAGCGGGGTTTGAACCTGTGACCCCCTGATCCGAACGCACTGCGCCACACGCCAAGAATAAGAGTTAAAATATAGATAGAACTGAAATCAAGTCATTCTCCATCGTATTTTTAAGAAACTATTGAATTGCTCGCTCAAAATCAGACCAACAAAATAACTTGTTGTCTGACATGGCGCCTTGTGAAACCGTACAGAAGCAGTAACAACAGCAACAACTCACTAAATCCGCCTCTGATATCCCCGCACGCTGTCATGATACCGCTTCACTTCCGTCCACAGGAGAAACCCTGCTTTGCGTAATACCGATAGAGTCTACTCTATGCGAAAATACACTACGCATTTTCGGTCAGATTATAGGCAGGCAGGTGATTGTACTTTCAAGAAGATGTACTGCACACGGTGTTCATTCAACCAAACATAAGTGGACCAAAAAGAACATCGTTAGCGCGTAAAGACTAAAAGCTAAAAGTCGTGCGCCAACTTTTGCAGTCGCCTCCTGGAAGTTCGCAGCACCTGCAGAACAAACCCTGCCTCGTACTCTTTGCAGTGAAATGCGCAACAACAGTTTGAACATGAGGGATTTCGCAGCGTAAAAGCGCTCTGAAAGTCTCCTACCTTTTACCGCGTCTACGCAGAAGCCGCCGGTGTGAGTTGTATTCCGTCTGAGGGCACACTTTATCTCTTATTCCCGTTCGCGGCCATGCCTCCGGGCAGCGCTCAGACCCATCTGCAGAGCAGCGATCCTCCTCTCTCAGCTCTCTCCCTCTCTTTCTGCTCGCGCTCCAGCAAGCACTCACACGTAAACTGAGCCCCTCCAGCGGTGACATCATCACCAGTCACCATGGCAACTCTGACTCCACCCCAAATCCCGGAGCTGAACTTACCTGTCTGACTACCTGCAGCCTCCTTTAACTGTCTATGTTTTAGCACATGCTGACACACACACACACACACACACACACACACACACACACCACACACACACACACCACACACACACACACACACACACACACACACACACACACACACACACACACACACACACACACACCACCACACACACACACACACACACACACACCACACACACACACACACACACACACACACACACACACACACACACACACACACACACACACACACACACACACACCTGACTTCCACTACCTATTCAAATGCTCATAAGGAGCCTTCCCTTCACATGCATGCATCAGCTCCCTGTGGCTCGGTGCCAGGCTCACCATTAGCTCCATTGTTTTGGCCACAGAGCCCAGCATGCCCCTTCCCTCTCGTCTCCTCCGACCCAGAGCAAACACAAAGACAATGACCAGGTGAGCCAGGTTGACGCGACTCCCTCCGGGTCGCCCTCCCCCGTCAGCTTGGAGGATTTAGAATCAGTAAAAAGCTCCAAAGCAACCCTGAGACATGTATACTGACGCCTGGTATGCACACACGGGGTTGGAGCTATAAGCAAAGTCCAATTATGGAGATCCAAACAGGTTTTCAACTGCTGCACCCCAGCAGCTGTGGGAGGGGAACGAGATTTCACATTTAACCTGAGGCACAAACAGACGAGAGGAGGAAATCGTTTTGCTTCAGTCTGCAGAAGGAAATAACAATGCCTCAAAGTTCCCAAAAGAGAGGAGAGACGACTTTATAGATTGTTAAACAGCTTCTGCTGAAAGATATGTAATACTTTGGCCCCTCAGGGACAGGTAAATAAACTAAACACACCTGTTAAAGTGACATGTGATAATCTATATGCACACATCCAGTGGACACACCAACATTAGCATTAGTGTGTGCTTCTGGGGTTTCGCCTGCACTCGCTGGCAGGTATCTTAAAGAAATACAAAATATATACATTTGGATGTTCGGACACTGAAAATAGCTGCTTCGATCTGAAAACACGGTGGATGGCCGGAAAGGAAAAGAAAAGCACTTGAAGATGCTAAAACGCTCCTTAAAGTTAATTTGAGTGTTGGAATATTCGTTGAAAGTGAAACAATCTATATATTTTAATCAAAAAATGTAATGTTTTAAATCTTAAATCTAAGCTACCTCTTAGCATCGCAGTGTCCCACACAGAGATACCCCGGTAAGATCCTACAGAACACATATCCATATACACTGTATATTTATGTCGTTTAAAGTTTCAAATATTGTGCATAAACCCGGTCACTGACCTGCTCTCTCAGCCTCTCCTGGTGGCCCATGATGGCTGATGCATGATGGGGGTACTTCTGCTTCAGGTGCTCCAGGAAGGCCTCCCTCTTCTTGTCCATTTCCGGCGGCTGCATAGCCAGGATCTCCCGGGAGCCTCTGGCCCCGCCTAAAGTGTGTCTGCGTGGGACGGTCCGGCTGCCTTTAGCGTCCCCTCTTGTCCCATTTGGGGGCACCTGTCTGCGGCTGACGTGCTGCCCGTCCTCCGGAGACGCTACCTTCAGGTTGCTTTTGGTTTGTTCTGAGGGGGGACAGAGGAACACGGGTCAAACATGTGTCGTGTTGATGTGTTGACATGCACTGCAGGTGCGTGCCTGGATGTTGTTATTCCACAGGTCACGCAGAGGACACCGCAGGGCAGATCACACCGTCATGAGACCTGGAACTGTGGCGAAGCGGAAGTAATGAACTGGAACTGTAACACACTCCATGTGAGAAACTAACTCATATACTACCCGTGTCTGATACGCATATTTCTTTATATATTCATGCTGTTTTAAACTCCAGCCGTAAACCCACACTGTAATGCGCCAGACAGAATATTGGTGGAGCAAACCCTGAATTGAAACAGCTGTTCAGACTTCTACCTTAATAGGAAAAAGGCAAAGACGTCCAATAATGTAAGGACACACACATGGAGGGACTCAGAGAAGATATGCATGGCATCTGTTTGTAAATCCAGACTTTGAGATAGAGAAGAAAGTGCACAAAGTGATATTCAAATAGTCTGGTTTCAGACAGAGGGTGAGAAGGTAGGATGAGAACATTAAAGCATGTCACAGTGGATGAGCATGATAGGGACATTTTAAATCAGACCTCAGGAATACAGAAAGAACAAAAAATACAATGATATGTTTGAGAGTCTCCTTCTACGGTCAATGGGAAGTATTTGAAGGAGTACATCTTAAATCCAGGCTGAAGACTTTTCTCTATTCATATCTTAGACTGCACTGTAACTTTCATCCATGTCATTTTTTCTCAATGTTTATTTGATTAGCTTTTATTTTGTAATGCTTAATGTCTTTCATTTTTTTGTTTTGTAAAGCACTTTGAATTGCCTTGCGTTGAAAAGTGCTCTATAAATAAACTTGCCTTGCCCCACATCGCTCCTAACCCACAGAGCCCCCCCTTACGTGCTTAGAACAGGAGGGTAGGCTGACTTGTTTCCGGTGCGTGCAGGTAGAGCTTTGACGGCAGATAATAAAGGATCTCTCGCCCCTTTGAAAACTGAAGATGGATTTCAAGCGAGTTTCATATGGCCTTTCTTCTCTTGGAAGCTTTCAAAAGCATGAGAGCAGATGAAAAACGAATTTCTTGTGTGCGCCTCAAAGACATGTTAGGACTCACAGGAGTAGCTTTAACAACAACCTGGGTCATAATCAAGCCCACCAGCAACCCCCACCAGAGCCGGTGTACTCTCATGTACTTCCAACCCTATTTTTAACTCACAAACAGCTAGCCGAACCCCACTCAGCCGGCAGAATCACGAATCAGAAAGCTCCTTACCTTCCCCACAATCTGTGTCTTCGTCTGCTATTTCCTCCTCCATTGCAACTTGGGAATCAACACACACACGCACACACACACACACTGCCGGAGCTGCTGGAGAATCGGCTTGCTTACAGATTCCAGACGTGGCTCACGTGGATAAAGGGGGCTTGAGATTGGCCCGGCCCCCCGAAGCCCCGGTATAGACGGGGAGGGGGATTTAGAACTGCATTCCAGGACACAGACCCAGCGGAAAGCTACCTTGCAGTGGTCGTACGCTGCATGTAAATGTGCGCGAGGGAAACGGAAGAAGACTCTGACAAACTGGAGACTAACAGGTGTCAATCCAACTCACACACCGTCTTTATCAGGCCCGTCTAAACTCGCTATCCCGCACAGAGGCCCGGCGGAGGCAGCCAAATGTTTCATGAGCAGGGTGGGGAGTTACATGTCAATACATTTATTTCCTTGCACTATTTTATCTGTGTTATTGTGTTGCACTGTCGGGCAGCCGGTGAACTAAGAGTTCCACCGTCTTAACTACACTGTAGCTATGCACCCATGACTATAAAAGCCTTGAGAAAATGTAATCAGCAACATAATTCAACGCCTGAATACGGCCCGTGTGTGTCCCGTTTCCAACGAAGTGCCTCACAGGACACTCCGCTCTTTGTCGTACAGTGTCTAGTTCGTCTGACGGGAAGCAAACAAGCTTCGCCGCCTTCATATAGCGTGCAAACACATCAGTATGTACTCATCCGTGGTCGATATGTAAAGGAAGACGGGGGACAGGGGGACAGGGGGGCTGCATGAGATCATTTATCTGCAGCTGCTGATGTAAGTGACCTGATCTAAGAAGAAGAAGAAGAAGAAGAAGAAGAAGAAGAAGAAGAAGAAGAAGAAGAAGAAGAAGAAGAAGAAGAAGAAGAGAGAAGAAGAAGGCGTACCTTGGCGGGGGAACGTGAGGGATCAATGGCCTAGTTAGTGGGCCGTGTAATTGAAAGCGTCGGTGTGAGCGCATGAACAAACAGCAGCTGACGGGAGATGTCTAACACATGGAGACAAATCTGCTTCCACCCACTGTCTGCTCCCAGACGCTCACGTGCCCAGGCTCTCAGCCACAACAGGCTCACAGTGAGCAGACTGTCACTAGACTGGGTCGCTGCATGCTATGCTCACCTTTACACAGCTATCTGCAATGTTCATCCGATCCAAGGGTTCTTCGGGAAGTCACTAAAAGTACGTCTCATGTACTCCTTCATAATTAAGTGGTTTACTACGTTTCCCAGAACCATTTGCTACAACTCCCAGAACTCATGTTGAGTTTGGCGGAAGGCTAGAAGTTGTACTAAAAATGTTACTTTGATTTTTCTGATAGATGAAAGCAACACAAAGATAGCGGATTGTTTTCTTTGCAGCCATTGGGAACACTAACGGCCCTTACGTTCATTTCCAGGTTCATATTTGGGAACTCTGATGTTAGCCTTTAGTTTGAACGTTTAACTTGCACATTTGACACTATATAATCCAAAAACATGTCTGCAATATGGACTGAAGTAATGCCTCCGGGGTGCTTTAGGCCAGGCGTCAGAGTTCCTTCACAATGACAGCTTCACCACCAACCAGCAGTCAGCCTGAGCTCCTATCGCTCAGCAATAATTAAACCAGACCCACGGTCACACCCTGCTGGTGGGTTAACCTGTCAGCATTCCCAGCCAGAAAAACGACCACAAGGGGCTCAGCGAGTGAATTGCACCTCTTGAGAGCGTCTTCCGCAGCTGCCGGTGTTGACCGAGTGAGTGGGAAAGCGCCGGGAGGGTTACTTAACAAATGTATTGCAGCTTTTTCTGCACCCTGATTATCCTGCTGCATGTAATCCATTACTCCGGGGCCCCCTGCCGTTCGCTTCTCACTTATTTATGGAGGAATGTGCCCCTGTGCCCACCCTCCCCTGCTATTACTGTCCCATAGCTACGCGGCGGGGCACAAAGCTCTGTTGTGTGCACGAGAAGCGGGGCTCACAGACCGGCAGCCATGCATAGAGACAGCGCTGTTTCGCTGGCTGTTGTTATTATGTCGCAGCTATCGGGATATCGGATGATCCGTTCATGTGGAACTGAGCCGATGTACAAAAGGATCTTATTTAAATATGATTAGAATATATTAAGTTTGTTACACAGAGCAGTAACATCCAGTTTACTGAGTCATTTGGACCGAGACGCTGCCAAGATAATCGTCTAATTATTCGACTGTTTACTTCCTGTCTATCTTCTTCTGCTGCCGATTTAAATGTAGTATTCCACTGCGTTTTCTAATGTGTGTTGTCCACAGCTGACGTTAAAGTGACCGGACTTCTTCTTCTTCAGACAGTCTCTTCATCCTCCGGCGGTCTGTTAGTGAGAATTAACAACCTCTGAAATGCCCAAATTGACCAATGAGAATCAAGCATTCAACTAAGCTGTCTCATACATTGAAAGCAACACATACAAATCAGGAAATAACATTTTCAGTCGTGTGTGTGTGTGTGTGTGTGTGTGGCCTAGCATTACTATACTTGTGGGTTCCTAAATCTGTTTACATAGTCACGTGTGGGGACTCGCCTCCCTTATGGGGACAACATGGAGGTCCCCATAAGGGAGATCATTAATTTTAGGGTGAAGACTTGGTTAGGGTTAGGCATGTGTTGGTTATGGTTAAGGTTAGGATAAGTCTCCAGGAAATGCATGTAAGTCAATGTAATGTCCCCTGAAGTGATGTATACATGGTGTGTGTGTGTGTGTGTGTGTGTGTGTGTGTGTGTGTGTGTGTGTGTGTGTGTGACCCGCTTTAAGCTTCAGACAAAGACTTCTACCCCGACCTGTCACTCGCTGCTGATTCGACAGATAAGCTGTGATTCCGTGCAGGTAACTCACACCGCAGGTCCACAAAGGCCCCCGAAATGCGGCCGAGCCACATTTCTTTCACACCAAGTTCCCACACACACACACACACACACTCTCAGACATTCGTGTGCTAACCAACGCTCGCATGCAGGACATAGGGATCTGTTTCACTCTTGCATGTTCAAGTCATAAAAACGACCATTTCCAGGCATGTCATCACTCGTGAAATCCGCACACAATGAGGAAAACACGGAATGGAAACCTCCCATACGTAGGAGGGGTTTGACTTTGATTTGAAGCTGTGCACATTTGAAATGAACCAATCAAATGGGCTGTGTGTACATGCTGCTAATACACACTCCTCCTCATGACTGAACTACCTCCTTCCCTTTTCTCTGAGTGTGTGTGTGACCTGCCTTTTCTCTGAGTGTGTGTGTGACCTGCTGATCCAAGCCTGCACGCTGTTGTTGGAGTGTATTCACCCTTAGCTGTGATTTCCATTCGGGTCCTGCTTGTAAACTACAGCGCTGTCAACACACTGTTGTTGTTCCACTGTCCGCTCACTGGCTGCCCACTCCTCCAGGAATACAATAAAGCAACACTTTATTCATTATGAATATGTCATTATTTTACTTTTAATTAAAGGTTAATTGTTTAATGTACACTTTGCTTATGTTTCTGTCCCTTTAGTAGATTAGCATACGATAGTATTCTAATTTATTCTGTATACATTAGTGTGTAGATACTCTTCTGAATATATGTCTGTTTCTACTGACGATATGTATTGTATTCTACTTTTAGGACATGTTGTAATCCTCGTCCGATGACCTTCAACATGTTGCTATGACAACACAATTAAAATGTCTAAATAAAGTATCTTATCCAGAGTTCTCTCGTGAACTCTTCTGCCCCCGCACCACATGACGGGATGTCCCTCTTCCACTCTTATTTTTAATCTCTTCTTCACTTCCCCTTTCTCTCACTTAATGAGACATGTCCCAGCTGCTGTGCTACTGTAGATGAACCCTGGTCCCCACCTCCCCGTTATGCGAGACCACCACAACATCTGCTCTGTGGTTCACACACACACACACACACACTGCGAGGCACCTTCCAATTAAAAGTCATGTGTTTACGCGTGGATACGGCACTGTAGGAATGTGTGTAGCCCCATGCCTGTCCAAACTTTCCGTTCTGGTGAAGCTTTGTAAACAACAATGTCTGCCAACCTTTCGGGCAGCGGGCCAACAGATATGAGTTACAGACGAGTGGGAGTGTGGGAGTCAGTGCTGAGGTGACAGCCATGACAGAACACGGGACGTTGCAAAATAAAAGGTTGAATACATACAACGGCCCAGTTTCCCTTTCCTTGAATGTGTTATAGGTTTTAGTGCAGGGGCTAACATCCAATGAACACACACACACACACACACACACACACACACACACAATTAATGCAAAGCAACCAACCAGCTTTCCCTCTTCATACCAACAAGTTGCTGCACTGCATCTTCCGCACACCAGGGGGCGCTGTTGCAGATGCATGACGCGCAGTGCTCAGGGGGAGACGGTGTGTGTGTGAAAGAGCAAATAAGAAGATCCTCAATCTTGCGCGAGGAAATAAACCCTTTCCTGGGTCGTTTATTAACTGAGACACTGAGTGCTGCTTAATTAACCGGTGTGTTTGTTAGTGTGCAATTATGTGTGCGTGTGTGTGTGTGTGTGTGTGTGTGTGTGTGTGTGTGTGTGCCGCACATGTGTTTGCCAGAAAACCCCAGGAGTGTGTACACTTCATTAACTCGTGGCCAGAGTAGGTGTAAGCAAACCTAGAGGATCACATGTCTGCAGGTCTCCCTTGACAACGGTGAGGCCGGTGGCGTCCTGAGGGAGGAGGGAGGGAGGAGGGAGGAGGGAGGGGGGGAGATGCTGAGAACAGCTGCAAATGGGAGGAGGACATGCTTCCTCTTCCCCCCTGAATAAGATAAACGTTTAATTTTGGATTTGATTCACTTTTCAACCTCCTGAGGAGATCCGCCCTGAATGGGCTACAAACTGTTTCCTCCTCGTTCATTTAAAGAGTCCTCTCCTGCTGATGTTCAGGTGTATATCAGTATGTGGTGTCTCCACTTTAAAGAGTCCTCTCCTCTGATGTTCAGGTGTATATCAGTATGTCGCGTCTCTACTTTAAAGAGTCCTCTCCTGCTGATGTTCAGGTGTATATCAGTATGTAGTGTCTCTACTTTAAAGAGTCCTCTCCTGCTGATGTTCAGGTGTATATCAGTATGTAGTGTCTCTACTTTAAAGAGTCCTCTCCTGCTGATGTTCAGGTGTATATCAGTATGTAGTGTCTCTACTTTAAAGAGTCCTCTCCTGCTGATGTTCAGGTGTATATCAGTATGTAGTGTCTCTACTTTAAAGAGTCCTCTCCTGCTGATGTTCAGGTGTATATCAGTATGTAGTGTCTCTACTTTAAAGAGTCCTCTACTGCTGATGTTCAGGTGTATATCAGTATGTAGTGTCTCTACTTTAAAGAGTCCTCTCCTGCTGATGTTCAGGTGTATATCAGTATGTAGTGTCTCTACTTTAAAGAGTCCTCTCCTGCTGATGTTCAGGTGTATATCAGTATGTAGTGTCTCTACTTTAAAGAGTCCTCTCCTGCTGATGTTCAGGTGTATATCAGTATGTAGTGTCTCTACTTTAAAGAGTCCTCTCCTGCTGATGTTCAGGTGTATATCAGTATGTAGTGTCTCTACTTTAAAGAGTCCTCTCCTGCTGATGTTCAGGTGTATATCAGTATGTAGTGTCTCTACTTTAAAGAGTCCTCTCCTGCTGATGTTCAGGTGTATATCAGTATGCAGTGTCTCTACTTTAAAGAGTCCTCTCCCGCTGATGTTCAGGTGTATATCAGTATGCAGTGTTTCTACTTTAAAGAGTCCTCTCCCGCTGATGTTCAGGTGTATATCAGTAGGTAGTGTCTCTACTTTAAAGAGTCCTCTCCTGCTGATGTTCAGGTGTATATCAGTATGTAGTGTCTCTACTTTAAAGAGTCCTCTCCCGCTGATGTTCAGGTGTATATCAGTATGCAGTGTCTCTACTTTAAAGAGTCCTCTCCTGCTGATGTTCAGGTGTATATCAGTATGCAGAGTCTCTACTTTAAAGAGTCCTCTCCTGCTGATGTTCAGGTGTATATCAGTATGTAGTGTCTCTACTTTAAAGAGTCCTCTCCTGCTGATGTTCAGGTGTATATCAGTATGTGGTGTCTCCACTTTAAAGAGTCCTCTCCTCTGATGTTCAGGTGTATATCAGTATGTAGTGTCTCCACTTTAAAGAGTCCTCTCCTCTGATGTTCAGGTGTATATCAGTATGTAGTGTCTCTACTTTAAAGAGTCCTCTCCTGCTGATGTTCAGGTGTATATCAGTATGTAGAGTCTCTACTTTAAAGAGTCCTCTCCTGCCGATGCTCAGGTGTATGTATGTAGTGTCTCTACTTTAAAGAGTCCTCTGCAGACTCCAGCAGTTCATTAGTTATCGCTTGGAGGACTACTTCCTTACGCCTGCAGCCGCATGAGACTCAAAATCCCACATTGCTAGTGTTCTCCCGACTAGAGGAGCCATCTTTTGGCCATGTGAAGATAAGTGGACATCAGATCGTCCTGCAGACTGTTACTGCGGACTCTCCAGGATACAGCATCTCCTAGGGATCCCACACACACACACACACACACACACACACACACAGGGGAGTAATCTAACTGGTGATAATGAAATGCTAGATGATACATTTTAGGTCCTACATATAAGGACATGCACTGATAAGAGTCCTTAGCAAGTGAAAGCAACTTGTGTCCACTTTGCTGAAGTACGTTCACGATGCATTCAGCCTGCCTTTGACTTTTTCTGCCCTCACACAACTTCCTGCACCAAGTGATTACGCCGCAATTGTCTGTCTTCATGGCGATAAGCAGCTTACAGCCAGTCAATCATGTGTCCCCTGCTCTGTGTATCTCAGCGTAGAGCTTATTACCACCAAACAGCTCAGGAAAATTAAAAAGTAATAAATCAAATAACTCCAGATCAGCATTCATTCCCTGCGTGGCATCAGGCTCGAGGACAAAGCTGTATTATTTCAAAATGCACTGCTCAAACAACCAACAACGGACTCTCAAAGTGTCCGTCGCTGTGTGTGTGCGAGCCGACGGGTCTGAGTGGCTCCGTACGGCCCCAGCTTTGGGGAGGCGGGTGCTGCTGGAGCTGATACGTGATGCAGGTGGTGGAGGGATGTGAAACGGGCCCTGAGGAGGGGGGGGGCACCTCTGAGCATCCTGGGAACAGAAGAGCCTCTGTCCCGGGCTCTATCTGAGGAAGCTGCTGGCTGAGGGGGTCAGCGGGCGGACCGGAGCCAAGCGCTGAGGCTCCGTGGTGCAGAAAGGCACCGTGGCCCACAGGTGCAGACGGGCTACAAGGCCTTTGAGGAGAGCTGGCTGCAGCTTCAGGAACAATGCAAATAAATAAACACAAATGTACCAAAACACGTGAAGAAACGTCTCCAGCGACTTGACAACACGTGCAGCGTTTAGAGAACATTCAGCAACTAGAGGAGACGTGGCAGCGTCTGCTGAAAGCTGCAGAAACCAGACGCTGAAGAAGCTCAAAACACAACGAAGACCAGGGGACACTAAAGAGTGACGCACACAGCTGGGAGACCAGGGGACACTAAAGAGTGACGCATACAGCTGGGTGGCTAGGGGACACTAAAGAGTGACGCACACAGCTGGAGACCGGGGGACACTAAAGAGTGACGCACACAGCTGGAGACCGGGGGACACTAAAGAGTGACGCACACAGCTGGGAGACCGGGGACACTAAAGAGTGACGCACACAGCTGGGAGGCCAGGGGACACTAAAGAGTGACGCACACAGCTCGGAGGCCGGGGGACACTAAAGAGTGACGCACACAGCTGGGAGGCCAGGGACACTAAAGAGTGACGCACACAGCTCGGGAGGCCAGGGGGACACTAAAGAGTGACGCACACAGCTGGGAGACCAGGGGACACTAAAGAGTGACGCACACAGCTGGGAGACCGGGGCTGAAGTCGAATAGTCCATTTAGCTTAGGAACCTTCCTAAAGGAGTGAAATGACCCGGAAGTCCCTCAGTGGCAGCCATGATAAGGGCCGTTCGAATTCTCTAGAATGATGAGAATGAAAGGAAAGGAGGTTTCAAGCTTCCTTTATAGCCTCCTTTAGCTTAGGAACCACTGGACCTCCCTAACCGACAGGAGAAGCGAAAATGCTGTCCCCACAATGCATTGCAGCCGCAGCATTTGCCGCCACTCAACAGTCGGCCGTTCACGGAAACAACCGATTATGACGGAGAAATGATATCATGAAAGTTACGGTGCTTATTAAGCATTTTAAAACATAGGTGGTAAGTTGCCAAAGTGCTTTGTTCTGAACGTTCATCAGTATTATAATCAAAGAGAGAAATATGAACGTTAGTTTTCACTGAAATGATCAAATAAAGTCAACATCTCAGTCTTTCACTGAGCTGTGTGGGGTTTGTTCAACTTCTAAAAGATGAATGGTGATATACACAGTGATAGATGTTCAGGACTAACGTTTATAATAAATACATCTGTATTGATTTAAGATATTTAGTTCATCAATCATACGTGTTGGGATCATTTGTATTAATGTGGACCGGAGGGAGAGGGAGACGAGCATAAGTTTCACTTTCCTTTTTATTTCAGTTCCAGCTTTGGTCCTGAAGAATCTGTTTCTCTGTTGTCCCACGTTCATAAAGCAAAGCAGCAGCATCAGAGCACGGAGCAGAGTCTCTAGATGAGTTCACAGCAGTCCCTCGTTCTTATTGAACATCCATGTTGTAGTCCGCTGTATAGAAAACTGTGGTTTCCATGGTTACCCTACAGCAGCAGACGCACATTCAGGACGTCCGCTGGCGCATCAGAAACACGTCGGAGAGTGAAAGTGCATTCGGATTCTCTAAAGTACCGCAGTCTCTTCTCCTAAGTCCTTTTGAATTCTCCTATCCACTATCCCTTAACCCGTGACCTTTCACTCAGAGGTCAAGGGAATAGGAGATAGGGTTAGAACTTAGGACTTAGGAGCTGATTTTTAAAGCTGATTTTTAAACTAACATTGCAACACTATCCGACTGCAGCCCTGGGCTGCAGTGTTGCAATGTTGTGTTGCAATGTTTTGGGCTTATTTGAACAATGTGGTCACATGACCCAGATAACTTCTGATGTCACTGCAGATCTGATTTGTATATCCATCTCTGTAGAAGGGGCTGCGAATAAGAACCAGAGAAAGCAGCAAGAAAGGCATGAACTGTAATGGTGTGAGTGCATTCTTCCCCTCACCCTATTCTTTACCTGAAACACATGGTGTGCGTATATTTTCAAGAGATTCCTTCGTGGAATCACAAGAATGCAGGTGAGAGGAGGCAAGGAGAGGAAGCAAGGAGAGGAAGCATTACGGTGTGGTTTCAGCTTTCCCGTGGGAGCAGGAGAAATACTGAGTGCCGACAGCGTTTAATAGTTTCGCTATTTAGGAGTTTAGGAGTATGTGTGTGTGTGTGCGTGCGTGTGCGTGTGCGTGTGCGTGTGCGTGTGTGTGTGTGCATGTGTGTGTGTGTATGTGTGTATGTGTGTGCGTGTGTGTGTGTGTGTGTGTATGCTACCGGCACAGCAGAGCCAGTGATTGATGTAGCTGTGTACACGGAATAGTTACCCGGCATCATATCGCCCAGTGGAGTTATTGGCCTCTGCGCTGTAATCACACATTTAAATCTAGTGGCTGTCCAAACTGTCTTGCAAATTAAACTTGTCGAATGTCGAGTCCATTAAGAGCTTTCCCCCCTATAATTAAAGTCAATGTCAATCCTTCGTACTTCCTCTAAATAAGTTACAGTCCTTCAAAACAATAGGCAAAGCCAATTCAGAGGCATGACCTCCCTAGCATGAAATTGGTGCTTTGTCTGTTCCCACCGTGCACACACAGAGAGTGGTCTATTCATCGGACAGGAACAAAGCAGCCCCTTCAAGTGCTATTAAGTTAAATACTAATTCCCTTCTGGCTGTTTGTTCCCTGCCCTGTCCTCTTTGGGAGCGTACCCTTTGCTCCGTGGTAGGTCTGAAACACATTTGTTTTAACACAAGTCTAACAATAGCGGAGGGGGAGAAAATATTTTTTTTAGCCTCAGCCGGAGTCTACCGGGGAACCGAGCTCTCTGATTGGCTATTAATGACATCATGCCCAGGGCGAGCGCGACAGTGTCATCAGTGCTGAAGCATTTCAGTGATGTAATTCAGGGAGTAGCACCCCTTCTTTCTGCCCCATATCCTTCCTCCTTTCTCCATCTCCATCACGCCCTCTCAGCTATGCGTCCATCCCACCTGTTTATTAGCGCGTACAGACGGAGATTACAGCTCGGAGCAAGAGGAGAACTTTCACAGTTCCTAATCCTGTCTGCGTCCTGCAGCTGGAATTAAAATATTGATTGGAGATCAAGCCTGGATGTTTCCCACGAGGTGTGAATAAAGACGTGAAAATCCAGGTGCGTGACGTCGTTAATGTAACTGTTATGGATAAAGAGCACATCGTAATCACAATCGAAAGGGTGTAATGCAGTGCTTCTCAAAGTGTGGTCCGTGAGCGCCCCCTAGTGGTCCGTGAGTATATTGGTAACATTTCACATTTGAAATAAATAAGTTTTCCGCACTCTCGCGGGAATATCTCCGCAATGGAGCGAGCTTAAGTTTCACTTTTATTGCATGATATAGCCCAGCGCAACGCCTTCGTCACACATGTTGCCACCTGTTCGTACCATTTCCAGGTGATTTCTAATCTGTTCTAGAAAAACGAGATAGGTCAGGCCCGGTTTTACGGGGGTGCATAAGGGTGCATTGCACCCTCAGTTGAGTCGTTATGCACCCTCATTTGAGAAATGAAAAGTAAAAAAAAAGTGAAAGAAATGAAAAGTGAAAAATATTACATTTTGCCTACTATTACTAACAATAGCAGTAATAATAATAATAATAATAATAAGAAGAAGAATATAGTTGAAATAAAATAAATTGTAATTGTGGTTGAATAGCATTGTCTGCTGCATTTATTTGATCAATTGAAACGGTAAGTAACGTTATTATGTCAGGTGCGCGTGACCTGTGCCGCTGCACATTCGTCATCTGCAAGGTGCTGACACAGCAGTCAATGATGGATCAGAAAATGGTTCAAACAACCAGCCCTTATCGCCAGCATACACTGCATCTACTGCAGGAATAACCAGTTCAGATCATGGGGACATTACGTTACTGTCGTGGACACTAACGTCCTCCTGCCCGCCTCGCCCACAGAGGCAGAGCAGCCACAGCCGTCTTCGTTACCCCAAACACCGCCACCCCTCGGCGGCCCGCAAGTGCCAGAGGACCTCTGCAAAACAGAGCCAGCCCAGGTATATTTAAAAAAGTACCCAACTCGCCTGTACAGTGGGGTGAGGCGCTCATTTTGCAGCTCATGGTTTCAAAACAGAGATTGGCTGGAATATTCATGTAAAAAAAGATGCCATCTTCTGCTATGCATGTAGACATTTTGGTTCAAGTAAGTCAGATGCCTTCACCACAACTGGCTACAACAACTGGCGCCATGCTCTTATAGGCTACGTGATGAGGGACTGGGAAGGCATGAATCAAGCAAAGAGCACATAGATCCATAGATCTCTTCATGTTGCTCTCAAAGTGCACCAGATTGATGGTTTTAACTTCAATATTAAAAAACAAATCTTCCCGGGGAGCATGCCCCCGGGCCCCCCTAGAGGAGGTGAGGGCCCCCCTAGAGGAGGTTAGGTACACTCCCCACTTATAAAAATAGCACTTTACCACTGCACCCTCTCTAATCTCAGATGCACCCCGAGTCATTTTGTTCTGGAACCGGGCCTGAGATAGGTGGTCCGCGAGTGTTTTTGTATTGGTTAAGTCCTTGGTATGAAAGAGTGTGAGAAACACTGGTGTAATGGGATCGCTTTCCCCACAGGAACAACATCTAACTTACATGAAAAAGGTACTAAATTCACCGAATGTGTTTCCAACATCTGAGCGTTCCCTTGATTTATTCAGACCATTTTTGGCTCGCCCTTCACATCTGCTTTTTAATCACAATTTGTGAATGTGTGTGTGTGTGTGTGTGTGTTCTGGGCACGCATCCAGCGCTCAAGCGGATTAGCGGGGGGACTCTACCCCTGATCAAAGCAGCGCAGAATCCAGTTTACTGGGACTGACTGTGTAACACATAACCCCCGTGGAAATGATACTGTGTCGATGCTTCAAAAAGCCCAATACCTCCGACTGCAATGCAGCACGGACGCTTTCAAAAAGGGACTAGTTTCTCAGATGTCCTCACGGTCATTCGGTCACGTTCTGGTCGAAGGGAACAACTCAAACTAAGAGCTGTCAACATGCATGCAGCAGCTCTGTAGAAACTTGCATTGATGGTTGTTTCTGAAAAGACTCCCGGGAATCTCGAGAGTCCTCCCGCGACACGGCGAAATGTTTTGGTTCAGAGCTTCCAACAACAAAAAGCTCAACGTAGCAGAAAGATTATTTCACCGTGCCGGCAGGGAAGATAATATCGACTGTTTACGGAACGAACACAATCAAGAAATCTGCGGGTGGCATGGCTCATCAGCAGCTGCCAACAGCCATACGCATATTTATCCCTGGATTAAATGTATTATTAATCTTGGCAGCAAGCAACTTCAATTTGCTGTTTTATGTGAAAAACAATACTTTGAGTAATGGGGAAGGAGTCGCTCGTGGTGACAAATCCACTGAGGATTCCTCTGCAGGTCCTCTGACACTCACTGCACTTCTGTTTCCAGCAGCAACAGGAAGTGAAGAATACAGCCCCGATAAACCCACCGTTCATCACTTGCCCAGCATCACAGGTTAATAGCTGGGGGACATATGTGGAGACATGAGACGCTTCACAGTCAGATATACCTCTCATGAGATGCTGAAGTCAAAAACAGTGAATATTGGACTTTCTTTGAGTCAGATTACCAATATCAAAACTCAAATTAATTTAAGGAGACAACAGTTGCTAAAACTTTAAAAAAGGTACGGTTATTTCCCCCTTTCCTCAACCTGAACATCAGCATGTCCTCTTTAAAGATTACACATATCTTTTCTGTCAATTTAATGTGTGGGCATTTGTCACAACTGTTGACAATATTCAAGCACTCCTAAACTGCAACATACTTCAGATGTGTGTACATAATTCTGCTGCACATGCACACGTCTATTGACTCTAGATGGGCCCCGTGCTTTATCGATGCACCACCACCACATTCAGACGGAGAAAGTGATGGAGCCGTTCTCCAGCTCCGCGGAGAGTCCTCCATCAAACTGTCTGAGCTCGACCGAGCGTCCAAATGGGACGTGTCTGAGTCTAATAATAAAAAGGCCTCCTCTGGATCCGTCTGCCTGAACAGATCCGGACGAGCTGCTTGGCTAATATCACAGGAAGCTCCGACAGACGGGAAATGGGAATTGATATCTTAATACGCGAACAAACCCACGTCGAGCACATTCCTGCTATGAAATGCCTCGGCGTGATTAACAGGCAGGCAACTCGCCACATTTCAACACGACTTCACGTGCACACACATGCTGATATGTACACACACACACCAACACACACACGCTGATATGTACACACACACACACACACACTTCATTATGTACGTGGTTATTTTGCGATGCCTCTGAGGCTAACCACCGGCTAATGTCTTTAGCATGTGCCTGGCAGCCCATTGGCTCCCGACGGTCTCCAGGTTTTTCCGGAGAGCTGATATAGAAGCGGGGCATTGTTGTGTCGCTGCCGGTGAGGAAACAACACTGTCGTGAAAGGAAACCAGAGCGGGAAGGAAACCTCGAAACAAAGTGCTAAGAAAAGGTGATCGAGACCTACGGATCCGTGTGTGTGTGTGTGTGTGTGTTTTAAAGGAGCCGTTTCCCCGTCTTCCTGCCATTATAAAAACCAATCTTGGAATGTTCTGCGGCCTCGAAGTTTAAGGTAGAGGGTTCTTGGGGGAATGGAAACTCTAAGCAAACCAATTACACCCCCCCCCCATTTATGGGAAATGTAATGACAGGCTTGTTATGGCTGCTCCCGTAATATAGATATTATCTGTAAAGGCCAGCTTAAAATATAACGTTGCAAAGTCGAGCTCAGACCAGAACTCTGTCACCACGGCTGGAAATGGGGAAAAAAACTAAGAGTTATAATAATTGTCAGCAAAATTGATCTCCCACACTATAGGGACATACTTTACAACACTGGCACACACTCCGCAGGGTGCTGAGGTGAGGAAAGGTAAAAGACTTACTGCATCGTTAAAAATGTCAGGTTTTACAATATGGCTTTCATTACTGTGAGGGGCGCCCGGGGCGGAATAGATCTGTGCAAACAGAGAGCAGTCTGAACATTTCCACAGCATCCAAAAACATACTTTCAAAGTTTAGATTATTCCTCTGCGTCATAGGTCTTCGTTGTTATCCAAAAACTATCGAGACGAGAGCTTCTATTGCACGCGTTTCTTTCTTTCTTCATCGAAGTCGGCCCTGTAGTTTTCTTTTGAGTGAATCCAACACCCAGGTGCCGCCAATTCAAGAGAGAAAATAGTCCCCAAAAAACCGACTTTTGCAACTTCACTGTAACCAAATGCCGAGTCCATCACATGCAACAGCATCTTAGAGGTTTCACACTTGTATAATCCGTAATCCGGTAACTCCACATATCCGTACACTCCTGCACGTCTGTCATCAAAGTCACCCTGGAAAGGTTATATTTGATATTGGCGGTTTCCCAGTGTTTACATGGCTGAGTGTATTTATCAGTCGGAGCAGGAAGCGGTTCTTTAAACACAGCATGTCCACGACAGATTTCCTCAAAAACTTCAACTCAGGTATCTGCCGTTCCTAGAATAGCTCGGCTTGAACGAAAACATCCCAGCGTCCCAGGCTTTGCAGAAGACTTTCATATATCTCAAGTGTGGCTAAAGGAGTTCGTCAGGCTGGGGAGTCATTACAAAATCATGCCACGAATTTCAATTTGGTCGATAGAGAGCGTAGAAACGTTAAGGAAAAAGGGTTGTTAAATAGGGTCACGCACAGAAGGCTCACCCGTAGTTAGGTAGATTTAATACTCAAATTTAAACGTCATTACTTTGAGAGGACAGGAAACCTCGAGAGTCAAAGAGTTGGACAGGCCTGACAGCCTCGTCTCACCTCGTGATCGATGTGCTGAGACGGCACAAAGCTCGTCTGTCAGAGGACACACACAGGCCGGGGACGTTCCTGTGTGAAGTGGGAGGACCCGCGTCAAACCAACTGCCTTCAGGAGTGGACTCGGTGTGTTTACACAGAGAGGAAAGAGCCGGGGGGGTTAGTGGCGACTGAAGAGTGTCTGAGCCTGTGGGGGGGGGGTAACATGTGTCTTACCCCCCTCCTTGTGAGTGCCAGGGTCAAACAAATCCTCCACATGGCCTTATTAAGTGTTGGTTCTTGCAGTTAGAGCGTAATTGCTGTTACTTTGCTTAGCTGTGTCATCATTTATCTGCTGAGCTTTTAAGCTTTTAAATGTACCGTTGTTAACTAAAGCAACTTCTCCAGGAGAAACACAACCGATATGTGATTAGTTTAGCCTAACTTTGCACATTTGGGAATGTATGCAGATGAGGAGATGCTTGCCGTATGAAAGCATCCGGGCTGCTCAAAAAAAGCACATGTTTTTATAATTACTATCACTGCCTGAACGTGAGACACAGGTCCACACTGCAAGTTTAACCATGTGTTAAATAATAACTATTTAGATTACGAGGGTCAACAATATGCTGATTGCTGGGTGGGATGGGTAGATGGTAAAATATAGACATGTTAAGATTTAGGCAATTTGTACATCTCTTCCTCCCAGACACTTATGGCGCGTTTCCACTGCAGGCCTCGCTCGGTTTGGCTAGGCCCGGTCCACTTTAATGCTGCGTTTCCATTACAGTTTAGGAACTGGGGCAGTTACTATAGTAACGCAGTGTAGGCGGAGACAGACTGTCTATGTCATGGAGAATACAGACGCTGGTTTATTTATGTCTGTATGTCGTTGCTGTGAGTGTGGACGATCGGAGCATATATAACGTTAGCTTAGCTGATCTCCATTCAGAAAACACGCATTTTAAAAGGGTTGTTCGCCTGCCGTCTGTCTGCAGACTTGTCAAAGCATTCATTCATGGTGTTTACTAACCGGTATCAGTGTGTCGTTACTTCGGCATCATTTTGAAACGTGTATTACAATGAAATCACGGTCAAATATGTTCATCTTGTTGTAGTCGTAGCCCCTTGCCAGCGATTCTCTCTCTAGTTTAGCATGCTCAGCCCGACTCAGCCCGGTTGTTCCTGGCCCTGGAACCACGATTTTATGGGGCCAGAAAAACTGTGAATTAGGAGCCGGTACTAGGCCAAGTGGAAACGCAACCAAAACCGGGCCCCGCACAGCTCAGCACGCTTAAAGCGAGCTCCCCGCTGCAGTGGAATAGTGAGGAAAAAGATGAAATAGTGTTTGTCATCCAAGTAGATTATTTCCACAAGAACTAGGACATATTCCTGCATTACAACACACGTTTAAGACCAGATGTGGAACAGTTGTCTGACTGTAGTTCAACCTGAAGAGATGTTTCCAGCAGGCTCTCCGCAGTGAGGCCTACTGTGCGGAAAAACATCTAATTTCATGTCTTGGCAAATGTTCCATTCGCTCCAGCAGCGCCGACGTCACGACAGGAAGCATGATTTCCCTCCGTGGATTATCCTCGTCACAGCAAAGCCTCCAGCATCCACTGCAGCAAATGTGAGGTCTAATGTAAGCCATCGCCCAACAGCACGGACAGAAGAAGAACACTTTTCCATCCCCACTGCCTCCTCTACTCGGCAGGAGAGAGCATTTCTTGCATCCTACGATCTTTATTTGAAGCTGAATTTATTATTGTCTGCTTTAGATTTCTCAGGTTGACATTAGTGGCTGACAAAGGCCTTTAAAGCCAAATGTGAGTAATAGAAATATCTTACGGCCCGTCTACACTACAGGCATCAAAAAATCTTGAAGCTGGTCGTGTCTGAGGCTTGGCGACCAACAACCAATCAGGAATCTCCCGCCCCCGGCATACAAAGCAATAGCAATGTTAAAACGAAGTAAACTGGATATAAACTCCCCAAACAGGCGAAAACCTACCAGTTTCCCCCACCGTCTCTGCCCCCTCCCCCCACTGTCTCTGCCACCTCCCTCCATGCTGGTTCCTCCGGTTTGTATCCCGGTAATAGTTCTGGTCGTAAAGAACCGGGTGATTTGCTACCGTAACTTCTCGTTTGGAATATGAGGAAATTAACTGCGGTCTGGTTCTCCCTGCTTGCACGTGGTTTGATTGGCTAGCGCTTGTACTGGCGGGATTTGCATAAACGGGATTTGATTGGCTGATGCCAGCTTCGAAAGCATCGGGAGCTCACGATGCTTTTGAAGCCATGCTCCGCTCTCCACAATGCAGTTCGGCGAAGATTCAAAATCTTCTGCGTCACCCCATTCAAGTGAATGGGCGAAGCGTTGAAAGCATTTTTCGATGCCTGTAGTGTAGACGGGGCGTTATCTTCCAGGACTTTAAAGGCTGCTTAAGTCCCTGACACACCAAGCCGATTTCGGCCGTCGATAAGCGTCGTGTCGCCCTACTCAGATTGGTGTGTCCCGCACCGTTGTGTCTTTTCGGCCGGGCTAACGGCCGTCGGCCAAATAAGTCACTCTGATTGGCTGTTCAGCTTAGCGAATCAGTGCATGAGAAGCGAAACGGAAGTGAGGGACCCAAACAAACTATTAAGAAGGCAAATCTAAGATTCCATTTAACTCCAGCTCTCGACTCAGGTCGGGGAAAGCCCGGTGAGCTTCTCGCTGTAGAGGGAACATGGAACACGCTATTTGTTGTTTGTTTACATCACGCAGTCTGTCTTCCGGTTGTTGCCTCTTTTGAATGACGAATACACACTACCGCCGCCTGCTGGTAAGGAGAGTTATTGCCACTCACGCATGCGCAGTTCGTACGTGTTCGTACACTACTTGGCCGTCGGCTGGCTGAAGTCTTTGCGGTGTGTTCCAGTGCGACACATTGCCGAGACGCAGAGACGTGAAGAGACGTGAGGGAGACGGGAGGAGATGTGAGGAGACGGGAGGAGACGTGAGGAGACGTGAGGAGACGGGAGGAGACGGGAGAGGGAGACGGGAGGAGACGGGAGGAGACAGGACGTGTTCTTTGGTGTCAGTTTGGTGCGTGAGGACCTTTAGATAAGATGTTATATACTACACTTTCTAACCACTATGGCAGAAATGTAAGATTTTAAGACTAACTGTTCCCCAGAAAACGATTTAGCTCAAAATGAGGTCAATTTACACGAGAAGAAGACAATTACCGTGACAGAGATTTAGCCCGATTACACCTTGCAATCATCTCCACCTCTATAAGTTGTGTTTGGCCATCAGGACCTTTTCTCGTCTAAGCTGCTGTAAGTCTTCCTCGAGGACGCGATCAGTTATGAGCAGCTAATTGAGAAGGAAGAATCTTACAAGCGTATTGGACAGAACTGTTGAAACAAAGCACTGTCCCGTCCCAAATTGTGAAAGGTGAAAAGTAATTTCCGTGGTTGGGATTGAAGAAATCAGCAGTGGGTTTGCTTTAAAATGGTCAGTTTCAATTGTGACGAGCTTTAAGGGTCGTTGTGACCTTCACAAGGGTAGCTTGTCGACTACAGTTCTTATTATAAGTTCTACTTATCGGTACAGCTTCCACAGTTTCAGCCATTATGAGATTTAAAACTATCAACATCCCTTTCCGGACGAAAAATCCAGGACCAAAGACTTTTCTAAATATTATGAAAAATTGGTCTTTTATATACTTTAATATTGTTTTAATGCAAAAGTGAAATATGCATATGCTGCAGCAGGTGTAGGAGAACAAGAAGAGCTTTTTGAACATTAAAGCATGGAGACATGTCCCAGTAGAGACACTGCATACTTGTCCGTCACCTTTTTGTTTAATCTAATCGGAGTTCAATATATGACTCTAAAGCGAAATATGCATTAATAGCCGTCAGTTTAACCCTTTCTGAATCTACAAATATGCACTTTTTAAGAGCCTTTCGCAGTGGGAACTTTTCACAATCCGTATTTCAACTTCCACCAAGAAGAAGAAAGATCTGGAAGGAGATTTGATCAAAGTCCTGAAGCTCAATGAGACGTGGCACGAGTTGGCCGGGGCCCGATGAGAGAGGACAGTGCAGACAGCTCTCAGGAGAAGCACCTGGTCACCCCCCCTCCTCTCGGCCACATGCCACTGGTCCAGGTGTGCTTCCAGCCAGCTCCATGTCCCGTGGCAGCCGTCAAACCTGCTAGATTTGCATCAGCCAATACACATGGCCCAGGTTAGCGCTTGATGTCCTGCTCACATCCACACACGATCCGTTATGTGATGCGAGGAAGCCCGTAGAAAGGTAATCAGGCGGTCTCATAATGGCCTCAGACAAGCTACCGTGTGCCCTTTCCCCCGTGCCAGAATCACCTCATGTGCTACCGTTTAGACAAATAGCCGCGCTGAGTTAGACTGGCAGTCAAAGCAGAGCCTCGGAGTTAATAACCTTTGGTCTGGGGAGAAGTCGACACCGTGCTACATCAGCAAAGCCACAGAGGAAACTTATGGGAGGCCGTGTGAGGCTGTCAGAGGGTGATGAAAGATGAGGTCCGGGGGCTCTGGAAAGGTCATTTGTCTTTGTGACGAGGCGACCGGTTTACCCCCTCCCTACAGCGGGGGAGCCGGTACTCATCGCTGTATCACACACACCACTGCACACCTGACAGACACACACTGCAACACATGGCATCGTGTGGAAGCCATGCTAATCCGTGTGTAACCTACGGTGGCACACACAGCACATATACAACATGGCAATGGTGTTACAAAGCACATTGTAAACCCAGTTTGACATCACGCGAGTTTCCGATGTGGAATTATCTTTGTTTTCCACTCGAGGAGGCCAGTCCTTTCCAGATGTAAATCCACTCGATAATGGAAAAACGTCCCTGTGGTATTGGAGCGCTCCAGACAGGATCACGGCCTTGTTAAGAACGAGAATGCTTTTTTATTTGCAGACATCAGAAACGGAGAGGCATAGCACTCAGAGAGAAGCCATCACTGTTTACACATGCTTAATGCCCATGTGAACTCAGTGGGAACATTGATCAGTTGCATCCAGACGGCACACAGCACCACACATGGGTAAATGTACAGTGAACTGATCTCAAATCAGCCACTCCTCTGATCAACCAAAGGGAGATTCAGAGGCATCGAACCGACGAGGAGCAGCTGAATCCGAGAGTCGTGTTGTTGTGTGCGAGTGACCGCGATGTTTTCAAGTTCAGCCTCTCGTGGTCTGACCCTCACCACTCGTCTCCCCCATTAGCTTAATTAGACACAGCCACACACACATTAGACGGTCCGAGTCTCTTCTGCTGCTTCACACACACACACACACTGAATAGCTGGCTGCAATTCAAGGCACCACAGAAAACTTGTGCTGGTCGCCGGCAACCAGCACACGCTAAGAACCGCTGCTCGAGCCGGCAACCAGCACACGCTAAGAACCGCTGCTCGAGCCGGCAACCAGCACACGCTAAGAACCGCTGCTCGAGCCGGCAACCAGCACACGCTAAGAACCGCTGCTCGAGCCGGCAACCAGCACACGCTAAGAACCGCTGCTCGAGCCGGCAACCAGCACACGCTAAGAACCGCTGCTCGAGCCGGCAACCAGCACACGCTAAGAACCGCTGCTCGAGCCCTGTGGAATTTAAAATGACAATAATATCGAGAAGCCTTTTTCTCAAGTCATGCAAGAATGTTCCGTTTGAATCCACAGAGGGAGGAGAGACGGGTGTTGTTTGCCCTCACGTTTGAGTGAGCATCCGTGTGTGTGTGTGTGTGTGTGTGTGTGTGTGTGTGTGTGTCCAGATGCAGCTACTCACCTTTCTTTGCTCGCTCTCTGCAGTTCAGAAAAAGTCCTGACAGGAGAACCAGAGTGTCACAAACTAACTCCGTCGCACTCCCAAACTTTTCGCTCTCTCCAGGCAGATCTGCACACTCCCCCTCTCCCCCCCTCCCCCTTTTCTCTCTCTCACTTCAGCACTTCCTGGGCTGCTGTTTATGCTCCAATCAGGCCATCAAAGAAGCTGCTGCTCCCCCCCTCTTCTCCCTGAGCTAACAGTCATTGTTGCTTGTCACACGTAGACCTCTGTGCGCGCGCGCGTGTGTGTGTGTGTGTGTGTGCGTGTGTGTGGGGAGAATGAGAGTGAAGAAGGGGTTGAAGACGGAGGATGGGAGGGGGGTTTCCTGAACGAACGATACACACTTTTTCAAGCATGAGGAGAAAAAGGGGGCAGCAGTAAGGGGTCGGGGGGGGTTTCTGGAACGTTCTCTCTAAATCCAACAGCTTGTCGTTACAAACCGCAGCGAGGCTCAACCCGTCGAAGCCCCCCGAGAGCCTCCGAGCCTCCGAGCTTTTTCCATAGTCGGCCAAACGGTTTCACCACGATCCGAACTCAAAGCCCCTCGCGTCTAATGCCCCTCAATCCAAGGGGGACAGCTCTCTCCAGGCTTTTGGGGGTGGTTCAAAACAGTGTGGAAATGGGGGTGAGGCGTAGGGGGGTGAAAGGTGAGGAGGGGGTGCAGACAGGTTGACAGCCGCACACTGAGCTTTTGTTGGTGTTGTTAACGGGTCACTCGTCGCAGCATGGACACACCTCGAGGGTCGTGGAAGAGTTCAGACCGAGCTCAGGCTAACGTGTGTCGCGGTCAAGATCGGATTGAAACGAGAGTCAGACGATTCACTTAAAAGGGTCGTTTGGGTTCATTACATTTCTTATTGTGCGGTTGCGATGACTTTGTAATTATGATGACAATACAAATTGCAACATTTCAGCGGGAATATCAAACCGCTGAATGTAATGGATGGATGAAAAGTCAGAGCGAACACACTATCGGAAAGCCGATGTGAATGCAAGAAAGACTGCGGCCCTTTTCTGCTTTCGGGGGTTTTCCAAACATTTCAGAAAGCAGCTTTAAATCTCGTCCGACTATATATTTAGCGACAACGCTGCAAGAGCTAAAACATCAATTAGAATGTTAGCTCGGACCCGATGTGTAAAGCGCTGGTAACAAAGTAAACCGTCGATTGGTTCCCTCAGTCTGAGCCAGGCTGCACTCCGGAAACATCCATCTCGCTGTGTAGTCTGAGCGCCTTGGAGACCACTCCTCTTGTGCACACAAGCCCCTCACAATCTGGACATTCAATACTGTGGTTCATTGTTCAAGAGGCTTAGACGCAGCAAACTTCAAAGCAAACCCGAAACATGAAAGGGGGAGATGTGGCTCAGGTGTGTCCGCTTTCTGCATCAGCACCTATTATTAAATGCTGCTTCGATCACATGACAGGAAGAGACTCCGGTGAACAGGTGCAGGGAACCGACAGCTCCGTTGTGTGTAAAGGGAACGGTTTGTTGATATGTGAAAAAGGGAAATGCCTCCACGTCACTTTCTTCCTGAATGAACAACGTAAACAGGCCCCACTCTGACGAACCCCTTGTGTTGAGGCTGAAAAGAGACGCGGACAAACGGAGACGCAATAACTCAAAACAGTTGGGATGTATCAGAGAAGAGGGCGCAGGTGAGGATCACAGCTGAAGCTTTGCAGACGGTGACGGCCCGTCCACACCACAGCGTCGACAACTCCAATCTGCCCGTTCGCTTTGAATGGGGTGACGTCACGTAGCCTCGCTTTTTCGCCGAACTGAATTGTGGGTAGCAGAGCGGTCCGTCTCCGCCGTCTCCGGCGTCAGAAGTTGAACAATGTTCAACTTCTGACGCCGGAGACGCCGAGTAGCCAGCGCCAGCCAATCAAATCCCGTTTCCCAAAATCTGACAGCTGAAGCCGTAGCCAATCAAACCGCGTCAAAGCTGGGAGAGATATCCCGCCGTTCATTTCTATATTTCAAAAAAAGTTGGAGGAGAAACTAACTATCGCCGTAGCGATCACCCGGTTTGTGTATGACCAGACCCTCTTCACTACCGGGATACAAACCGGAGGAACCAGCATGGAGGGAGGTGGCAGAGGCAGTGGGGGAAACTGGTAGGTTTTCGCCTGTTTGGGGAGTTTATATATATACATTGCTCCCATAAAATCCCCGGGGTTTTTGCTTTGTATGTCGGGGGCGGGAGATTCATGTGATTGGTTGTTGGTCGCGTTGCTTGAATAAAATCCCCAAGCTCCAGACACGCCCAGCTCCAAGCTGTCTTTGAAGCTGTAGTGTGGACGCTCCGTGAGTCTGGGTCACGTCACGTTCGATTTGCTCCCAAAAGACTCAACGCTCGTCAGGCAGTTGAGACGGTGGGATTCGTTCAGAAGGAAAAGTAGTTCCACCTGCCTCTGGGCACCGACATCGCCCGGGAAAAAACATACAGGTTCAACCGTCATTTTCACTTCAGAGTGAGTGTAGCTTCTTCCCAGCAAAGCGAGATGTGGAGCACTTCAATAGAAAGGCACCGAAGGCCTTGGCTGCTTGCCACCCATGACCCGAGCTGCCCTTTTGATATATTTAGCCTCACATCCTCCAAAGCCCTGGTGAGCTGCTGCTCCATATTTTAAAGCCAGTTTCATAATATTCAACAGGGAGGCTTGGAGTTTAGCCAGTGGTCTAGTCTGATCTCTGAGTCAGCGTGAAACACTCTAAAAACGCATGAACAGAAATCTAAAGGATAAAGAGGATTATATATGTTGTTTATGTCCATCTGTAACATCTGGTTTCACAGAGTCATCAACATATTGAGAAGATAGCTTAAACAGTTCGGAACACTGTCTGACACTTATGGCCTCGAAGATTTCACACCCTGGAGTCCACACACACCGAGAAGGAAGCGTCCCGGCGTACCCACAACAACAAACCATCTGTGACCGAGGGTCGCCCGGTCACAGAACGAGAACAACAACAGATAGCCTGCTTCAGCATATCTCCTTAGAGGAGATAACAGACGTCAGGGTTGGTCACGCACGTCATATCTAGCAGTCTAGGACAATTACTTCCCTAACATACTGATATACACCTGAACATCAGCAGGAGAGGACTCTTTAAAGTAGAGACACTACATACTGATATACACCTGAACATCAGCAGGAGAGGACTCTTTAAAGTAGAGACACTACATACTGATATACACCTGAACATCAGCAGGAGAGTACTCTTTAAAGTAGAGACACTACATACTGATATACACCTGAACATCAGCAGGAGAGGACTCTGTTCAAAGTAGTATATCATATGTATGTCTCTACTTTAAAGAGTCACTCCTGCTGATGTCAGGTGTATATCAGTATGTAGTGTCACTACTTTAAAGAGTCCTCTCCTGCTGATGTTCAGGTGATATCAGTATGTCGTGTCTCTACTTTAACAGAGTCCTCTCCTGCTGATGTTCAGGTGTATATCAGTATGTAGTGTCTCTACTTTAAAGAGTCCTCTCCTGCTGGTGTTCAGGTGTATATCAGTATGTAGTGTCTCTACTTTAAAGAGTCCTCTCCTGCTGATGTCCAGGTGTATATCAGCATGTAGTGTCTCTACTTTAAAGAGTCCTCTCCTGCTGATGTTCAGGTGTATATCAGTATGTAGTGTCTCTACTTTAAAGAGTCCTCTCCTGCTGATGTTCAGGTGTATATCAGTATGTAGCGTCTCTACTTTAAAGAGTCCTCTCCTGCTGATGTTCAGGTGTATATCAGTATGTAGTGTCTCTACTTTAAAGAGTCCTCTCCTGCTGATGTTCAGGTGTATATCAGTATGTAGCGTCTCTACTTTAAAGAGTCCTCTCCTGCTGATGTTCAGGTGTATATCAGTATGTAGTGTCTCTACTTTAAAGAGTCCTCTCCTGCTGATGTTCAGGTGTATATCAGTATGTAGCGTCTCTACTTTAAAGAGTCCTCTCCTGCTGATGTTCAGGTGTATATCAGTATGTAGTGTCTCTACTTTAAAGAGTCCTCTCCTGCTGATGTTCAGGTGTATATCAGTATGTAGTGTCTCTACTTTAAAGAGTCCTCTCCTGCTGATGTTCAGGTGTATATCAGTATGTAGCGTCTCTACTTTAAAGAGTCCTCTCCTGCTGATGTTCAGGTGTATATCAGTATGTAGTGTCTCTACTTTAAAGAGTCCTCTCCTGCTGATGTTCAGGTGTATATCAGTATGTAGTGCCTCTACTTTAAAGAGTCCTCTCCTGCTGATGTTCAGGTGTATATCAGTATGTAGTGTCTCTACTTTAAAGAGTCCTCTCCTGCTGATGTTCAGGTGTATATCAGTATGTAGTGTCTCTACATGTCTCCATACTTTAATGTTCAACAATCTCTTTATGTTTCTCATACTGCCTGTGCTGCAGCACCTCTTTTCACCCTCTGTCTGAAACCAGAGCCCAGTCTGCTCTGATTGGTGGGCTCTGTTGTGATCGGTCGACCGCTTAGAGATGTCCCGCCCCTTAGCCATCACGCACAATTTGTTGGAGTGCTAGCAGAACATTAATACCTATATTAATACACACTACAGGAACGGGAACCCCGCCCAAAATCATAACAGGGCCTCTTTAACCAAACCGGTCACATGGTAATTAATACAAGGCCGTCAACAAATCTTTTTAAATTGTTGTACAGCAGGAAATGCAATGTGAAAGCTTTTGTTGCCACATTTTTGCAGTAACTAAAGGCTTAACTCAAGGGCTTCTGACGGTAGTAGCTGAGTGAGATATGGAATGTTCTGATTAGCTTTAAGACACTCGTTCACCACGGTACTTCTGCTTTGCTCTGAAGCTCTCCGTGTGTCCTCCTTTGATTGGTTTGATCTCCGTAGACCCAGTGATGTGTCCTACTTCTGACTGGGACATTAATCCGCACTTCACAACAGATTGATACACTCACCGCTCGCCCTGTCTCACCACATCTTCACGCATGCTGCCACTTGTAATCATGCATGTGTGTGTGGCATTCAGACAGACAGAACACAGTCATGTGACTCCTCTGGCCTGCTATGACTTGTCTCATTGTTCCTTTCTGTCATTGTTGCATCGACTACAGAACGACGTCGTGGTGCCACATTCACTTCTCTGATGTCACACCTCTCTCTTCACATTACTTCAGGGTTTTATCAATCAGTAGCTGTTTAACCTCTCCTACGCAAAAATCCATATCGGCAGATTCACAAAGCTGCTACGTGGAGTTATAACATGAGTTTTCTGCAGATATGTTTTCGATTATATTAATAATAATAATACATTGCATTTCAAAGCGCTTTTCCAGGTGCTCAAAGACGCTTTACAGTGGTGATAAAACATTTAAAAGTTATTAAAACAGCAATACAGCGTAATTCACAGATTAAAAGCCATGTTATATTGTCAGAGTTTATAGGTTTCTTATCTTCACAGTCGACTGTATATTTTCTACTTTTTAAAGCTGCTTTAATTCTATTTTGAGATCTTTAAATTCTAGTATTGTTTATTCCTACCGTTTAATTTCTACTCGTGCAATGCCTTGTTTTGTCTTGTTGTTTTTAATGCTGCTAGAATGCAAAAATGCCCCAATTTTGTATCAATAAAGTACCTCTTATCTTAGATATGGGCTGTCATGCACAGAGTTGAGCATTTTTGCACAAGCACAGTCATCTTGAAACATTCTCAAACGAGTGGATAGTACGTGAAATTAAAAAGATCCGCTGATTTACAGACGTATTTTTCCCAATGTAAGTCAATGGGGAAAGTATGTTTGGGCCCAGTGGCAACACGAGGTGTAGTACTACCGTTTGGCCACTAGGAACATTAGCTTCCACTGCTAGCTTGTGCCACTTCATACAGCGGTTACCTGAATGGTTCTGCGTCGAAAGATCCGTGGTAAACAAGTCAAAGTTGAAATAATTGTGCGCATCAATCTTTCCATAAAAACACAATGATAACATTAACGCAGAATCGTTTTACTATCAGGGGAAAGCAACTTTACTGCTACCGCTAATGTTGCTATATCCTTTATTTAACCAGGTAAAAGACTGTGACCTGGCCAAGAAGGGCAGCATGTACGAAGTTACAACAGATAAAAGCACAAACAAGACAGGCAGACAAATACAGCCGTAAAACACAAATAAAATGCACATTAGCCAGTCAGTTATGAACCGTCATGCTTCAAAGACGACACTGCTTCGTATAGCTGTCCCCTTGATAGTGTGTGTGAAGCGTCGACAGTGATGTGAGGCCAGCAGCTGGTTCAGGCGGAGAATCTGTCAGGTCAGACTCTCCCTCCTGCCTCCACATCTGTCCTTCCCTCGCGCTCATATCCCCCCTCCATCATATGACAATGTTAATGATCCCGAGTGCAGCAGACCAAGCAATAACTGTGAAAACATGTTGTTTTGTTGTCATAGAAATGTGATTACTAATAAGCGTTATACAAAGCATTTAGCTCAATTGTGCTGGTCTCATAAGTGCACTTTAGTGGCTTCTGCTGCAATGGAAGAATGATTGGTCTTAATATAATGCATTTAGAGTAGCCAAGAGTAATGAGACTTAAATATTTATCAGCTTTTTTATGTGAAGTCAAAATGAAAATGAACAAATACTTTACCCATAAGCGAGTTTTATAGCCAGCTGCGGATACTTTTCCCCAAATATGTTTTATGCAAAAACATTTGAGGAGGAGTCAGAGCAGCCCTGTAGATAAAAGTGATGTACCTATCCTGTGTGTCAAAGGATAGATTTCAAAAAGAAACCTGCAGGCCCGCTGCAACTCGGACTACTTTCAAATCCAGCCTGAAGACTTTTCCTTTTGTCGCTGCTTTCAATTGAACTATTCACATCTTAGACTGCACTGTAACTTTATCCATGTACTTTTTCCTTTTAATGTTTATTTTATTAGCTTTTCAATGTAATGACTGATTTTAAATGCCATTGTCTTAATGTCTTTCTTTTTTTGTAAAGCACTTTGAATTGCCTTGTGTTGAAAAGTGCTGTATAAATAAACTTTCCTTCCCTATCAATAAAATCCCCCTTTATTGCTACTCTGGAAAATGTGTGGGCGATGAATAATTGATGATTGCTGGTTGGCACGTAACGTTAACTGCCAGCTTGTGAACTGAGAACTGAGTCTCACTCAACAGCTCCGCACACACTCCTGACTTCACACGGAGACGAGACGCTCCACGCCTGCCTGGCAAAGCTTTCCAGGGGATCACACAACAACAAACAAATGTGTTGTGAAATATGCAGCGCTGGGAAAACATTTGGTCCCGATCACAATTAATATGCTGTCTCTGAGCATAAGGAGAAGAGAGAGTACAAAGAAGACTGACAATCCTTCTTTATTACATCTAGCATGTCTGTGACTCCATATGGGGAGAAGTCATCCATACACCTATATATATATATATATTATACAATAAATGATATGCTGATGTTAACATGTTTCCACTTACACCAGATTCCTTTGTTTACTTCCATAACATCACGATGTAACACTTGCTCTCCTATTGGGTAGCACTCCAACATATTGGTCATGATAGCAGGGGCGGGACGTCTCTAAGCAGTTGACCAATCACAACAGAGCCTAACCAATCAGAGCAGACTGGTTTCAGACGGAGGGTGAGAAGAGGTGCTGCAACACAGGCAGTATGAGAAAAATAAATGCCTTTTGGAACCTTAAAGCACGTCACAAAACACAAATATGGACCAGAACATTTTATATATTCCTTTTCCGAGCATTCTTTCTGCATAAATGTTTCAAGTTTTAGACAGAAGATGAATAAGATGGAGAGAAAGGGCTGCAGTAGTACTTGGAGAGTACATTTGGCCAGTATGGGGTGCTGAAACTACCTCAAACAGCAGGGAGCTGCACAGGGCAGTGCCATCATCCATCCATCCATCCATCCATCATCCATCCACATCCATCCATCCATGTTCTCCCGCTTATCTGTGGTCGGGTCTCGGGGGTATCAGTTCCAGCAGAGAGCCCCAAACGTTCCTTTCCCCTCATCAACCAGCTCTGACTGGGGGGTCCCAAGGCGCTCCCAGGCCAGAAGAGATATAGTCCCTCCACCTGGTCCTAGGTCTACCCCTCGGTCTCCTCCCAGCTGGACGTGCCTGGAACCCCTCCCTAGGGAGGCGCCCAGGTGGCATCCTAACTAGGTGCCCGAACCACCTCAACTGGCTCCTTTCGACGCGAAGTAGGAGCGGCTCAACCGAGTCCCTCCCTGATGACCGAACTTCTCACCTTATCCCTAAGGGAGACACCAGCCACCCTGCGGAGGAAACCCATCTCGACCGCTTGTATCCGGTGCCATCATCGGTCCTCTAAAAACAACCGACCTGCAGGGACCTCCACCCAGGAAGCCCCGTGCATCATCCGTCGTGACCACACCGAAAACAGAAAGAGAAAACATACATACATACTGTTTCTCTTTGTACCCGTCTGTTGGCATCCATCCTCAGACTCCCAAAAGCATTGGTGGCCAGAGGCTCATAAGTTAAGCCTCTCGTCGATCAACCAACTGTTAAACAAATCAATTATCTTCATTATAAATAAACTTCGAGTTCATGCCCAGTTTTCTGGAGTCACCATATCCTGCGCAATTACTAGCAATAAACCCCAAAACAATGACACTTATTTATGAAGTCTAGCGTCACCCGTGCTCCAGGTCACATGGTATCTCCCAATTAAGTACGCCGACTGATTTAGCCTCCATTTAAGAAACGTGTCTTTCCACAGTAACAACACACACGGCCCCGTTTCCAAAATGATCCCGTTTGATGTCTGTCCTCGTTTCACCGCCTCTTGTTGAACGCCACACTGGGTCCTGCCTCACATCGTCTTATTCTGCAGTCTCTTCTGTCGTAAGGAATGAAATATTACACAAGAGGATGTTGGATATGATTTGCTGATGCCTATCACAACCCATTTCCATTCTTCTTCTGCAGAACTCTTGACTGTGACACATGTTTGGCTGCGTGTAATCCGACGAGAGGAACAGACTTTGGATGCAAACAATGGACTTTTGCGCAGCCACAGTAATCTGATTTGAAATGTATTTCCACTGATTCTCTCACAGCAGTATCGAATGTTTAGCAATGAAGGGATTCAATCTTTTTTTATCCTGTCACTGGGTTTGAGTGGTCTATTCAATTTGCTCCCACTGCTCCGAAACGGATCAAATATTCACCCGTTTTGATTGATTCCTTGTGGAAGACGTGGTTAGGACTTGAGATAAAAGTGAAACAAAGAAAAAAGGGAGAATGTGAAGTATTAAACCTCCAGCTGTTTATATGAGTTTAGCAGAAATCCCCTCCTTTATTTTCTCACATAGATCAGGCTGAAAGTGCTGCGTCAGTCTCATAATAGCTTTAGCTGCCTGGCTGGAAAGCATGCACGTCTTACCGATGACTTCATCACACCCAAACTCTATTATTCCCCGTTCGAAAACCCCCCAGATCCAAGAGAGGGTGGGGCGGAGTGCATTAGATCCCTGATTCAGTGTTTTAGGGTGTTTAATACTGTAGGAATGTAGGAGGCACAGAGAAGCTGTAAAACCCACTTTCATATTTAAGGGAAAGTGCCAGAAAAGTGGAGCCTAACCGAACAAGCTGTGCTCACAGGGATAACATGATTGCATTTCAAATTAAATACTTTAACAACAACCGCATGAGAGGAGTACACTCTCACAAGGACAGGAACTCAAAAATAAATCGAGTTTAACCTGAAATCCTATTAGCCGTACAGCTGGGGGCGCTACATGCCAGCAGCTATTGCACACTGCAGTCAAAGAGTGAAGCGTTGTGAGGTGTAATTACGTGAAGTGGTAGGAAACCTGCTCAGTATCAAAAGGACGAGATCCCGCCTGTGGCCAGGAAGTCTGGTTTATTTCTAGTTGGCGTAAATCGTACTCTGCTCTCCAGCTTCCACACATCTCACAGACATGTTTGCCTGCAGAACATGCACCATGGACATCTAAATGCATGTGTGCAAAGAAAGATGTACAAAATATACCAGGCTGAAGAGACCGATAATTGAGGTTAAAATGATGTATCTTTGTTATGGATTTGGCCCTGTAATTTTCTCACGTTGACAGTACAACCAGTGCTTTATAATTCAGTGCACACGGGTCGCGGTGATCGTAATGGCTTCGGAGCGGAGAGGAGAGTCATTATGTTAACTATGACGGGTCGAGACCCTGCAGAGCACCTGACAATTATAGCACAATGTCCGTCTGTTCGGCTGGCAAATGAGGGACATTTAAAACTGCCTCAATAATCTTTGGATAAGCCGCAGTCAGGCTGCAGGTATGACCTCGTAGGATATTTTTTTTTATGTATCTAATATCAGCTTAAGAACAAGCGCTGCTGTTGATTTGGAGCCCCATGATGCACACCTTAACTCTTGATCTTTCTAATTAATTTATAATGAATGTGATTACTTTAGGCCCTGTTTTCGTGCCTGCACCAGAAGTGTCCATCCATCTTCTCCCGCTTATCCGAGGTAGCAGTTCCAGCAGAGAGCCCCAAACTTTCTTTCCCCTCATCAACCAGCTCTGACTGGGGGGTCCCAAGGCGCTCCCAGGCCAGCGAAGAGATATAGTCCCTCCACCTGGTCCTAGGTCTACCCCTCGGTCTCTTCCCAGCTGGACGTGCCTGGAACGCCTCCCTAGGGAGGCGACCAGGTGGCATCCTAACTAGGTGCCCGAACCACCTCAACTGGCTCCTTTCGACGCGAAGGAGGAGCGGCTCAACTCCGAGTCCCTCCCTGATGACCGAACCTCTCACCTTATTCCTAAGGGAGACGCCAGCCACCCTGCGGAGAAAACCCATCTCGGCCGCTTGTATCCGCGATCTCGTTCTTTGGGTCAGGACCCATCCTTCATGACCGTAGGTGAGGGTAGGAACGGAAATGGCCCGGTAGACAGAGAGCTTTGCCTTCCGGCTCAGCTCCCTTTTCGTCACAGCGGTGACACAGCTCTCGCTTTGGGAGTACAGAGATTGGATGGCCCTGAGTAGAGACCCCCTCACCCCATGCTCCCGCAGCACCTCCCACAGTAACTCCAGGATCCTTGCAAGAGTAAAAAGCTGATCCGTCGTTCCACGACCAGGACGGAATCCGCATTGTTCCTCCTCAATCTGAGGTTCGACAATCGGCCTGATCCTCCTTTCGAGTACCGGGGAGGCTGAGTAGTGTGATGCCTCTGTAATTGGCACACACCCTCTGATCCCCCTTTTTAAAAAGGGGAACCTCCACCCCGGTCTGCCACTCCTTCGGTACCGTTTCCGACTTCCACGCAATGTTGACGAGACGTGTCAACCATGACACCAGAAGTGTAGTTCATAAAAACATTTTCTTACTCAATATCTTACCTGAAGCCTAACCCTTTTATTATAATTGTATAATGTTGGAGTCTTTTTGCCGTCCGCGAGGAAAATAAACGGCTCAGAGCCTCAGAATACTGAAATCTGTATTTAAAAAAAACATGTGTTCCTTCTAATTTGTTATTATTTGGTGCAGGCACGAAACATACAATATAAATACATTGCTTCTAAAATCGTTCTGTGTCAGAATACTGAAATCTGTCTTTTTTAAAATCTCTTTTTCCTTCTAATTTGTTATTGTTAACATTACTTTTCAAATCGTATGTGTGAACACAAATCAATAGATTAATTTCGTGACTATAACACGAAATGCCGTGAGACTGTGTTGGTTTCTCCAAGTGTTCATGCTAACCGAAGCTAAACTAAGGCTAACCGAAGCTAACCATCATGGCTTTAACCCTTATATATACAGTCTATGCTTTAACCACATTAGATAGCATTGTAATCTAACTACTGTAAGGTAACCAAACACTTATTGTAGATGTTGTTGGTATTTCTTTCTCTAACAAAAGAGATGTAGGCTATATGGAAGCTTTTCTTCCACATGCTTTTAGCCTTTATGCTAACTAGCTACAACAATCGACCCCTTAGTCTGCGGGGCTTTAGCATAACTAGCTCTTAGACATGTAGAATTAATATTTGTATACGACTCAATGCAAGAAGGTAAATATGTATATTTCAGTTTTTTACCTCTTCATTATCCTTTCTATCGAAGGCCTAAAGCTGCAAAACTCACACAGAATTTCTAAAAAAGCAAAACTACAAACAAGCTACTAAGTATGTGCAAATAAATGCAGAGTACACTGTAAAAACTGTTGCTTTGGTAAAACTTAAAAAAGTGGTTCCAAGCGATTTTAAGAGTTTAGTCAACTTTTACATTTTTTGAGTTGGTGAAACGTACTTTTTTTAGTTTTCCTCTACTCAAGAATGTGTTACTTTGCTAAAACTTAAAAAATACGTGTCAAGTGGATCCAAGCAATTGTAGGAGTTGGGTAAACTGCATGTGAAAAGATGAGTTGAGCCTACAATGAAAAGCCAAGATAGAAAGTGTAACCAATGCAAATAACAGTCTGCTAAGAACCACAAGAATAAATAAAGTAAATTATAAAACGCAATGGAGTTGCCGGAATATACGACAAACTCTTCCTGATTTAAATCTTTACATATTCGATAGCATTGAAACATTGCAGATTAAACGAATACATTTTAAAAAAAGGCAACGTTATAGACATGTTAATATATTTTATTAAAATTAGATTATTTCAAAACAGTTTTCATAAGGCAGTAACAAGTTTGTTTAAAAGCACAACTGACGCACTTCTCAGCAGAGAACACAACAGGGGGGAATGCCTGAGTTTCATATTTAGGCAGTCATGGACAAAGGGGGGCTTCATTCCCTCAGTCGCTTAGATTGAAATCTGATTTATATTTACATCTTGCAAAACTGAAGTCAAGAAAGAAGCTACTTGAGCCGTTATTCATTGCACTATTGCAGCAGCTTTGACTCATAACGTCCCTAAAACAAAGACGGTGCTGATAAAATCTGCATAACAACCACTAAGGTAACTACAGCTGCGGGTAAACACATTTATCATATCACATTCCACATGTACCTTTATTAAATACATGTTGATACATGCACCCGTCAAATGAGAGGAGGTGAAAGAGACATGAAAAACAAAGGGCCGCTCTGTCTTGAGTTTCCCCTCCGCTAACGTTTTCGTTTTCTCAACTGTCAACCTCTTCCAGGACAGAAAGTAAAAGAGAGGCAGTGGGAGTGAGAAAAGGACGCCTATACATCAGTGAGATTTAATGCTGCTTCATCCTGCTCAGCACTCGCATCACACGGCGTGTACATCATCAATAATCTTTACGAGCCAGTGCTAAAACACAAGGGTAATGTGTTGCTCCAGCTGGAACCACAACATCCCAACCATGGCAACCTCTTTACTTTCTGCAGGTACTTGCATCACAACATTTAGAAAAGTGATATGAACACCAAGCATGCTGTCAATAAGATCCATATCTGATAGACAAACCATTATTATGCTATGATTACTCAGATGGACCACAAAACATTAAATGAACACTAACTAAATGCATTTAAGCCCCTGTCACACTGTCCCGAAATTGACACCCGATGGACACCCGATAAAGGAAATGTTCAAATTCGGCTGTGATCGTAGCGACATCGGGCCGTTCGTGAGGGCATCTAAGCCACCGTATGACCGCCGGTGGAGTTTCTCAGGCTCCGGCAGCAACTTTGTGAGCGGCAACTTCGTAAGGCACTCGTGAGGGCATCTTGTCAAGTCGTGTCATCTTCGTGTTATCATCGGTGCATTCGCCCTCACTCTGATCGGGGCGAATGCCCGATGGCACCGATGATAACACGATGCCCTCACGATGGCCTTACGAAGGGCAACATGGACACACGAATTCAACACGAAAATGAACCTTCGCAAGGTCCTTCGGCTATTTTTTGGCATGTCAGAGATTTTGTCTCCGCTCACGAAGTTGCTGCCGGAGCCTGAGAAACTCCACCCGCGGTCATACGAAGGCTTAAGATGCCCTCACGAACGGCCCGATGTTACGATCACAGCCGAATTTGAACATTTCCTTCACCTGGTTGTTTTATTGCACAACAAAATCATGTAAACATATGTAATTATTTTTTTATTATTATGTAAATAACCCAATTTGTGTTCTGTGAAACTGAAAAGGATATAATATATTATTTTGAAGGCGAGTTGACAGGAAGTTGTTGTTGTTGTTGCTATGGAAACAACAACATGACGGAGAAAACGTAATATCTTCTACATATAAAGACGGAGAAAGTAAAGAACAAAGTCTGAAGATATCAGTGCAGTATCATAGTACTGTAACATAATCGTTTGTGATTCTTATTATTACATAATGTGCTTATTGACTTAGGAATGAATGGACCCAATCACCCCCCCAAGTTTTGACGGGGAGGATAGGAACGAAGGGAAAAGTCACATGAGAAAGTGTTTAGCTTGCAATATTGAAAGTAGCACAGTCAGGTGCCGAGACTGAGAGAACACAAAGAGGTAGTCAGAACAGCACATCGCACCGGCCTTGAATTGTACGGGACCCGCGCTACCACCCAAAGCTAGGAAGCAACATTAAGGTTTTCCACTATATCTGAGGAAACGTTGCATATGATAGAGACAGAGTAGGGAGGGACTTCGCCAGCCGGCCGAATGCTGATTGGAGCATCGTGTAGCCAAGAGACTCTGAGTCTGCGCACCAACCAAAGAGAACCAAGTCTAAACCGCGGTATCTCTTCAGCTAGTCTTGACCAATCAGAAATGTACGGGCAACGCCCTGCGTAATAAAATGTATTGTCGCACGAGGTTCGAGGCTCTTGATTTGGATTTGGTGGTTACAGATTATAGCTTGGCACCTGCGATCTCCAAGACGTGACGAGTCCTTGGCCAAGCGATATATATATTTTGCTCTCTTTAACATAATTAGTTAAACTTAGAAGTCTTTTCTGGAATTCTGAACCCAACAATATGACATCAATTTCCTTTTACCGAGTTCAGGGATCAACCAAGAAGTCCCCGAGATGTTTCTATTCTCAACAAATGACCGACTTCTTCGTGTTGCTACAAGTTCCTTTTCCTGGCCACAAACCACAACTATGCTTTCAAGAAATGCCTGCAAAAGCTCCATTTAATGCCCCGATGGAGAACTGCAAAAGGGGCATTTCAATGGAGGCTAAAGTCGCATTTTATATTATTTTAGAGTCGGCTGGAAAATGCTGGACAACTGGAGAAACAATGTGGTTTTACTTGAATCTTTGGACGCATTTTTGAGAGATGTGTTATGATTTATATGACGGAGGTTACTAAGACAGTGCCAGCTAAAGTTCAATAGGTCCTAAGTTGTGTAACCTCAGAGCTTCGATTTCATGCCTGCCATGGCTTGAGGTAATGAAAACAAGTCTTTAAGAGAGTGACAATAAAAACGAGCAAAATCAGTAAATGGAGAGCAGTAACGGTGGGGTAATGTCACAAATGTCAAGCTATAGATATTGTAATATCATACAGCCTGCACCTTATCAACTTATCCTTAATTTACTCTTTTCTTCAGCACCATCACATGTCCCAGTCATCTGACAGTGAAGGCCGAATGTAATTAACTTCCCCATGCATCATGTGATCCACTGCCAACACTACGGGTGACACCATTAGTCAGCTATATTTATTTTTAACACTGTTGATTAACAGTTCAAGATGTGGGGACAAGTTTTCTTTCTCACCTCGAGTTAGTCAGCCAGGATGAATTAGCTTAGCATTTACAGGGCTTAAAGCAAGGGGAAAACAGCTAGCCTAGCCACGTCAAACCCCTCCCATTGTAACTCTCTTTGTTGTGGGTTTGACAGGTAGATAAATGTAGTAACTATAACAACCACCAGTAATAATTCTATGCTTTGTCTGCATGTTGTTAAACGGGTTAATAATCAAGCTAAACAGTGCTGGAAGGCATGTCTTTGTACATTAGATGGAACCAGGCTGCCTCCAGTGTTCATGCTAACCGAAGCTAACCGAAGCTAACCTAAGCTAACCATGTTCTGGCTTTAGCTACTACACAGCATTGTTGGCACCGTAAGCTGTTGTGAGTTTGACAGGTAGATAAATGTAGTAACTATAACAACCACCAGTAATAAGTCTCTGTGCTTTGTCTGCATGTTGTTAAACGGGTTAATAATCAAGCTAAACAGTGCTGGAAGGCATGTCTTTGTACATTAGATGGAACCAGGCTGCCTCCAGTGTTCATGCTAACCAAAGCTAACCGAAGCTAACCATGTTCTGGCTTTAGCTACACAGCATTGTTGGCACCGTAAGCTAAGGTAACCAATACATTTTACGCATTTTGCAAGTGCTTTTACTTTGGGTACACATTAAACAAAAGAGTTGTGTATATAGGGAACCTTATTTCCACCTGCTTTCAGTCTTTATGCTATCTAAATCACTCCTGGCTTTAGCCCTAGATAGCCTACTGCATAGTATAGGCTAAGGACTTTAGCATACCTTGCACATGTAGTATTGAATAGCGAGGCTTTATTTCTCAAATGTCAAACTATTCCTTCAATAGAACTCAGTTCTGGTAGTAAATCTCTCCCTATATGGAGACAAACGTATTTTTCTAAATAACCAAATATTCTCACACAAGGCCAAGGGTACCACCAACAACTCTAAATATCCATGTAATGGAAGATGCAGTCCCCTGAAACAACATGTCGACGTGAAATAAATAAACACAGCGGGAGATTTAATTAGAATATTCCGAAGCACTGAGATAAATATTTAGCAGTTTATGCATACCAGACATTTTTGTGCACATTCACTAAAACCCAGACAGATCACACACACACACACACACACACACACACACACACACACACACACACACACACACACACACACACACACACACACACACACACACAACACACACACACACACACACACACACACACACACACACACACACACACACACACACACACACACACACACACACACACACACACACACACACACACACACACACACACACACACACACACACACACACACACACACACACACACACACACACACACACACACACACACACACACACACACACACGTTTGCCTGAAGGGAAAAGGGTGTAAGAGGGGAGGTGGAGATATATTGATTTCTCTGTCGACTCTTTGAGAGGAAACCCTGAGGGAGGCCTTGCATCCGCTGACAGCCCTCAGTTGGGTGAATTAAACACAAATATGCTTTGGGCTAGAACACAAACATGTATTAGCCTACATTAAATTGAAATGTAGTAGTGAGATTGTCTGGTTTCAAGCCACGTGTGCGGTATAAGCTTTGAAGCCTTGGCTGTGTAATCAAGCAAAAGTAAAAGGCCACACTTGAAAGTAGAAATACAAAAAAGATTTAGATAGATGTTTCAACACGTTAAAACCTCGGGAATTGGAGGCAGGGTGGGCATCGCGGAGATTACGGCTTTTTGTTTTATCCTTAATCTTACATGAACGAAAGCCAATCCCCTCAGCTGTCTCTCCGCGAGCTGCACAGCCTCAGGAAGCAGGAAGAAGCAACAGCTAAACCCCCCAAAGAAAAACACACCACAGACAACAGGGGGATTTACAGCTTTCTTCTTGCTCAGTGGCCCGATCATTGTCCGTTTCTGTTTGAGGGATGAGTCACATCCACTCATTTTCTCAACCCTAACCCCAGGTCCCTGAACACACCATTAACTCACCTACTCTTCTTGCTTAATGACTCACTGGACTCCAGGCTCGCAAAGTCACAAAGGTGAGATGTCGCCCACAGTTCTCTCACTTCCTCCGTTTCTTTTGGCATGTGGAAAAAAAAAGTTCTTTAATAACTTGTTAAGAAACTGATTCGCCTTAACCTTAACAAAACAGATATCCCAGTGGGTTAGCGGATCGGACGTAAATGAATAATAAATGGCGTCCCGCTGTTTAGAGACCGCTGTTGTTCTGTGTTTTTTCCCCCTTTCGCTTTGATATGCAAAAACGCCAAAACAGCAGAACACAACGGTAACTATTTCATATGAACACATACAGTAAAGGTTTGCGATTGCTCAGTTCAAAGTGAAAGGGGGGGGGTTTGGTTCAAATCAACCCCTTATACGTCTCAATTACCAAAAACCCTGCCTCGTAAAAAGCCCTTTCAAGACAATGCGTGTCAGAAACTTGTAAATGAACTGATATGTGAATAAAAAAGATTTTCGTAATCTTAATAAGTCTCGCTTCTGCCAGATAGTGTGGGGGGGGGGTTAGAGTCACGAGAGGCTGCAATTAATGTAATCCCTACGCTTGGCTTCAAAGTCGAATAAATGGGTGATCGCATCCCAATCCTCACACTAAGGGCAGCATCTGCAGAAAGAGTCCGTCATGGTTTCCCGGCACTCAAGACGATCGAGCGTTAAACTGACACCGTGTGCTTTTAACAAGAAGAAGCACGTCGTCTCGCAGCAATGATTCACATGCATACGCTGCTGTCAACATGTAGAAGTACACGTGTAGATTTGAACACCTGGGGCGACGCTGACATGTGTCCGCAAACAGGCTGGAGCAACGCCGCACATTCTGATGTGGTAACAAATCTCGCAAAAACGATATCAGGCAAGAAACAATACACTCAGCATCTCAATCACCAATGTGTTAGGTCATCAGACCGATGATGAACCGATGCCTGCATGATGGGGCACGGGGAGCATATGGTTACTCATGAGGCAGTACTTTCAAGTCGACACAAAGAGAGATAGGAGTCTGAAGGGCTGGAGATAACGTCAAGGAAAGCCACGGACAGAACAAGGAGACTTGCATTTCCAGATGTTTCCAACTGTGTTTATATTTGTCCGAGAGGAAAAGTAAACACTTCAGTTAGCCTGCGTAACTTTTTAGAGAATAAGTAACGCAGTATTTTCTACTCCAAAATAACTCAGAATGCAATATGTTGTTCATTTACGCTAGCAGAACATTGCTAAGGAGAACAGGCCCATGCTCGCGAGGATCAAGGGACTATGTGAGGTCGCATCAACCGATAGAACGAAGTCTGGAGACTAACTTTAATGAAAACAAAGAAAATACTATAGTGTTCACTTTAACGGCGTGTCCACACTACAGCGTCGACAGCTCCAATCTGCCCATTCGCTTTGAAAGGGGTGACGTCATGTTGCGTTGCTTTTTCGCCGAACTGAATTGTGGGTAGCAGAGCGGTCCGGAGTAGCCAGCGCCAGCCAATCAAATCCCGTTTCTGAAAATCTGACAGCTCAAGCCGTAGCCAATCAAACCGCGTCTAAGCTGGGAGAGATATCCCGCCGTTCATTTCTATATTTCAAAAAAAGTCGGAGGAGAAACTAACTATCGCCGTAGCAACACCCGGTTTTGTATGACCAGACCCTCTTCACCTACCGGGATACAAACCGGAGGAACCAGCATGGAGGGAGGGGGCAGAGACAGTGGGGAAACTGGTAGGTTTTCGCCTGTTTGGGGAGTTTATATATATATATATATATATATTGCTCCCATAAAATCCCCGGGGGTTTTGCTTTGTATGTCGGGGGCGGGAGATTCATGTGATTGGCTGTTGGTCGCGTTGCTCGAATAAAATCCCCAAGCTCCAGACACGCCCAGCTCCAAGCTGTCTTTGAAGCTGTAGTATGGACGCTCCGTGAAGGTGGGGTAGGTAAGTTTGAGAAACCGGCTCGAGATAAACTTTTTGTTATATTCCATGGAATGCTCTGAACATCCCGATAGCAATGAATATCTGAAGTGCTTTGACAAAGAATCCATGAAAAAATGTCATCTGTGGAAGCCGTGGCGCTGTAAAAAGTACATCCGGCTAAACGGATTGGATTGCCGCCCCGTCTGTCAGCCTTCCATCTCGTGCACGCACAAATGTATGTTTCGACTGCGTACTTTCAAATGTTAGTGCACTCGAGCCGGTTTCTGAAACGTACCTACCCCGCCTTTAAGTCATCATACACTTTGTTATCTCTAACGGGACGGCGGGTTGCATTGTGTATACGTTTGACAAAGTTCCCAGATATTCGTGTTAAGGAACGAATCGGGATCTGATCGCTTCCCCGTCCTACAGATTGGGAAACAATTCAAAGGTGTAGGATGAGCCGACATTCCCGACCGACCGCATCAATGCTCTTGCTGTCGATTTCTTAAGCGGAAGGAGGCCGTTGTGGTTTGGGAATGAGATGTGGGTGTGATGTCTGCCGTGAAACGTACATCATAATAAATACAGCTGTACATCCGGAATGAGAGCCGTCTTAAGCAGTAAGCCACACAAGTTGCTTAACACAACGTTTGATGCGATGTCATGCGGTAAGCTGGACTTGCACTTGAGACGTGTCTTATATCCTCTCTGGACAGGAAGTGTCAAATGCATTTCGGTGAAAGCTGCCACTTTCAGGCTGAAATTGGGCCCTCTGGCGAGCGGCTCTGAAGCTTTCACACAGTGGGAATGTCACCTGTCACACGCATTTGTGGTCTGCCACTGCGGTGTGCATCGGCTCCGTCATGCCCTGTAACCGGCTTTAGCTTGGGAGATGAAGCTGGCACCCTCTGAACCTCCGCCGTATTAAACTGCCTTGTTTGTATACAAGCCATAAGTGGATATGACGCGCTGCCCATTAGCCTGCAGTGAAAGGGTATTTCATAAGTCTATTTAAAATACAAATACACGAGCAGCACATGTAGCCAAGAGCAGCTCCCCAAAGTGAAGACCTTGCATGTGTTATATATCAAAGGATAGCTGGTTTCTGGAGAGGCTGGCCTGGGCTTTTCAATGTGGAACATCAAAGATTCTCTCCATAACAAGAAATGCACAAAGTTTTCCAGCTCGCACTTCAAAAACACACACTGGGACGGCGGGGCGAAGCGCACCACACACAGTTCATTTATTCTTTTTGACGGTCGGCGTGTGTGTGTGTGCGGGGGCGGCATCTTTCAGTTACTTATTCAACGGCTGTCAAAACACGACAAAGGAGAAGAACGCAGGGAGGAACAAAAACCGGTGAGGCTGGAAGAGAGAAGAAAGACATGAAAAGAGACGAGCGAGGGAGGACACGAGGAAAGAGGACACAAATAGAAACAACAAGAGGGGTTGGGTCAATGCATCGTAACAATGTTTCGGTGCCATTTCAGATTCTTGCAGTCGAGTTCTCTGATATTTAGAGGGACGTGTTGCCTTGGCCAGACCGTGTACACGCACAACAACCTGTACAGCACTACAGGGAAGGGAAAAGCCCCCAAAATCCACTTCTGGGACCAGATGTTCTGAAGTCAGCTGACCCTCGCTCTGGAGGCGTGAGTCAGCTCTGCAGAAAGACACTTTATTTGTGTACAGAAGAGACGGGAACATCTGGCTTCCAGTACAAACTTGCCTCCTTATAACCCATCTTTACTGCAGGGAGGGGGTTCTCAAGCAGCTCAAGACCTGTTGATATCCCAGCATGCACTGCTCACATTCCTGACCTCCTTCTGTCACTCTTTAACTCGCCTCACCCTCTACATCTACACCCCCCCCCCAGCGCCTTTACACTTCCCCATTGCTGTCTTTGAGCTGTGGTGATTGACAGGAAGTGTTTTTAAAATCAGGTACTACCAGTATATGCAAAGTACACAAAGTAATGGTGGAGATGTTGCCTTTAAGACAGAACCATGAGAGCTGGCACCCTGTGGAGCTGGGAATGTGGTGAGAAAGCCAAAAGGGAATGATAAGACCTCCTGACCCCCCATTTTGTTATCTGCACCCCACAGAGGGACAGATACCCCACGAGCAGTCTCTCCTCTCTGCTGCATCAAGGCCACGCGGACAAAAGCGCTCCGTCCAAAAATTAAGCTTCCAATTCAATTCAATTAAACTGAAGCATTTGCACAGCTGCGGAAATGCAGGAGAATACAGACAATACGGGCGTAAGGTTGCAGTGAATACTGGACTGGATGTCTGTCGTCACATGTCCCGCCCCCAGCAGACACGAGCTACAACTTTTGTACATTTTTTTTTAAGGGCAGTGCTATTTTTGGTCTGAAAGCGTGTTAATTGTGGAGGTTTGACACATCCTTTGCCTCAAGGCAGGAAGGACATCCCAGATAACCCCGGGACGACATAATCAATACTGACACAACACAATAAACTGGCATTAAAGGGGACACACAACATGCAGGAGAAAGTCAAATCCCCTGCATGCAAGACTGTTTCTGCACAGTAACGTGAGTGCACGGACACACGCCGACCAAAAGACACCATGCCATTCAGATGAAGTTCATACTCACTGTGCACAGAGCCTGGCTGCTGACTGGAGGCTTTAGGTGGGCTGATCTTGCTCTTGGGGGGTAGCATCTCCACGTGTTGGCCCTTCTCACCTGGATCCTGTCTGGGGGCCTCGGCCTGAGTCTCGCTCTGTGCTTTGTCCTGAGTCCCAGCGACCTTAAGAGACTTCTGTCGGCTCAGGATCCCATCGCTACCTGCCCTCATCAGCTTTTCCCCAACGCTCAGCACCCGAACTCGACCCGTCGATTCCTTCCTGGGGGAGGGAAGCCTGGACCCGGCCCCGACGGAGGGCCGCGCCAGCCTGGAGGCTTTGGACATCCTGCAGCAGGTCAGAGAAGCTCCTCAGCCACGGTGACTGCTGTGGCGTCCCGTGAGGAAGTCCAGGGTCTCTCCGCTGGGAGAGAGCGGGACTCTGCGGCGTGTTGTGACTGGTAGGCTGGAGGGGGCCGGCACTTTGGAGGAGCTATAGGTGAGGGGTGGGGGGTTAACAGATCCCTGGAAGGTGTTCTCTCCTCCTGGCGTGGCCTCGTGGGAACATCCTCCAAAGCAAACAGTGTGTGTGTGTGTGTGTGTGGTGTGTGTGTGTGTGTGTGTGTGTGTGTGTGTGGAGTGACAGGTCTTGCTGTGCCAAATGCAAACAGAAACTCAGGTCTCCAGTGTCAGCGCATTCCGGCTTCTTAATCCCCCTCTCTGCGTCTCCTTCACACTCTTTCTTGGTACATGTCCCACCCTCTCTGGCACTCCGACTAAAGGTTGTCAACTCGCCTCAAAAACGGTCCCCATGTTGCTGTCCTCGTGTGCCTCCTCTTCTCCTCTCTGCCGATGCTCAGCGGGGGACCGTTCCAGCGCTCCGGCGAAAAGCAGAGAAAGATTTAGAGACGGCAAAAAGAGAGAGAGATAGAGAAAGTCCCGGCTGTGTGGAGGAGCTCTTCTCTTCAGGTGCAGCTGCTCAAGCTGTTCCAGATGTGTGTGCGTGTGCGTGTGCGTGTGTGTGCAGCGCTTCACGTCATCACCCGACCGCTCTGAGCCACAATCACTGGTTTCACTTCGTTCCCTCTTTCTTCATCTCTTCGCCTCTGGTCCCTCTACTCCCGACGGCCTGAACTCGCCACATGCGGTGAGTCGACCGGAGGCGGGACAGAACACCGAGCCCTCCACTCTCTGATGCTGCAATTTACAGAGAATTAAAGAGCGCAAAGGAGGGGAGCTCAGCAGCGCGCTGTGTGTGTGTGGTGTGGTGTGTGTGTGTGTGTGTGTGTGTGTGTGTGTGTGTGTGTGTGTGTGTGTGAGAGAGATACACACAGTGGAGCTGTTCTGATCTCCTGCAAACAACGGCTGTGACGCGAAAGAAATATAAGAAGTTGGCTCGGAGAAGATCAGAGCTGTCTGACACTTCTCATCTTGCTTAAGAAAAAACGTCTCATCCTTAAAGAACTGTCAACAACTGTCTGACCCACAGAAATGTCCTCAGCCAAATAATAATTGCCAGACAAGAACAATAAAGTATGAATCACTGCAGGGCGCACACTTTGCTGACGGAGCAGCTCTCGCAAGTAAACCAGCACCCCGTAAACGGGTCTGGATTCATCGACGCTCGTCTAATGTCTAATTCATACTCACCTGCACACCTATTTTGGGCTGTGAGCCTGTGACAGTGTGATACGCCGCAGCACGCGCAACAGGACATGTGATATAACGTCATCTGGCGCTCACAGACTAAACACCAGAACGTGGATTACAGGGAGAAACGGGATCAACTGTGTGTGCTATAAAAGAGCAAGAAACGCATGGACGGGAGGTTGAGAGGATTTCTCCCTCAGACATCAGAGAAGGTCCCGGACCCGACCTGCATGGCATGCCTACTGACGTGCAGGATGCGAGTTCGCAGAGGGATTTAAAAGAAAAAGCCCCACATGCCCCCCCCCCTCTGCGATGGCCTTTTTGACGACGAGGCTTTCTGAACACGATGACAACCATTGTACAGATAAGAAATATTCATCGTATTGCCACATATCTGCGTGGCTTTAGATAAAGAGCTTGACCTACATACTTTCCCGATGAATAGTTAGCTGACAAAATCAGAGCTGGAGGGAAAACGGCGCATGTCTGAGGGAATATCTGTCAAAGAGAGAGAAAGTGGAGAAGGTATTTCCATAAGATTAAATACCGTCCTAGATTATGTCCATGCGTCACCCAGTTTCTATTATGTTTACAACATCCTAAAGGATTACGTCGAGGCTAAAAAAAGGTTAACCAGGAGAAAACCCAGTGTGGCAACTCTCCCATGCGCTGGATATATTTGTGCACTGGGAGTAAATGAAAGCCCTGTGTGTGGATTGGATGGCTTCGAGCCAGGCGTAACTGTACTGTAGGCAAACAGGATCGAGGTTCAAAGACTTTAAATAACATAGCATTTGAGGACGGATATAATTTGAGTTTCCGAATTAAGCCTGGGATTTTTTGCAATGTGATCGAAATGCATACAAACACAGAGAGGGAAAGTATCAAAGTACATGTACTCAACTACTCTTCTTAAAGAGTCCTCTCCTGCTGGTGTTCAGGTGTATATCAGTATGTAGTGTCTCTACTTTAAAGAGTCCTCTCCTGCTGATGTTCAGGTGTATATCAGTATGTAGTGTCTCTACTTTAAAGAGTCCTCTCCTGCTGATGTTCAGTTGTATATCAGTATGTAGTGTCTCTACTTTAAAGAGTCCTCTCCTGCTGATGTTCAGGTGTATATCAGTATGTAGTGTCTCTACTTTAAAGAGTCCTCTCCTGCTGATGTTCAGGTGTATATCAGTATGCAGTGTCTCTACTTTAAAGAGTCCTCTCCTGCTGATGTTCAGGTGTATATCAGTATGCAGTGTCTCTACTTTAAAGAGTCCTCTCCTGATGATGTTCAGGTGTATATCAGTATGCAGTGTCTCTACTTTAAAGAGTCCTCTCCTGCTGATGTTCAGGTGTATATCAGTATGCAGTGTCTCTACTTTAAAGAGTCCTCTCCCGCTGATGTTCAGGTGTATATCAGTATGCAGTGTTTCTACTTTAAAGAGTCCTCTCCTGATGATGTTCAGGTGTATATCAGTATGCAGTGTCTCTACTTTAAAGAGTCCTCTCCTGCTGATGTTCAGGTGTATATCAGTATGCAGTGTCTCTACTTTAAAGAGTCCTCTCCCGCTGATGTTCAGGTGTATATCAGTATGCAGTGTTTCTACTTTAAAGAGTCCTCTCCCGCTGATGTTCAGGTGTATATCAGTATGCAGTGTCTCTACTTTAAAGAGTCCTCTCCTGCTGATGTTCAGGTGTATATCAGTATGCAGTGTCTCTACTTTAAAGAGTCCTTTCCTGCTGATGTTCAGGTGTATATCAGTATGTAGTGGCTCTACTTTAAAGAGTCCTCTCCTGCTGATGTTCAGGTGTATATCAGTATGTAGTGTCTCTACTTTAAAGAGTCCTCTCCTGCTGATGTTCAGGTGTAGATCAGTATGTAGTGTCTCTACTTTAAAGAGTCCTCTCCTGCTGATGTTCAGGTGTATATCAGTATGTAGTGTCTCTACTTTAAAGAGTCCTCTCCTGCTGATGTTCAGGTGTATATCAGTATGTAGTGTCTCTACTTTAAAGAGTCCTTTCCTGCTGATGTTCAGGTGTATATCAGTATGTAGTGTCTCTACTTTAAAGAGTCCTCTCCTGCTGATGTTCAGGTGTATATCAGTATGTAGTGTCTCTACTTTAAAGAGTCCTCTCCTGCTGATGTTCAGGTGTATATCAGTATGTAGTGTCTCTACTTTAAAGAGTCCTCTCCTGCTGATGTTCAGGTGTATATCAGTATGTAGTGTCTCTACTTTAAAGAGTCCTCTCCTGCTGATGTTCAGGTGTATATCAGTATGTAGTGTCTCTACTTTAAAGAGTCCTCTCCTGCTGATGTTCAGGTGTATATCAGTGTGTAGTGTCTCTACTTTAAAGAGTCCTCTCCTGCTGATGTTCAGGTGTATATCAGTATGTAGTGTCTCTACTTTAAAGAGTCCTCTCCTGCTGATGTTCAGGTGTATATCAGTATGTAGTGTCTCTACTTTAAAGAGTCCTCTCCTGCTGATGTTCAGGTGTATATCAGTATGTAGTGTCTCTACTTTAAAGAGTCCTCTCCTGCTGATGTTCAGGTGTATATCAGTGTGTAGTGTCTCTACTTTAAAGAGTCCTCTCCTGCTGATGTTCAGGTGTATATCAGTATGTAGTGTCTCTACTTTAAAGAGTCCTCTCCTGCTGATGTTCAGGTGTATATCAGTATGTAGTGTCTCTACTTTAAAGAGTCCTCTCCTGCTGATGTTCAGGTGTATATCAGTGTGTAGTGTCTCTACTTTAAAGAGTCCTCTCCTGCTGATGTTCAGGTGTATATCAGTGTGTAGTGTCTCTACTTTAAAGAGTCCTCTCCTGTTGATGTTCAGGTGTATATCAGTATGTAGTGTCTCTACTTTAAAGAGTCCTCTCCTGCTGATGTTCAGGTGTATATCAGTATGTCGTGTCTCTACTTTAAAGAGTCCTCTCCTGCTGATGTTCAGGTGTATATCAGTGTGTAGTGTCTCCATGCTTTAATGTTCAAAAAGCTCTTTATTTTTCTCATGCTGCAGCACCTCTTTTCACCCTCTGTCTGAAACCAGAGCCCAGTCTGCTCTGATTGGTTAGCTGGCCGGCTCTTTTGTGATTGGTCGACCGCTTAGAGATGTCCCGCCCCTTATCACGTACAATGTGTTGGAGCGCTAGCCAATAGAAGCGCGAGTGTAGTGATGTACTTAAGTGCAGTACTTTTGCTTGTAATGGAGTAGTAAGTACTTTCACTTAACTAAAGGATCCAAATACTACTACCGGACAGTTTAAAAAGTCCCCACCTTTACCAGTTCCTAACTTAAAATGACGTACTCATTAATGGTTTGATGATTATAATCCTATAATGTATTCAAGTACTTAAGTAACATTATGAATGTCAAACGTTAACAGAATTATTCTTCACTATGCGTTTGTACTAGATCTAAGTACTTCTTCCACCTCTGAACAAAACAACCCATTTGCATTTCAAACAAGAAGTGGAAAACAACCGACCACACGTATTACTTTACGTGTGAAAGACGATTATCTGAGGAGCCGGAATTGGCTCCGACTATAAAGAGCTGAGCGAAAGCACCACCACCCACAGCTGTCTGCGCAGATAGCCTTGGCTAGCTCCATGCTAACGAGCGCCAAGGAGCCCACAAGTGTCTCACGCTCCGAGCGGGGAGGAGGCCGTTTGGGATTGAGACGTTGGGCGGTTATGGAAATTCAATGGTGCAGAAAAGTCCCACAAGCTGCCTACGGCCCGGCAGTGAGTAGAGGAGGGGCTGCTGCGTGTTTGGGGAAGGGCGGTGAGCTCAGCAAGAGTTGCCTCTGTGGCATTTCTCTAATTATCTGCCTTTTCTGTCTGAGGGTTATTATTAAAGTGGGGGGCATAGGTCACAGGAGACTCCCACCCACTGAGCTTGTGTTAGTGCACGCTGTTTCCATCACATGTATGTACACAATAACTCTATGGAGCTTTATGTCTCTCAGCTCAGGGGCATGAGTTGTTTTAGCTAACTTCCTCCCCTCTCATAGCGTCAGTTTCAAATACTTACAACCAAAAAAGCTCCAAATTGTGTCTGTATACAACCCGACCAGCTGGTGAACATAGTGGAGCATTTAGCAACTATTTATTTCCCTCAGGATTAAGTGGAAACCAAAAGCAGACCAAAAAAACAGAGTGAAATGTGAATATGTTTCCCATATCTACTTCATTGGTGTTCGAAATCAGTTTTTGCTGATTAACCATTAACATTTCCACCATATAGAACTACCTGTAAACACAACAATGCATACAGTAATGACGAATAAATAAACACGAATCATCATTGGCATGCATTTGGATTCATTTGAAGTAGAAAGTACAGGTATTTGAGTTCAACATGTAAGAAGTAGAAAGTACAGGTATTTGAGTTCAACATGTGAGAAGTAGAAAGTACAGGTATTTGAGTTCAACATGTAAGAAGTAGAAAGTACAGGTATTTGAGTTCAACATGTAAGAAGTAGAAAGTACAGGTATTTGGGTTCAACATGTAAGAAGTAGAAAGTACAGGTATTTGGGTTCCAGAGTAACAAGCTCCGATAAAAGCACTGTACGCCACCTGCCCATCACCGATCAGCCAAACATAGAGAAAGCAGCTAACTGGTGAACATAGCTGCTAAAGAGACACATCTTGTTATGTGGAGAGCAAGTTTTACACTTAAAGGCAAGTTAATACTTCTCACATGTTGAACTCAAATACCTGTACTTTCTACTTCTCACATGTTGAACCCAAATACCTGTACTTTCTACTTCTCACATGTAGAACACAAATACCTGTACTTTCTACTTCTCACATGTTGAACTCAAATACCTGTACTTTCTACTTCTCTCATGTTGAACTCAAATACCTGTACTTTCTACTTCTCACATGTTGAACACAAATACCTGTACTTTCTACTTCTTACATGTTGAACCCAAATACCTGTACTTTCTACTTCCTACTTCTACATGTTGAACCCAAATACCTGTACTTTCTACTTCTTACATGTTGAACCCAAATACCTGTACTTTCTACTTCCTACATGTTGAACCCAAATACCTGTACTTTCTACTTCTCACATGTTGAACCCAAATACCTGTACTTTCTACTTCTCACATGTTGAACACAAATACCTGTACTTTCTACTTCTCACATGTTGAACTCAAATACCTGTACTTTCTACTTCTCACATGTTGAACTCAAATACCTGTACTTTCTACTTCTTACATGTTGAACCCAAATACCTGTACTTTCTACTTCCTACTTCCTACATGTTGAACCCAAATACCTGTACTTTCTACTTCTTACATGTTGAACCCAAATACCTGTACTTTCTACTTCTCTCATGTTGAACTCTAATACCTGTACTTTCTACTTCTCTACATGTTGAACTCAAATACCTGTACTTTCTACTTCTCACATGTTGAACTCAAATACCTGTACTTTCTACTTCTCTCATGTTGAACACAAATACCTGTACTTTCTACTTCTCTCATGTTGAACACAAATACCTGTACTTTCTACTTCTTACATGTTGAACACAAATACCTGTACTTTCTACTTACATGTTGAACTCAAATACCTGTACTTTCTACTTCTCTCATGTTGAACACAAATACCTGTACTTTCTACTTCTTACATGTTGAACTCAAATACCTGTACTTTCTACTTCTCTCATTTCCCAAACAGCTGGTTCCTTTAGTCTGAATGTGTGTTGGTGCGTGATCATTATTCTTTAGAGTCACTGCGTGCCTATTGATTGGAACACGATCCGTGTATCCATCACTTCCTGGTCTTCTCTAAAGAAGAGGGACCAATGGAAACGTTGTCATGTTGCCGTTGGTCACCATGGAAACATTCATTTGCTAACAATGACATTATTGTTCTATTAATATAAAGGGAGGTCAGGTACTCTTTAAAGCAGCTGCTAGCTATGGGTACTTTCTACTGAAGTACACTTCAAAGCCTGTTTACTTTCACTTGAGTAAAGAAGTTTAGTCAGTACTTTCACCAGAGTATTGTTAAACACGAGTACTTCTACTTGAGTAAAGGATGTGTGTACGTCCACATCTCTGGCTTCGAAGGTGGGGGATGGGTGAGCTGTGTACCTCAGCAGAGGATTAAGGTTGAGTATGTTTTCCTAGCCCTCGGGGGTTTTGGTTGTTTCTTTCCCGACATTCCGTCTCCCTCCCTCGCATATCATGAGTCATTGACTGTAACATCCACTCAATATCAGACGCTGAACAACATGCACTCTTCAGAAATGTGGAAACTAAAGGATTCAGCGCAGCAGCAAGGCGGGGTGCCAACTCATTCCTGAGATCCGTATATTATAATATCTCAACGACAATAGATGTTCCTTTCTCACACAGAGGTAAACGTGGCCTTCAAGCTGCAGTAGGAATCAAATGTTACTCAGAATAATAATATTCAGAGGTATATATATTTATATTGCACATTTAAAACAACCTCATTTGACCAAAGTGCTGTACAGGGGATAAATACAATTGGAATAACACGGTAGGAGTAAATAATAAAATAGATAAAAAGCAGAATAACAAGAGACATGTAAAAAGTAAACACATCCAAATATCAAAATGTTAATTTCAACTAGTAAGAGCCAGTGGAGGTGATTTTTAGCTGCCATGTAAACCCTATAGCAACAATCAATACCCTAACGTTAATCAATACCTTAACGTCAATCAATACCTTAACGTCAATCAATACCTTAACGTTAATTATACCTTAACGTCAATCAATACCTTAACGTCAATCAATACCTTAACGTCAATCAATACCTTAACGTTAATAATACCTTAACGTTAATAATACCTTAAAGTCAATCATTACCTTAACCTTAATCAATACCTTAACGTCAATCAATACCTTAACGTTAATAATACCTTAACGTCAATCAATACCTTAACGTCAATCAATACCTTAACGTTAATAATACTTTAACGTCAATTAATACCTTAACGTTAATAATACCTTAACCTTAATCAATACCTTAACCTTAATCAATACCTTAACGTCAATCAATACCTTAACGTTAATAATACCTTAACGTCAATCAATACCTTAACGTTAATAATACCTTAACGTCAATCAATACCTTAACGTCAATCATTAACTTAACGTCAATCAATACCTTAACGTCAATCAATACCTTAACGTTAATACCTTAACGTCAATCAATACCTTAACGTCAATCAATACCTTAACGTTAATAATACCTTAACGTTAATAATACCTTAACCTTAATCAATACCTTAACCTTAATCAATACCTTAACGTCAATCAATACCTTAACGTTAATAATACCTTAACGTCAATCAATACCTTAACGTTAATAATACCTTAACGTCAATCAATACCTTAACGTCAATCATTAACTTAACGTCAATCAATACCTTAACGTCAATCAATACCTTAACGTTAATACCTTTACGTCAATCAATACCTTAACGTCAATCATTACCTTAACGTCAATCAATACCTTAACGTCAATCAATACCTTAACGTCAATCAATACCTGAACGTCAATCATTACCTTAACGTTAATAATACCTTAACGTTAATCAATACCTTAACGTCAATCATACCTTAACGTCAATCAATACCTTAACGTTAATAATACCTTAACGTCAATCAATACCTTAACCTTAATCAATACCTTAACGTCAATCAATACCTTAACGTCAATCAATACCTTAACGTCAATCAATACCTTAACGTCAATCAATACCTTAACGTCAATAATACCTTAACGTCAATCAATACCTTAACGTCAATCAATACCTTAACGTTAATAATACCTTAACGTTAATAATACCTTAACGTCAATCAATACCTTAACGTCAATCAATACCTTAACGTTAATAATACCTTAACGTCAATCAATACCTTAACGTTAATAATACCTTAACGTCAATCAATACCTTAACGTTAATAATACCTTAACGTTAATCAATACCTTAACGTCAATCAATACCTTAACGTTAATAATACCTTAACGTCAATCAATACCTTAACGTTAATAATACCTTAACGTCAATCAATACCTTAACGTTAATAATACCTTAACGTTAATCAATACCTTAACGTCAATCAATACCTTAACGTCAATCAATACCTTAACGTCAATCAATACCTTAACGTTAATAATACCTTAACGTCAATCAATACCTTAACGTTAATAATACCTTAACGTCAATCAATACCTTAACGTTAATAATACCTTAACGTTAATCAATACCTTAACGTCAATCAATACCTTAACGTTAATAATACCTTAACGTCAATCAATACCTTAACGTTAATAATACCTTAACGTCAATCAATACCTTAACGTCAATCAATACCTTAACGTTAATAATACCTTAACGTCAATCAATACCTTAACGTTAATAATACCTTAACGTCAATCAATACCTTAACGTCCAGAACTCTGCCGCAGGCTTCTCACCCGCACCAAGCCAGGGCAACATGTCACCCCACCCTTTCATTTCACTTCATTTGTATTTGTCCCGCTCATGGTACACAAAACCAAATGTACGATAATTGCCAACAAAACATGTCTCTCCAAACACCATTGAGCGAAAAGGAGCAGGGAGAAGAATAAAATATTATGACCCGCCCCTTTCTAAAGAAAACTAAATAAACACAAATAGAAGGTCTGCCCTTCATAATAAAAAAAATAATTCACAGCCAAACATAACAGCCCGCGCTCATCTGAGTCCTACTGGAGAAGAAGGTGGAAAGCGGCGCATAATAATAACAATGGGACCTGCAAATAAAGAACAGACATCACATGAAAGGCATCAAACATATTTAGCAATGAGGGACCAGAGGACATATTCACATTCTGCTTCATATAGTCCCATCTTTCTTCATTTACACAATTTCTTTAACTGAAAAATACAATTCTTTAGATCCTTCTGTTGAGAATTCCACAATTTTACACCAACCACCGAAATACACATTTGCTTAAGAGTACTCATCCCCCCCACCCCCCCCCCTCCCACCCTCATCCCCCTCCACTGGCTGCTGGTCAAGTCCCGGATCCAGTACAAAACACTCCTCCTCACGTACAAGTCCCTCCGTACCCTCGCCCCCCAGTACTTATCGGACCTCCTCCATCCCTACACCGCCTCTCGGAGTCTGCGGTCCTCAGGCCTGCTCTCCATCCCCCGCTCTCGCCTCCCAACGGTTTGCGACAGGGCGTCCAGTGCTGCGGCCCCCACCCTCTGGAGTGCACTTCCTGCCGAGATGCGTAATGCTGCCTCCCTGGACGTCTTCAAATCATCATTAAAAACACACCTGTTCGCCCGGCCTCCGGGCCCGAGCCCTTTCTTGGTCCCACGGCTTCCTTTATTTTTAGTTTGCCCGTTGATTGTCTGTCTGTTTTGTTTGTCCACCATGTACAGCGACCTTGGGTCCCTTGAAAGGCGCTATATAAATATCATTTATTATTATTATTATTAAGAGACTTTCTGACATTTCAGATACTCCTGAATCTCAATCTGAAACCAATAGTGTTTCTAAAAACCCAAAAGGAATCCCTTCCTCTCCGCTGAGGCTGTTCTTCATTCCCAAGTGAAGGAAAGGGATTTAAAGGCAGCGTAAAAGACGTTGAGGCTCGCTGACAGTTGGAACCAATTAGTCCTCGTAACGCTCCCTGGGGAACGCCACCCAACACGTCACATTATCTGCTGAATTAAGTCTCAGTTAGTGTGGCACTGATCGTGGTGGAAGAGCTGTCTGTGACATTATCATCAACTGTATCTTGAAGAAACAACATGGTTGAGTCTGCAGCACTGCGGACTAGAGATGGAAGAAGAACTCTCTCATTGAAGTGAAAGCAACGGCGCTAACATCGTTAGAAATAAGCGAAGTTCCTGCATTTAAAATTGTACTCAAGTAAAAGTACAAAAGTATCAGCATCGATATATACTTAAAGTAGCAATAAATCAATACAAATAAATAATAATAAATTGAAAGTGTAACAACAAAATAAATAGTAAACATGGATAGAAAAAATTATAATAATCAAAATAAAATGAATAATATTACAAAATAATGTAAAATAATAATCACAATTATTTTTTATATTAAAAGGAAAAAAAAATGTCATCACATAATAAATCACTGAATAAAGTGGTCTATTTCAGAATCATATATATCAACTATAGTATATTAAAAGACTGCAGCATTATGAGGACTAAGTGGAGTCTGAAAAGGTGGATTATGACAGATGACCTATCTTCAGTAAACGTGTCCGCACGTGGATTGAATAGGAAAAAGAAACCAGTGACCTGGAGAGTAATCCATCTGTATATGGTACGGTGAAATAGGGGAACATGTCATTTCCGTTTGGGGAGCTCCAGTCCCTCAGAAATAAGTGAAACCCCTCTTAACAAGCAGAGGATTACTGCCGCAGAAACTAATAATGTTTACTTCAGAAGTTCCACAGAAACAAACTAAAATGGCTTTCAGCCGTTTCTCCTCTGTAGACCCTGTCTCTGGGGCCCCCCTGTGGCACACACACACACACACACACACACACACACACACACACACACACACACACCACACACACACACACACACACACACACACACACACACACACACCACACACACACACACACACACACACACACACACACACACACACACACACACACACACACACACACACACACACACACACACACACACACACACACACCACACACACACACACACACACACACACACACACACACACACACACACACACACACACACACACACACACACACACACACACACACACACACACACACACACACACACACACCTAACCTTAACCCTAACCAAGTCTTCACCCTAAAAGTAATGATCCCCCTTATGTGGACCTCCATTTTGTGAGTCCCCACACGTGACTGTGTAAACAGATTTAGGTCCCCACAAGTATAGTAATGCTAGTACACACACACACACACCTCAGCCTGTCAGGTGTGCTATTGGAGGAAATGCTCCTGCCTGAAGTGTATACAGAGACGAACCACCACTGCATTCACACGGATGTGAATGAGAGGCTCGTCTGTACGGCGTATTGATCTCCAGGTCGATGCCTGGCTGCAGACACACACCAAGAAAGAGAGGGGAGAATACGAAAGAACGGCGTAGTAGAGGAGTAGTTACAGAGATGCAATTTTCTGGGATACATCTGTGTAATTATGACACTTACAACAATAACACGTGCATAAGTAGTTTCCCACTCAAACACACACAGAGCAAAGCTGTGTAGTGTCCAAACCGTCATGCAATACACACTTGCAAAGTATTAAGGGCCATATCCTGCTCACTGTCAGGTTCATACGAGTGTTTAATGTCTCTACTCTGAATGCGTAATGTTCTTTAAATAAGATCTCCACCTGCTCATCCTCAGCAGAGCTAAACGTGGCCACACACACACTCCTGCAGACACACACACCTTAAGGACCTGTTGCTTCTTGTCGTCGGCAGCGTGGAAACGGATTGAGGAGCGAAAGGAGCCTTTTAGTGACTCGTACATTCTGGGCGATTCTCTCTGCTGGAGGAGCTGCGACTCCGCGTTCCTTCTGCTCTTTGCTACTTAAAGAACCCGACTAAATGTCAAAATATACATCATGCATGAACCTAATAACATTCCCCTCGTCCCGGTGCAGAGTGCAAAGCTAGATGCTCGCTAATCTGACATTTGGGAGAGGTCTCATGTTAAAAGATGAGCCTGTAATGTGAGCCAATGGAGGCAACTTTAAAAGAAACAAAATGGATAATATTAAGGCTAGAAAGACTGTAAATATAGTTCCAAAGGTGTACTACATGCGTTTAATTCATGCAAGCTGTTCATGTTCTTCTCCCTACTTTATTATGTGATGCAATCTGAGGTTAGATGTAAAAGAAAGTGCAAAAAAAACGACAAAACATGGGATTTCTCAGCAGTAAATGAGAACAGGGGTGATTTTCTGACCGTTACACACTACAGTCGAGCGTGAATTCCTCAGCAGTTAATCTGGCAGTTTTATCAACCTGAAGTCAGTCTGAAGTAAGATACTGACGACTCCATTTTACAGCAGCTGTTCAGGGCCCACATGTATGCTCACTTCTGACCTTTAACGTGTGAAAAGGCCATTTGTCTGAGCGCTCGGGGGGTTGTGAATAATCTGCGCGCCTGTATCTGCGCGTCCGTGCGTCTGTATCTGCGCGTCCGTGCGTCTGTATCTGCGCGTCCGTGCGTCTGTATCTGCGCGTCTGTGCGTCTGTATCTGTGCGTCTGTATCTGCGCGTCTGTATCTGCGCGTCTGTATCTGCGCGTCTGTATCTGTGCGTCTGTATCTGTACGTCTGTATCTGCGTGTCTGCGCGTCTGTATCTGCGCGTCTGTGCGTCTGTATCTGCGTGTCTGTATCTGCGCGTCTGTGCGTCTGTATCTGCGCGTCTGTATCTGCGCGTCTGTATCTGCGCGTCTGTATCTGTACGTCTGTATCTGCGTGTCTGTGCGTCTGTATCTGCGCGTCTGTATCTGCGTGTCTGTGCGTACCAAAGCCTGCCAAGAAAGTCGACTTTAAAGGGTTCGAGTCTCTAAATCAAGCCGACAGCTCTCAAATGACACTGATCACCGTTCCCATGGAATATCATCCCACTGCAACATCACAAACTTCGCTGCTCGAGCTTTCAGCTGCTCGGCTCCCAGACTCTGGAACTCCCTGCCACGACGCATCCGACAGTCTGATTCCATAACAACATTCAAAACCCAACTGTTCAGACTGGCATTTCCTCTATAATCTGTACCCCGTGTCCTTCTGTGTCCTTGTGTGTCCTTTTGTGTCCTTTTGTAGTCAGTGTCCTGTTGTTTGTCTCGTCTTACCCCGGCTGATACTTCACTAAATCCACTGTTTTAATTTGTAAGGTAAAATTGTAAATGTAAATTGTAAATCTGTAACCCTGTAAGGTGTCCTTGGGTTTTTTGAAAGGCGCCCCCCCAAAATAAATGTATTATTATTATTAAATGCATCACACATTGCAGTTATATCATATGTTTTCAAACCGACGGAGATGAGCCGTGTGGCGCTGGCGAGGCTTTTGCAGAAGCAGAAATACATGATGTGTGAATGAAGTTAAACCTCACATAGGTTTACTGAAGTCAATGTTTCCCGTGCATCAAAACCATAAATCACCTTAAAAACTGACTTTAATCTCGACGTCTTTATAACCTTTACGCACAGGCGAGATAATTATCATCCAGCCAGGCAGAGACACATCTTCTCTCCTCGCTGAGCATCTCTCCTGCAGGAGGCTTTGGTGGGAGATGACATTTAACCGTTTGAATGCCTTCCCTCACTTGGCGTCATGAGAGCGTGTGTGGGGTTGAGTTTAGAGCAAGTGACAGTGCCGTGAGCTCCAGTGGGCGGAAGACGGGGAGTTTGGAAATGTTTGGAAATATGAAAAGATCACCGGAAAGTAAGTTAGAAAATCTTCAGCCTGGAAGAAGTTCATACAATATTTCATGAAGTCGGAGTATTCAGTGACTAAGAAGGTCTGTGTGTGTCACTAGCAGAACACGAACCAAACGCATTTTACAGATATCATTAGGCGCGTTCACACTGCAGGACTTTTCCCACTTTAGTTCCTAAATGAGCCGGAACTAAATTAGTTCTAGAGAACCTTTCACCCCCTTTTCCGTCCCTGATAGAGAGCAGGGACTTTCGTGGGAGAAAAAGGTTCCAACGTCTGATTGGCTGGGCAGATTGCAAACCACGCCCCATTTTATTTTCCTCGCATTAGCATTAGCCAAACGGCGAGAGACCAATTTAGCGGTGGAGATGAGGAGGTGTCGGCGGTCTGGCGATTTACTCGGAAGGCTTCAGTACTTCCAAGTGCTGAAGCCTTCCCCAACTCCGGGCACTTCCGGCCGGGGACTTCGGGCGGCAGTATACGCCGTGAAGTGGTTTGCCAGTAAACCCAAAGCAGAAGAAGAAGAAGTGACGTCAGCGGCTCCATTTGCCTAATCCACACTCAGGGACTTCCGGTGTGAACGCGATCGGTTCAGAGTTCTTCTCATGAACTAAGTACGGCAACGTGCTTGGTGTGAAAGCGCCGTATGTATATGTATTTAGGCCCTAACCATAAAAGATAACTTTATATAATATTGATCGTCCTTTTTCTTTCAACATATGATACACATTGTTGGTGAGGATGTCTTCCGGTCCCTGAGAGAGCGTTATACACCGTGTCTCTATAACGTCTCATCCTCGTGACTTAACGTGCAAACATTAGAGATACACTTTGCATTGACTTCAAGAAAACCCCAAAACTGTCATCGGAATTTCATTCAAATATTCCCACATTCTGATAAGAGACTTCCCAGCTCTTCAAAGCAGTAGGAAACAACAACGATACAAACCTCTGGATGAGATGAGCATGCTCCGTGTGCAGTTTCAAAGTCTCTGCAGAGGATGAGCATCAAGCTACAAGTGAACCGCAGTGACAGCAAACATCAGCATCCATGTCACCGCGCCACAGGAAGTCCTCCGAATGTTCACATCAATGGACGCAGACGCACAAACACACGCAGTCAGCAGCGGGACATGTGCTGAACACACACTGATAAGCATCTGAGGGACACACGGTGAAGGAGACACAGGAAGGCCACATGAGGGTACTGAGCATGCTGCTTGGGATAACGCAAATCAAATCAGATGTACAATATTTTGACACAGAGGGAGAGATTAAGAGAGCTTCCCCCTTTCCTGTGGTGTGCTATAGAGGCATCTAAATGGTCTGCAGAGGCTACCACACCTCCTTTGGCTCATGGTGACATCACTATTTAACACATTAGATAACCAATCAGAGCAGAGGGCTCTGGTTTCAGACGGAGGGTGAAAAGAGGTGCTGCAGCACAGGCAGGACTCTTTAAAGTAGAGACACTACATACTGATATACACCTGAACATCAGCAGGAGAGGACTCTTTAAAGTAGAGACACTACATACTGATATACACCTGAACATCAGCAGGAGAGGACTCTTTAAAGTAGAGACACTACATACTGATATACACCTAAACACCAGCAGGAGAGGACTCTTTAAAGTAGAGACACTACACACTGATATATACACCTGAACATCAGCAGGAGAGGACTCTTTAAAGTAGAGACACTACATACTGATATACACCTGAACATCAGCAGGAGAGGACTCTTTAAAGTAGAGACACTACATACTGATATACACCTGGACATCAGCAGGAGAGGACTCTTTAAAGTAGAGACACTACATACTGATATACACCTGAACATCAGCAGGAGAGGACTCTTTAAAGTAGAGACACTACATACTGATATACACCTGGACATCAGCAGGAGAGGACTCTTTAAAGTAGAGACACTACATACTGATATACACCTGAACATCAGCAGGAGAGGACTCTTTAAAGTAGAGACACTACATACTGATATACACCTGAGCATCAGCAGGAGAGGACTCTTTAAAGTAGAGACACTACATACTGATATACACCTGAACATCAGCAGGAGAGGACTCTTTAAAGTAGAGACACTACATACTGATATACACCTGAGCATCAGCAGGAGAGGACTCTTTAAAGTAGAGACACTACATACTGATATACACCTGAACATCAGCAGGAGAGGACTCTTTAAAGTAGAGACACTACATACTGATATACACCTGAACATCAGCAGGAGAGGACTCTTTAAAGTAGAGACACTACACACTGATATACACCTGAACATCAGCAGGAGAGGACTCTTTAAAGTAGAGACACTACATACTGATATACACCTGAACATCAGCAGGAGAGGACTCTTTAAAGTAGAGACACTACATACTGATATACACCTGGACATCAGCAGGAGAGGACTCTTTAAAGTAGAGACACTACATACTGATATACACCTGAACATCAGCAGGAGAGGACTCTTTAAAGTAGAGACACTACATACTGATATACACCTGAACATCAGCAGGAGAGGACTCTTTAAAGTAGAGACACTACATACTGATATACACCTGAACATCAGCAGGAGAGGACTCTTTAAAGTGGAGACACTACATCCTGATATGAGCCTGAAAATGAACAGAATATGTCATCTTTTAGAAATGAATGACGGACCAGGGTGGAGTAAGGGCTCTCCAAAGTATGGCGCCTTGCTTTACGAGTCTGGCCTCGGGACAAAAAACACATATTCTCGAGCTCCACTTCTCGTCATTATGCCACGGCCAGAATCCCCCCGCAGGAATAATGAGCACCGGCCTTTATAGCTTTCCTATATGGAAATATTATGAATTAACGGTGCAGTTCCTCAGCTCTCACGTGAGGATAAATTGTAATAAAACAGCTGTGGGCGATTGTTTTCAGCGCGGCCCGAAGTGTCCCGGAGTTACCTTTGTCTTTTCAGCGGGAACCAGGGGCGCGGGCACACATGCTTTTGATTGGCTTTCAATCTCAAAACTCAGGTCAGGGGCTTGTCTGGCCCTCCCTCTCTCTGACATCTGCCCTGACCCCGTGCCCTGTCCCAGGTTTGTATACACATGTTTCAGCAGTGTTTGCTTCCAGACAAGACTGAGCAGGACTATTTGGTTTGCTTCCTGTCGCGCTCTCAAACACATCTCCTGCTTCCCCACGGAGACACTTCAGAGCGCCCGATTCATCTCAAGGCCTTCATGGACTGCAGTGGCGTAAAGTATCTCGCCACCACAGTTCAGAGGTCCATCCTTTACTTTCACTCCACTACATCTATGGAATACTTTTAGTTATTTCGCAGAATAATAAACATCTAATCAATCTAATCAAGTGTTGAATCAGACTTGAGTTCCACCTGGAGTGAATCCACCAGCTACCCTGCAGTCTACAAAGTACTTCAGACTAGCTGCTCCTTCACCAGCTACCCTGCAGTCTACAAAGTACTTCAGACTAGCTGCACCTTCACCAGCTACCCTGCAGTCTACAAAGTACTTCAGACTAGCTGCTCCTTCACCAGCTTTGAGAACACTTTCATGATCAATCATTATAAAACACATCATATATATTATTCTGAAATGGACCAATCTGCACAACGACTACTTTCACTGTCTTTCACTATATTTAGATGAGAATACTTTCTACTTTCACTTGAGGGACATTTTGAATACAGGACTTTTACTGTGACAGAGTATTCCTACACTCTGGTACTTCTACTTTACTCAAGTACAAGACCTGAGTACTTCTACTTTTACTCAAGTACAAGATCTGAGTACTTGCTTTTCAGCCATTAACCTTGAACAATTACATTCAATGATTCTCTCTTCTAAACCATCAACGTGCATGTTAGACCCAATTCCAACTAAGCTGTTGAAGGAAGTTTTTCCATTAATTAGCACTTCTTTATTAAATATTATGAATATGTCTTTATTATCAGGCTATGTTCCACAATCATTCAAAGTAGCAGTGATAAAACCGCTTCTTAAAAAGCACAACCTCGATCCAGAGGTTTTAGCCAACTATAGACCTATTTCTAAACTTCCGTTCCTCTCAAAGATTCTTGAGAAAGCGGTCGCAAAACAGTTGTGTGATTACTTAAAAAACAATGATTTATTTGAAGATTTTCAGTCTGGCTTTAGAACACATCATAGCACAGAGACAGCTCTGGTTACAGTCACAAATGATATTCTAATAGCCTCAGACAAGGGACTTGTCTCTATTCTTGTTTTGCTCGATCTCAGTGCTGCATTTGATACTATCGACCATGATATCCTATTGCAAAGACTAGAGCACTTAGTTGGCATACAGGGAACTGCTTTAGGCTGGTTTAGGTCCTATCTATCTGAACACTCTCAGTTTGTACGTGTTAACGATGAATCTTCCACGCAAACCAAAGTTAGCCATGGAGTGCCACAGGGCTCAGTGCTCGGACCTATTTTGTTCACATTATATATGCTTCCGTTAGGCAATATTATAAGGAATCATTCTGTAAACTTTCATTGTTATGCGGATGATACTCAACTATATTTATCAATCAAGCCTGATGAAATTAATCATCTAAATAAAATGCAAGACTGCCTTAAGGACTTAAAAACGTGGATGACCTTAAACTTTTTGATGTTAAACACGACCAAAACTGAAGTTATTGTACTTGGCCCGAAGAATCTACGAAACAAATTATCTAAAGATATACTAACTATGGATGGCATTAATTTGGCCTCCAGTGAGACTGTAAGGAATCTTGGTGTTATATTTGATCAGGATTTATCCTTTAACGCCCACATAAAATCAATTCAAGGACCGCCTACTTCCATCTACGTAAAATTGCAAAAATCAGGCATATCTTGCCTCAAAACGATGCAGAGAAACTAGTCCATGCATTTGTTACTTCTAGGCTGGATTATTGTAACTCTTTACTATCAGGGAGTACCAAGAAGTCAATCAAGTCGCTTCAGCTGATTCAAAATGCTGCGGCTCGTGTACTAACCAGAGTTAGGAAAAGGGACCACATTACTCCTGTTCTGGCTGCCTTACACTGGCTCCCTATAGAACACAGGATAGAATTTAAAATTCTTCTTCTCGCCTACAAAGCCCTTAATGGGCAGGCACCATCTTACCTTAAAGAACTCATTATACCCTACTGGCCTACTAGGGCATTGCGTTCCAAGAATGCAGGGTTGTTGGTTGTACCTCGAGTCTCTAAAAGTACAATGGGAGCCAGAGCCTTTTCTTATCAAGCTCCACATTTGTGGAATCAGCTTCCAGTTTGTGTTCGGGCGGCAGACACCCTATCCGTTTTTAAGAGTGCGCTTAAGACCTTCCTTTTTGATAAAGCTTATAGTTAGGGCTGATTAGATTCAGCCCCTAGTTTTGCTGATATAGGCTTAGTTTGTCGGGGGACATCTTACTTCTTCCTTCTCGCTGTCTATACCCGTGTACTCTCATGTTCCGATTAACCCAGCTTCCCCAAATGTCTTTCTTTTTGGGGTCTATATACGCTGGGATCCGGAGTCATGGATGATCCTGCGGTCCTGTGTCCTGGATCGCGAGCGCTGGATCTTGAGTCGTGGCTGTGGTCCTGGATCATCAGTCCTGGATGGATATCCTCGTGGATTCATCTTCCTATTATACACACATGCATTTCCAAACATTTGGACTACCTATGTTGCAAATGTATTATCTTTTCAATTTACACACGGCATCTATTGCACGTCTGTCCGTCCTGGGAGAGGGATCCCTCCTCTGTTGCTCTCCCTGAGGTTTCTCCCATGTTCCCTTTGAACTGGGTTTTCTTTGGAAGTGTTTCCTTGTACGATGTGAGGGTCTAAGGACAGAGTCGTATTGTCATACTGATATTCTGTACACACTGTGAAGACCACTGAGACAAATGTAACATTTGTGATATTGGGCTATATAAATAAACATTGATTGATTGATTGAGTACTTCTACTTTTACTCAAGTACAAGATCTGAGTACTTCTACTTTTACTCAAGATCTGGGTACTTCTACTTTTACTCAAGTACAAGATCTGAGTACTTCTACTTTTACTCGAGTAAAAGTAGAAGTACTCAGATCTGTTACTTGAGTAAAAGTAGAAGTACTCAGATCTGTTACTTAAGTACAAGATCTGAGTACTTCTACTTTTACTCAAGTACAAGATCTGAGTACTTCTACTTTTACTCAAGATCTGGGTACTTCTACTTTTACTCAAGTACAATATCTGAGTACTTCTACTATTACTCAAGAACAAGATCTGAGTACTTCTACTTTTACTCGAGTAAAAGTAGAAGTACTCAGATCTGTTACTTGAGTAAAAGTAGAAGTACTCAGATCTGTTACTTAAGTACAAGATCTGAGTACTTCTACTTTTACTCAAGTACAAGATCTGAGTACTTCTACTTTTACTCAAGATCTGGGTACTTCTACTTTTACTCAAGTACAATATCTGAGTACTTCTACTATTACTCAAGAACAAGATCTGAGTACTTCTACTTTTACTCAAGAACAAGATCTGAGTACTTCTACTTTTACTCAAGTACAAGATCTGAGTACTTTTACTTTTACACAAGTACAAGATCTGAGTACTTCTACTTTTACTCAAGCACCAGATCTAAATACTTCTACTTTTACTCAAGCACCAGATCTAAATACTTCTACTTTTACTCAAGCACCAGATCTGAGTACTTGATGAAGCGATGAGACGCCCTGGGTGCTGATTAAAGAAATGGAGGAAGATGAGGCGCCTGGGGGAGAGGAATGTATAGAAGAGAAAAAGCCCTGCTCTTAAAAGTAGTCCTTCAACCTCTGAGAGAGGGGGGAGGGCTTTGGCCAAAAACCCTGGAGTCTGATCCTCATTAAGAAGCACAAAAAACTTCAAAGACCAACCCCCACCCCCCAAAAAACCCACTATCAGTCAGGAGCACCCACAATCCCCGGGATATTAAAGCTCCCATCCAGGGTCAAGTTCTGAAGCTCCGGTGACTCAGGTTTTGGGGGACTTGAAGGTCACGGAGGTCAATGGAAAGTTTGAGCTAAGTTCTCCGCACCTCAGCGATTGGCTGAAGAGGCTCAGAGGAGAGGGTGATATCTAGCCGCATCAAAACGTAGGAGTCTGATTGGTCCGTTTATTCATTCTTTGCTTTAATGTAAAACGCTTTAAAGAGGCCCTATTATGCTTTGTGCAGTTTCCACCCTCCTGTAGTGTGCTATATAGGTTTGTGTGCATGTAAATGGTCTGCAAAGGCTAGAATCCCTCCTTTGACCCCTTTGGTTCATAGTGGGATCTCTACAGCTCTATTAGCTAACCAATCAGAGCAGACTGGGTTCTGGTTTCAGACAGAGGGTGAAAAGAGGTGCTGCAGCACAGACAGTATGAGAAAAATAAAGAGCTGTTTGAACATTAGAGCATGGAGACACTACATACTGATATACACCTGAACATCAGCTGGAGAGGACTCTTTAAAGTAGAGACACTACATACTGATATACACCTGAACATCAGCAGGAGAGGACTCTTTAAAGTAGAGACACTACATACTGATATACACCTGAACATCAGCAGGAGAGGACTCTTTAAATTAGAGACACTACATACTGATATACACCTGAACATCAGCAGGAGAGGACTCTTTAAAGTAGAGACACTACACACTGATATACACCTGAACATCAGCAGGAGAGGACTCTTTAAAGTAGAGACACTACATACTGATATACACCTGAACATCAGCAGGAGAGGACTCTTTAAAGTAGAGACACTACATACTGATATACACCTGAGCATCAGCAGGAGAGGACTCTTTAAAGTAGAGACACTACACACTGATATACACCTGAACATCAGCAGGAGAGGACTCTTTAAAGTAGAGACACTACATACTGATATACACCTGAACATCAGCTGGAGAGGACTCTTTAAAGTGGAGACACTACATACTGATATACACCTGAACATCAGCAGGAGAGGACTCTTTAAAGTAGAGACACTACAGACGTTGTACTTTTAGTTAAATCAACAACTTTTCCATCATACGGGTCACTGCAGGTCAGCTTCTCTTCCTGGTCATATCTATTCCCTGACTTTGAAGCTGTATCAAGGTCAGTTCTTGCTTTGCCACATAATCCTTGCAGGTCTTCCAGGTAAAGCTCAGAGCCACCTTCATAGAGTATTGATGTGAAGATAGGACTCTCAGCAAATGGTAAAATAAGCAGCCAGACCCAGAGACTGGATTGCATTGATGAAGGTTAGCACAGAGAGCATAAGAAACTACGAGTAGTGCACACAGCTTGGCTACGTCTTGAGGTGAGAATTAATAAATGCTGAGTATACATCCCATGGTGGTCCAAACCGTACAGCTGGAGATACTCAGGCCACACGATGACTAAAAAGCTGTATCAAACACACACCGATGGCTCCTCTTTCATCTGAACATGCTGGGGCTTGAACCCAAACAACAGAGCTTCAAACACCCAAAGGCTACAGAGTTAGTGTTAAAAAAACTGCAGATGCATGCATGATGTCGATAGGTAGACGCATGCAGCTGTCTGTCATTAAGTTTACAAGTTATACTGTGGTTAGACGTGACGGTTGAAACAGAGGACAGCAGACAAACCTTTAATTTATGTGAAACATATTATAAAGCTCTGCAAAGTTGCTATAAAGGAACTAGAGTGCAGTCACATGACTTCACGTCACCACCGCTAAGCTAAAGGCGGCTAATGTTGGGCTATAAAGGAACTACAGCACGGTCACATGACTTCACGTCACCACCGCTAAGCTAAAGGCGGCTAATGTTGGGCTATAAAGGAACTACAGCACGGTCACATGACTTCACGTCACCACCGCTAAGCTAAAGGAGGCTAATGTTGGGCTATAAAGGATCTACAGCACGGTCACATGACTTCACGTCACCACCGCTAAGCTAAAGGTGGCTAATGTTGGGCTCTAAAGGAACTACAGCACGGTCACATGACTTCACGTCACCACCGCTAAGCTAAAGGCGGCTAATGTTGGGCTATAAAGGAACTACAGCACGGTCACATGACTTCACGTCACCACCGCTAAGCTAAAGGAGGCTAATGTTGGGCTATAAAGGATCTACAGCACGGTCACATGACTTCACGTCACCACCGCTAAGCTAAAGGTGGCTAATGTTGGGCTCTAAAGGAACTACAGCACGGTCACATGACTTCACGTCACCACCGCTAAGTTAAAGGTGGCTAATGTTGGGCTCTAAAGGAACTACAGCACGGTCACATGACTTCACGTCACCACCGCTAAGCTAAAGGAGGCTAATGTTGGGCTATAAAAGGATCTACAGCACGGTCACATGACTTCACGTCACCACCGCTAAGCTAAAGGTGGCTAATGTTGGGCTCTAAAGGAACTACAGCACGGTCACATGACTTCACGTCTCCACCGCTAAGCTAAAGGCGGCTAATGTTGGGCTATAAAGGAACTACAGCACGGTCACATGACTTCACGTCACCACCGCTAAGCTAAAGGAGGCTAATGTTGGGCTATAAAGGAACTACAGCACGGTCACATGTCTTCACCACCGCTAAGCTAAAGGTGGCTAATGTTGGGCTATAAAGGAACTACAGCACGGTCACATGACTTCACGTCACCACCGCTAAGCTAAAGGAGGCTAATGTTGGGCTATAAAGGAACTACAGCACGGTCACATGACTTCACGTCACCACCGCTAAGCTAAAGGCGGCTAATGTTGGGCTATAAAGGAACTACAGCACGGTCACATGACTTCACGTCACCACCGCTAAGCTAAAGGTGGCTAATGTTGGGCTCTAAAGGAACTACAGCACGGTCACATGACTTCACGTCTCCACCGCTAAGCTAAAGGCGGCTAATGTTGGGCTATAAAGGAACTACAGCACGGTCACATGTCTCACCACGCTAAGCTAAAGGTGGCTAATGTTGGGCTATAAAGGAACTACAGCACGGTCACATGACTTCACGTCACCACCGCTAAGCTAAAGGAGGCTAATGTTGGGCTATAAAGGAACTACAGCACGGTCACATGACTTCACGTCACCACCGCTAAGCTAAAGGGGCTAATGTTGGGCTATAAAGGAACTACAGCACGGTCACATGACTTCACGTCACCACCGCTAAGCTAAAGGAGGCTAATGTTGGGCTATAAAGGAACTACAGCACGGTCACATGACTTCACGTCACCACCGCTAAGCTAAAAGCGGCTAATGTTGGGCTATAAAGGAACTACAGCACGGTCACATGACTTCACGTCACCACCGCTAAGCTAAAGGAGGCTAATGTTGGGCTATAAAGGAACTACAGTGCAGTCACATGACTTCACGTCACCACCGCTAAGCTAAAGGCGGCTAATGTTGGGCTATAAAGGAACTCAGTGCAGTCACATGACTTCACGTCACCACGCAAAGCTAAAGGCGGCTAATGTTGGGCTATAAAGGAACTTCAGTGCAGTCACATGACTTCACGTCACCACCGCTAAGCTAAAGGCGGCTAATGTTGGGCTATAAAGGAACTACAGCACGGTCACATGACTTCACGTCACCACCGCTAAGCTAAAGGAGGCTAATGTTGGGCTATAAAGGAACTACAGTGCAGTCACATGATTTCACGTCACCACCACTAAGCTAAAGGCGGCTAATGTTGGGCTATAAAGGAACTACAGTGCAGTCACATGACTTCACGTCACCACCGCTAAGCTAAAGGTGGCTAATGTTGGGCGTGATGACGTTTAATCGTCTCATTTAGACACTTGTAAACAACCGCCGTTTTTCAGTATTTAGTCGTAGAACAAAACGTGAAAATCTTAAATCAGGCTTCTCACCAAAAACATGTCAAAATATGGGAAAAGAGGCACAAATTGAAAGAACGCTATTAAGTTACGTCTGGGTTTTAGGACTCATTTCTGCTCCACTCTGAAGCTGTCCAGCTGTCACTGTTGTTGGAAGGTTTTAAACATGCCATCGGCTTATTTTGTCTGTTTTAGAACGTCGTGTGCCAGCGTAGCACTATGACTCCAAACATAACAAAAAGCAGACGAACCCACTCAGCATGTCTCCGGAGCTTAGCGGCACCTGTGTGTTCTTTAACAGAGCCATTGACGGAGATAAGCGCAGAGTAAAAGGCCTTGCTGACCTCGCCAAAAGTTATTTTGAACGCTGCCCCCTCTTTAGACGCCGGCTCGGCCATTACATCTCTAACGGCTGGCCTCTGCAGAGCTCCTGAGAGACAGGTCGTCTACACATCAGATCTGATTGTGACATATCGCCTCCTCTGCCACAGCTGTCTCTATTCTGCACACACACACACACACACACACACACACACACACACACACACACACACACACACACACACACACACACACACACACACACACACACACACACACACACACACACACACACACACACACACACCACACACACACACACACACACACACACACACACACACACACACACACACCACACACACACACACACACACACACACACACACACCACACACACACACACACACACACACACACACACACACACACACACACACGATTAGCCCAACATGACCTGAAAAATGTACAACACACAGCAGCAAAGCCTGTATTCATTTCCATTTCCAACTGTAAGAAATGTTATACTTCTACTCCACTACGGTTAACCGACAGCTTTTACAGATTCAGATTATAAACTAATACATGATATAAATCAACTAATAAATACATGTTGACATGAATTGAAGATACTGTATCTAGCAGCAGTATATAAAGCTCCATCTGTACCGGCTGTAATGAACACTTTAATGCTAGCATCCTGTTGTGTGTGTGTGTGTGTGTGTGTGTAATGTTATTTTACCATCCAGTAATATGTTATGTTTCCTGCACACACACACGAGGATAACGTGGAGCCTTCTCCCAGCATACATTTCCCCAGTAGCGTGTCTGATGAAGTCCTCCCTATGTGAAAAACCGCCACCGCTCATTTAACGTTCCAGACATTTTCACTTTATCTAAATTTGATACGCGAGGGAAACTTGTGGATGGGAACAGGACTCCGCTCCCAGTCAATAACCACAAGCCGCTGCTGTCGATGTGATAAACGGGAGGTTCAGTGATTGGATACCGGTGGGTGTTAAGGGTCACCGCTGATTGGGTGCGGTCGCAGCGCTGCGGGAGGAGAGCGCACGTCTAGAAAAGTGCTGAGAAGTTATTTCCTCCAGACGCTGGCCCTTTGTAACACCTAGCTCCTTCTGCTGCCGTTAAAAAACGAGTTCCCAAATAGTTTTAGGAACCAGTAGTGTGAGAAAACGTTATACTCATTCTAAAAATACTTCTTCAAAATCTTACTTAAAAAGATTGTTTTATGCTTTTTCCTTTACTCCGTTGGACTTCCTTTGTGTACTTCCGAAAGTCAGTGACATCACAAGGGAACACCTGCACTCCTATTGGCTAGCGCTCCAACACATTGTCACTCGATAGGATGAGGGGCGGGACATCTGTAAGCGGTCGACCAATCACAAGGTGCTGCCAAGTTAGACGTTGACAATTGTCTTGATGCTAAGCTAGCCTGATTTACCATGAAGATGTAAGAGCGGGATTAAGCTCTTAATCTCATCAGATCAGATGCTCCGTCTGTCAAAATGAAAGCAATGAACACTGCAGATGCACAATTATTTTGGTGTGTGTGTGTGTGTGTGTGTGTGTGTGTGTGTGTAGGCCGACCTCAGTGACCCAGATCTTTGGATTGATTTGCAAAGTCGTTAAAATCTCAGCTTTTGAATAAAAGACGGGATGACTTCAGCAAGCATGGAGTTTGAAGATAAGCTTTGGATAAGCCTAATTATCACACACACACACACACACACACACACACACACAAGTGCACGACCTCTCACATAAACACAGCCTCATCACACACACACACCTATTTGATATTTCCCTTTGAACATGACCTCGCTGCAGCATCAAAGCGGTCTCTCCCTCTCCTCCCTCGTCTGTGTCCTAGTCGATGAGTCGGTTCCTATTGCCTTTTCAGATAAAACAACAATGTCATCGGGCTGGCATCACGCGCCATTAGTGTCCGAGGACGGCATGCAGAGAATGCTATTCCAGAAGGCACAGACACACATCGCCAGACCGTCTCTAATCACCGGCGAAGTTAGCGCGGATATTTCAGGACCGCCGCTCGGGGCGGGAAGAACGAGGACTGTGCGCAGAGCTTTGGGGCTCATCGTTCGAACGGTCCCATCAGGCCTCGCCGAGCTGAGAGGAGGGTTGGTGTACCCCTCGTAGCAGCGGAGGGCGTGAGCGGGGGACGATAAGACGCTGCAGAACAGGTGGACTTCGTTATCACATCCTTCACATGGTGGGCGGCAGCGGGTCGGGAGGGCTACTATCAACATATCATTCTACTAATGATCCTATTCAGACAGTAGCCTGTACACGTACTGCAGTTTAAAAAAGCAACTAGGATTTTACCCTTTGCAGACCATTGACTTGCACACAAACTTAACAGACTATAGGAGAGGGCCAACTCCACAAAGCAAAATAAACAGAGGGTCTGAGGACAGAGGGTCTGAGGACAGAGGGTCCGAGGACAGAGGGTCTGAGGACAGAGGGTCTAAGGACAGAGGGTCTAAGGACAGAGGGTCTGAGGACAGAGGGTCTGAGGACAGAGGGTCTGAGGACAGAGGGTCTGAGGACAGAGGGTCTAAGGACAGAGGGTCTGAGGACAGAGGGTCTGAGGACAGAGGGTCTGAGGACAGAGGGTCTGAGGACAGAGGGTATAAGCACAGAGGGTCTAAGGACAGAGGGTCTAAGGACAGAGGATATAAGCACAGAGGGTCTAAGGACAGAGGGTCTAAGGACAGAGGGTCTAACAGTGTGCGAAAAAGTCCACGTCCCACCGTCCGGGACGTGTTATTTACAATATCGGACAAGTAGATCTTTCAATTGACTTGTCCGGCGGACAAGTGACTTTTTTCGCCCCGATTTATTGACAAATTAGTGATACATTCAGTTTAAAAAAGGCAGAACTCATTCGCAAAGTGTCCGTGTCCGCCATTGTTCGTTTAGAAGTGTTAGTTTCGGTTCATGCTTGTCGATTCCTAAGGAAATGCATCTCGCCGCTTTCTGTACAGTTAGACGGGGGCGGGGCGGAGCGGGCGGGAAGTGTAGCACAGTGGCCGGGTTGGGAAGCAAAACTCGGTTCCGAGTAGGAACAAATAACAATTGTCCGGTCCCGGGATTAATAAGAGTTGTGAGGACGGGAGGCGAGGCCGACGAGCCCCGCAGACTGCAGCTCTCTCTCTCTCTCGCTATGCTCCGTATCAGCTGATCGCTGCAGCTCAGCGTCTCTCTCTCTCTCTCTCTACACACAGCGGATCCGCTGCCTGTTTGACAGCCTCATCTTTGTCAAACTTTCTTATGTTCTTCCTCTAACACGTAATGAAGGTTATTAAGCGTTGTAGCTCCTGTGTTGTTAATATGGACCACCATTTCCTTTATGAAGTGAAGCCTCCCTGTCTGTCCTCGCGCTGTCCTCACATCCCCGGACCCCCAGACACGGAGGAGCAGGGATGTCAGTATTGTTTATGAAGCAGGGTATAGAAAGTACATTATTGAAATGAAAATACTATTTATTTACTTGTACAAACAGTGAGCAGCTGTGTGTTGTGTATGCAGGACATGTGTAAGCGTGCAAGCGTCTTTGAGTTGTAGAAAAGCGCTATGCCTATAGGCTATAAATATAATAACTTTATTTGTAGAGCACCTTTCATACAGGGGATTGCAGAACTTCAAAGTTCTTTACATCAGTAACAAATAAGAGATAAATCAGTGTAAAACAAGCAGCAAGAGCAAAGCATCAAATGGGATAAAATAATTAAAAATAAAAACATGGGGAATAAAACAGAGAAATAGTGCAATGTCAATCACAGAATAGTGCAGTGTAATCGTGTAACATCTGTAAAATGCTTTGGTAAAGAGCCTTTTAAAAATGCCTAATGTATTGGCTTCCCTGATGTTGTTGGGTAACATGTTTTGGGGCGTAGTTTACAAAGGATGCTTCACCGATCTTCTTATGACTCTTTCTGGTGACCTCTAACAGACCTGCATCTGATGATCGCAGTGTTCTGGCGGGTGTGTAGTTCATCAGAGAGTCAGCCATGTAGCTGGGTCCTTGTCCATTTAGAGCTTTGTATGTGAGGAGAAGCACCTTCAAATCAGTTCTGAAAGTTACAGGAAGCCAGTGTAGAGTAGCTGAGACGGGACTAACGTGTTCCCTCCTTCTGGTGTTCGTCAGTAGTCTAGCTGCAGAGTTTTCAATGAGCTGGAGTCTTCCAATAGCCTTCTTGGTGAGACCAGTGAATAGTGCATTGCAGTGTCTAGTCGGCTAGATATTAAAGCATGAATTAGCTTCTCTGCATCATGTGATTTATGAATGGTCTTACCTTCGCGATGTTTCTGAGATGAAAGAAAGCTATTTTGGTCACTTTGTTTAAATGGGCGTTGAAGTTCAAATCTGAGTCCAGGGTGACTCGTCACCTCCGGTTTAATCCAAGTGGTTAAACTTCCTAGATTATTTGTTAGCATCTCTCTTTTTGAGATAATAATGTATTATTATTATTATTATTATTATTATTATTATTAGGACATGTGTGGTTGGACTCTGTCTCACAGGCAGGTTGCAGTGTAACATCAGAGGACACTGGGTCAACTGTACATTCTCAAACTGCACCACTTAGAACTAACTAAACAATGCAGAGATTATTTTTATATAATTATATTCAATAACCGTAAGAAATTAAACGGTATGAAGTGATTTGTAAATAGGAATACAGATTTGACTTAATGTTTTCATAAATATATTTTTCTCCCAGTTTGTCATGGGACTTCTTTTTACCCTCTCAAAGAACCGGAAATAACCGGAATCGAAAAGCAGAACCGGAATCATTAAAATCCAAATGATATACCCAACACTATGTGTGATGCAGTAAAATCTTACCGCTCACTTACGTTAGCCGTGTTGTAAAAACCGTGGGAAAATGTAAAATACGATGACGAAGAAGAAGATTCCAGTGGCCCCAATTTTTGTCCATTCTGGACAAGTGAAAGAAATGTATTCGGACAAGGACACTGCCAAACTCACTTGTCCATGGACAAGTACTCTCTAAAAACTTTTTCTCACACTGTCTAAGGACAGAGGGTCTAAGGACAGAGGGTCTAAGGACAGAGGGTCTAAGGACAGAGGGTCTAAGGACAGAGGGTCTAAGGACAGAGGGTCTAAGGACAGAGGGTCTGAGGACAGAGGGTCTGAGGACAGAGGGTCTGAGGACAGAGGGTCTAAGGACAGAGGGTCTGAGGACAGAGGGTCTGAGGACAGAGGGTCTGAGGACAGAGGGTCTGAGGACAGAGGGTCTAAGGACAGAGGGTCTGAGGACAGAGGGTCTGAGGACAGAGGGTCTGAGGACAGAGGGTCGGTGCAAGTGTAGATTATTAGGAGTTAATCTCAATTCAGTTTAAACAGACGAATGTTATGTGGAATAAAAGCTATGAAAGTATTTGATGTGGATAATAGATGGATGAACTCAGACGGTTGCTCACAAACACCAGGTTGGACTTTGTGTGAAACGGCCAGATGGGTGGGAAGGGGATACATCATGAAGACAGGAATGGACTGACGAGGGGGAATCGATCGACTTACCGGCTCTCTCCGTAACAACGGGCACATCTGAGGAGACGAGGAGTCCAGAGAGGCTGGAAGACACTGAGCAAAGCTTCATGCAGACTCTGAGCCGTATGCCACACGTCTTTTTAAAATATACACTTCAAGAGCCCTTCAGGGACCGGCTCGTGAACACAGCTGTTTAGCGTCTCTGGGGCCTGGCTGTTCGCAGAAGGATCCTCTCAAGTGCCCATCTGATGTGATCAGCATCTCCAACGTGACAAGCAGCCGTGACATCTCACACCTTCCTCGCGAAGAAGACGAACAGTGCTATGTATGGAAGATGTGTCTGAGGGAATTAAGGCCGCGCTTGTTCGTCACCTTCTCGACTACTTCCAAGTGGACGAGACGAGCCTTCTTTTGAACTGAACACTGGGACAGACACCGTGTGCATCCTGAGAGACGCAGTCTGCGGTTATCATCCCTACACTGGCAGGAACACACACATGGACTGTGGGAGAGAGAGCAGCCATGTTGACGCTGCCTCCTGACGAAAGGGACACTGATAGCAGAGGAGTCATCACAAGGACACTCCAAAGGACACGAGACTGAGACATGGGGACAGGAATACCTGCACATGTAATGCCTGGTGTACTGTGTGGTGTGTTGACCACGCCTGTCCAGTGTGTGTGTGTGGTAGGCAAAGGCACAAACATGAGAGAGAGAGGGAAGAGACTGCAACTTGATCCCACTGTCACTTGCATCTGGACAGCAGCATGAGGAGAGGATGAGCTGAGTCAGAGTGTGTGTGGTTGCTGAAGCTGCATCATGTCCTGCATACAACCTGAGCCCAGCACTTTTCCTACACACACACACACACACACACACACACACACACACCACACACACACACACACACACACACACACACACACACACACACACACACACACACACACACACACACACACACACACACACACACACACACACACACACACACACACACACACACACACACACACAACACACACACACACACACACACACACACACACACACACACACACCACACACACACACACACACACACACACACACACACACACACACACACACACACACACACACACACACACACGGCTTTGCAGCAAAACTGGCAATTTTCCATTGCGTCTTTCCTCACGTGTCCTGTCACTCAAGCTGTCGCTATGGAGATGTGCTCAGCTTCTCTTGTCTCGCGCTGGAGTGCATGCACTGCAGCAGAAGCATGCAGTCACATCCTTAAGCCACCACTAACATCCCAAATACTAACTCCAGTACACAAGTCCACGTGACTGCAGGGTGATGTCCAATGGCTACTCGGCACATGACACCGTGAAGGACACTGAATATACTTAGAGTGGGAAATACAATATCTAGTTACTAAAATCAGCTTCTGTGCGTCTCGTGCTGTCGTGCCTTCACTGCGGAAGAAGCATGCACAGTCACATCCTCAAACAACCACTTAAATAATCAAAGATACTATCTTGCTTCACACCTAGTGTCCACATGACCGCTTTAACAGATACTCAGCCCGTAACGAAGTAAAAGCAGGAAATGAATTTAGTGGGATACACATGTGATAGTCAGTCAGCTTCTCTGTGCTGCAGCAGAAGTGTCCACAGTCACCTCTGTAGACCACCACTTCAATCAAAAGTATGCAAGCCCTGAATGCTCCTCCATAACAACCACTTACGTGTAACATGTACAGACTGTAGGGGTCCCTGAACGCATCTCAAGGTGAGCATTACCGAGCAGGAGGAGCATGACACTCCGTCAGTATATGAACAGTTAGTAAAGGGCATCTGCCACTTCAGATAAGTGGGCAGCGGAGGGTCTCCACTGATGGAGGGGCAGGTGAGGGGCATCACCACATACTCACACCACGCGGAAAAGAGTGTGAAACTGGTACATTGCATCAAACACGAGGCAGCACATAGAAGTTATGCATTTAGAATTAGAAGCAAATCTAACATTTATGAAGTATTATCATCAACCCAAGGGAGCCACACACACACACACACACACACACACACACACACACACACACACACACACACACACACACACACACACACACACACACACACACACACACACACACACACACACACACACACACACACACACACACACACACACACACACACACACACACACACACACACACACAACACACACACACACACACACACACACACACACACACACACACACACACACACACACACACACACACACACACACACACACACACACACACACACACACACACACACACACACACACACACACACACACACACACACACACACACACCTCTTCTTAGTACCCTGTATTAGGGTTCTCCAACTCTGGTTACTTTCACACTGTGACAGCTGCAGAGGGGGAACCCGTGAAAACAGCCAACAACTCCGGGACTTCCACACACACATGACTCGTACCGGAGTAAATTACGGTAATACGAACTACAGGACTTACTGTGATATTTGGGGCTGCCTTTGCTCGGGGGAAGGTCGGCGAACTGCACCCGGTGTCCCGACATCTTCTCCCGTTTTGTTTGAAAGTAACTTCCACACACGCGGTGAATCTCTCTGATGTGGACTCAGCCACCGATACACTCCTTCACACACACACCGGCGGTCCTGCTGCTCCGTGTGTGCGTGTGTGTGTGTGTGTGTGTGAGAGCCAGGACTGCGGTCCACTCTCACCTCTGCTCTGCTCTGAAACAGGAAGAGGCTCCTTCTCTCCTCCTGCATTAAGAAAAAAAATATACAAACTTTTTTTGTTCACCCCTGAAGTCCACATGACTGCAGGGTGACGTCACAACGGCACAGCTTTCAGCCCATGACGAAGTTACAGGAAACTGATTTGGGAAACATGTGTTACAGGTAACGGGATGAACAGGGTACAGAAAAGGGTAACTGTATTCCCTTACAATTACATAAAATAAATCAGATCTGTTTCATTTCTGAATCATTTGGGATTACGAGCAGGATTACAATGTTAGTCAAACCTGTGTTGTGAAAGGATCAGATGTTATCTATTCGTGTACACTGTGCTGTTCTGTAGGATAATACATTGATATAAGTTTTTTTAAAAGGCAGTTTCCTTTTATAATAAAGTCACTCTGCTTAAATGTATATGAGAGGCTACACCGCCACCTAGTGGAGGACAAGTGAAACGCTATCAGAAGGTTGGCCTTATCATAACCGTCAGAAAGGAGCTGGACACAAATAATAATTATAATTAATTATAGCAGAGAGCCAGGGGCGGACTGGGACTAAAACCCAGCCCGTGCATCTCGACCCACTTCGGTACCACTAGTCAATTGTCAAATTAATTGTTTGATGAACTATAATTGTTATTATTGCCTTTAATTGTGATTGTTATTTTGATGCCGAGTAAATTAGAATATTCGGTTACAATAATCCCTGCATTGATATTGTTCATTAAAAAAAAGTAAATAGCTAATGAGGAAAATAATTCTTCCATCACTGCATATGATATGAATCCACAATAACTGGAGGAAAGTATACACTTCACTGATGGACAGCAACTATGAAGAAAGGCCTCTTCAATGCATTTTAAATCATGACCCCGCTCAGAGTCAAACAGCAGACCTCCATGGTGAGCAGGATATGTCCTCGGGAGTGTCCTCAAGAGACTTTAAATGGATGCTAATGCTAATTGATACCTGCTTTGTAGCTGCTGGATGTGTACATTAATTAAAAATGTAGTTATGTAGTAAAGTAACCGGATTATAGTATAAGATGTGTTTTTACTTCCGTCAGAGGGTCATCATGAAAGTTAAATATGGAGCAAAAGAATGCTATGATGATATTGCACTTTCGATATAGGTTTGACTCATCGGAAGTGATCTGCGTAGGACACCAGTCACTGATCCTGCAGCCTGGCCTGGATGGATGGCTTCTGAGTCACTGCATGCTTTAAAGACAGCAGGAGACAACCCTGTGATGTGATGTAAGGATCCCGTTACAGCAACGCGTCCGCGAGGAGGGTTGAGATTAGAATTGAAATCAAACATGGCGTCCAATCAGGTTTCCTCAAAACTTTATTTGTGATATTTTGCCTAGAAAAAGAAACTGGAATAATAGAAACAAGATGGCACAAATCAAACCCTCTGGACTTGTCTGATGTGACCTTTGTGCAAAAGAGAGTATTAAACAGTAGCTATAGACACACAGCAAACTAGATCTGTACGAAGCACAAACATGATAGAAAAAGATCCAGTCTGCCAACCGATAAATACGCGTCCAACATAACCCACACCCTCACGCACTTTCAAACCACTGCCAGTAAGTCGGCATTATACAAAACCAAAGTAGTGCACTGCACTTCCTTCCTCCCCCCCCTACGATATAAACCTTATAAAAAAATAATTTCAAGCATGTAGAACCCAAGCATCTGTCCTTCAACTCTCTCACGCACTTCCATTTTGCTCAATGTACATCTTGGACAGCGAGGCGGCCATGGACTTCGCCAGCTCCTCGTCTCGTGTCCTCTGCATCTGGGAGAGCCTGCACCACTCCTCGTGCTCCGGGTTCTGGAGGCTCTGATCCAGCAGGACGTCGTAGTGCCCGTTACTCAGCCAACTCAGCCACACGGACACCTTGGACACGTCCTCCTCCCCGAGATAGTGCACCATGGTGGACACGGTGGGGCTCTCCAGACTCCCCCCTGTCGTCAGGTGCATGTTGACAGTCCAGCATCTGGCTCATGGCGAGCAGCTCGGGGTATCCGGCCCACGCGCCGTCCTGTGCCGCGTTGATGAGGAACTCCCCGACATCTCCCTCGATGATGGGGTTGAACTGCTCCAGGTGGTCGGCGATGTGGTGCACCGTCTGCTCCCTGAGCTCCCCGTGCCTCGCCTGGTCCCCGAAGGTGGCTTTGCACACCGCCCTGTACAGGCAGTTGCCATCTGGAATGATGTGGTACCTGTACTTGTGTTCCCCTTGGAGGTACTTGTTCTGTTTCTCCACCTCGGCCAGGTACCGGGTGACTTTGTTGCCCGTGTCTGGGTGCTTCTGTGGGGGGCAGTCCTGCAGGACGCTGAGCTCAAAGCCCCGGTTCTCATCGGGTGCTGGCACGCCATGGCTCAGATCCTTAACATCATCCAGGATGAGGTCCGCGCGACGATCTCCTCTGAGGGGAACTACTTCCTCCTCGCGTAAGGACCAGCCATTGCTTCTGACAGGAGATGGAGACACGGTGTCATCCTCGCGTGAATCCCCACACTCCCTCCTGTTGTCTTCTCTGCAGATGCGGTGTGTCTGGTCTCGAAGCAGCTGTTTGCAGTCAGGGAAAAGCTCCTCCCTGCCTTTCCTCAGATGCCCCATCAGGTCCTCGATCACATCAGACTCACCACACAGGAAACTGTCCCCATTTGGAGACACGGGAGGCTTGGTCTTGGTTTCCCTCACGACGTGGACTGGCACAGACCTCTCCAATCCATCAGGTCTGCGGATGGATATCTCAGCAGTGGAGGTGAAGTAAACCGGCCTCATGGATGAAGCTTCGTAGCAGGAAAACGCAGGCATGTTTGCGGAAGTCTCTCTCGCCGGACCAGTGTTTGGAGAAGTGGCGTTTTGGTGCGGAAGTCCTGCTTTGGGTGCGTCAGAGGAGTTCAGCCGCTCAGACCGAGTCAGTAAAGTTATGGTAACTTTGTGAGACGACCTCGGGAAGTGTGTGAGCGCACTGTTGTACAGCTGCATCTTGAAGTAGTCCTTTATACTGAACGGCTGTTACAGAAACATGACAACAACATCTAAAAATACCCTCCATGACATCAACAACCGCGGAGTTGTGGTCTCCATGGTCCTGAGTCCCGACACCATTCACGCGCAGACGAGCAGCTTTAGACTGTTGCGTCACTTGCTGCTGGGGCGCCTCCCTAATTTTAGACTTAACCGTAACAAAACACTGTCTGATCCACGGGGTGAAGTTACACACCATGACACACATGCTATTTCCGTTTGGTTGTCAAAATAAAATGCATACAAATGTCACACGTCATTTTTTCTTATTTTTGTAAATGTATGATATGAGTCCTTAAAGGTGTTAAAGGTGGGGTAGGTAAGTTTCAGAAACCGTCTCGAGATACACTTTGTTATATTCCATGGAATGCTCTGAACATCCCGATAGCAATGAATATCTGAAGTGCTTTGACAACAAATCCATAACAAAAATGTCATCTGTAGAAGCCGTGACGCTGTAAAAAGTACAACCAATCGATTGAATTGCCTTACCTGCCTGTCAGCCTTCCATCGGGGCACAATCTTATCTCGTGCCCTCATTGGTCATGTGCGCGTTCGTGTGTGTTGGAGGAGGGGCTCTGTGAGGAAGTGGCAGATTTTCTCCGGTTGTGTATTTTCAAATTCTAGCGATCTCGAGCCGGTTTCTCAAACTTACCTACCCCACCTTTAAGTATTTTTTTTAATCAAAGATATTACTCTAGTGAAGGTGGAGATAGGAATGGGTTTTAATTGTCTCTGCGTTTGGTTTGTAAAGCACTCTGAGTTACCTTTGGGTGTGAAAAGTTCTATATACACAAAGTTATTTTGAAAATCTAAACAGCCTCACTTCCGGTTGCCTTCATGCTGCTGGTATGCGCGTTGACGCAGCTCCAATCTGAGGTCCGTGCGTCAGAGTTTGAGCTCTCCACTAATGTGAGGTTGATGTGTCACAGTCCACTGATTTCTAGCATGATGTGAAAAACTGAAATGCATTGAAATAGCACCAACAAATATATACACAAATAGGGGAAGAAAGTGGCAAACGTTATTTATTATAAGCAAATAAAAACTACCATTAAAACGAAGTAATTGGGTTTGGAAAGTATGAAAAGGACGTTAAATAATCTAAATAAACTCCTTATACCTCCTAATTACTCAATTAACTTTGAGAAAAACGTTTCATCCGTTCATATTTTGACTTGAGGGGGAACTAATAATGAAAAATAATGTATTTCTAGACACAATTAACTCGTACTACAACTAAAACAAATCCATACAATTAGATCTAGCCCTTCTTATAAAACACTAACAACGTATTAATATAATAATCATTTAAGTGTTAAACACAGTTGTGCCCACAGTAAAGTCTTGGTATACAAGCATTCTTCTTAGTTCGGTCTGAAAATAGCAACGTTTCTCAAGTTAATCTCTATTCTTCTGAGGGCAAATTCTCCCGTGTTCTCTCGCTGTGTCTTTAAGCCTCGGACAGTCAGAGGCCGTATACTAAACCACAAATGGCACAAAATATGTGCGCTTGGCACAACAGCAGGCCGCTGCATGCCTAACCTGCTCAGTCTCTATTTATAACACTGACTGTTTCAGCTGGTCGAAACACAATCACTGTGAGGGCTTAATATAAGCTACCGCTGTGCAATCAGTTATGAAGCTTTAGAGTAAGCCTTTAATTAAAAAACAAGAACTATTATTCCTCTCCGTCAGCTGTACTGTTCTGTAATACTTTACGTGTGAATACGACTACTGCCTGCATCTGCTTCATTTGTTCAGTAGGTGAACCGAAATATATTGGTTTCTTCTTTTCTTAGGTAACATTGTTCTGCTGTTTTACATAATAATAATATCCCCAGATTAGATAACTAGTCATTGTAACTCAGTACAGTTTTAAAGTAAGCCTCTTTACTTAGCATGGGCCTCTTTAGTGAAGACATTTAAGCAATTTATTATTTCAGAACTGGACGAAATATTATTTATTATATTATTTCAAACTATTTTTTACCTTTAGGTCTGTCGGTATTGTTCATTACACACGTCATGTTGAGTTGCACTACACAACCACAACCACCAGGGGGCGCCCTGTGTTTACCAAGTGGTATTGCAGTGGTGTTGCAGTACCACGAACAGCCACACAGGGGCGCCATTTCCCCACATATAGAGCTGACTCCTGTCTGTTGGCTGCAGAGGCTCCAGCAGCAGCTGCCGCAGGGCTGTGCGGGGAATACAAATGAGAGCATTGATCCTTCTTCTGTTGTCTTTAGAAACCTGAACCGCTGCTCTAACCTCCAGCTGGACGCTTGGCTCCAAATAGCACTACCGTATAACCTTATTACTTTGTTTTTATAGCTAGTATTGTTCATTTTAGCGAGATATTGGAGCAACAGTCGGTGAGATTATCACAATATCAACTAGAAAAACACAAGGAAACATGATTCAGTCACTATGAGAATGCAATAAAACGATAAACGCTAAAACATAAGACCGGAAAGTGCAGTAGTATTTAAATGATGATGGTAAACACGATATAATGCCTTGTTATACCCGATTATGTGGTGATAACATGGATTTTAACCTGACATAAACACTGGGAATACTGAATAAAGCACGTAATAATTCTGCATGATGTGCAGAAACTCTGAAGGGAAATACAATAAAAAAAGAGCTAATTGGTAATAGCCTACTGAATACCAAACAGGAGAGTAATCACAATCTGCAACAAGATGATTCAGTCCCTCAAAGGATGCAACACAATGATACCCGCTAATATAGTGTCAACATGAGAGGAAAGTGCAGTTGTGATCACATTGTACACATGATATCAATCCGCGGTTATATTGTGATTAAACGGATTTTAAGATGACGTAAACACTGGAAATATTGCAAAAAGCACGAGAATGCAGTAGATAATTCTGTATGATGTGCAGAAATACTGAAGGGAGATACAACAGGAAAGAGCTAATCGTATTAGCACTCAAAACACGTTAAACGCATCGCCTGTAGCAATGATAGAGTGTGTTACACCGGTTTGTGCGATATGTCACCACGAGGTCCGCAGTGCTCCTCCAGCAGCCTGTTGTTGTTGTTGTTGTTATTATTGTTGTTGTCATTGTGCCCGCCTAAATCAACGTCTTTCTGCGGTTCATAATGTAATATACATGGTGTCTTGTTAGGGGGGGGGGTCTGCAGCAGGAACAGACTGTATCCATGTCAGTGGATCACCATGCTGATGTCAGAGGTTTTGGTGGGAGGATCTCTGGTTGAGTCACGCAGCTGTCAAAGATAGCTGTCAGCCAGGATCAAACACAGTCAATGAGAGGCGCTGGAGAGACGCGCAGATCTCAGGTAACCGCCAGCACAAAGTCGGTTTATTCAAAGAAAACCGGAGGGGAAACACGCGCCTTTTCATGAGTAAGGATTTTCGGTTATTCGGATACACGCTGTGGATTTCTGGAGCAGAAACGCCACACAAAGACCATTTCCCTCTGCGCGTCACCGGGAAAAAGTGGGCATTTTTGGAGCGGGATGAAGACGAAAAAAGGTACGGTGGAAGCTTTTTAACTGAACCGAAGTGGAATGGAGTGTATATACGCAGCGAGAGGGGGCGAACAGAGCAGTTTCTCCTCGTATGCAAACCATGCAGTCTATTGTTTCCTCTCCAGACATGACAGGGGCTGTTTCTGCCATGTGCTGGCGCCTTGTCAAAAGTGCATTAAGCTAGGTTTGTGTATTATTTCTGCGTCTCTACCCGGGGTTTCTTCACAATAACACACGGCTGTATCGCCACGCGTGTTGTTTCCCCTGTCACTCGTGTCGCCTTGTGATTAGGCTAACTTTAAAGCTCGCGTAAAATGCGAAAACTGGAATAAACGAGCGGTTTTATTTGAGTTTGAACGCGGGTTTAAGTGGCTACATTTGTGTCGAAGTTGGAGCAAAGCGAGGCTACGAGTCAAAGTTTGCTGACTGTCGTGAGTTTTTAGGAGTTTGCAGGGTTACATTTCCACAAATACATCGCTCGCTAGCATCTTTAAAACTGTCTTCCGAGCAGAATCACCTTTTCCGTTTGAAAAAGATGTCTCCACATCCGAAAGTAGGCTAGTGTTCATCCTGACCCCATTGTGGGAAGTTGCATTCAGGGACCTCGTGGTGCAGAGCTCACACAATAGAAAGCCCCTTACAAGTTGTTTAAACTCACACAAGCAACGTCTTGGCGGGTTTAAAACTCACTTTCTGCCCACTGCGGGAAACCAGGACGGTTCCGAGCGGGTTCGTTTTGTGGAGAACTCGCTGTTTTGCGTGTAGAAACTTTTGAATTGCATACAAAGAAGCACGCAGCCCTGGTTCTTTTGTTTAGTCTGGAGACGCTGATTTGCAACAGGTCTCCCCTCCCCCCTCCTCCAGCCTGCTGCGTAATTACCTCATCCTGTTGGCCGCGCTCACTTTGGGAACTTTCTGACTGCTTTCCCACTACTTCGCTTCACTGTATTAAATAGCCCCTGGATCTACTTTCTGCATTCTCTCAATGTGCTGCTGTGTACACTCGTACAAGTGACATAAACAACAAATAATAATAATATGTTTACGTTGTGCCATTTGGACTTTTGACAACATGATCCAAAAGTCTTTCTGCACCATATGAGGAACACTAACCTACATGCCTGACTTAAAATCTGATCAAAGTGTTAGCAGTTAATTAGAAGGCTTACCCCCCCCCCTTTCCATTCAATGTAATCCAAAAGGCCTAAATCCTGTTTGATCATGATTGACTTTGATTGCTGCAAATGAAATAAGAAACTCTGTGCTGCCTCTCTCAGACACTACCTCGCCTCCTCCGCGCAGAGGCTGCTTCTTGAGGTCAGCCTGGCTACTTATCCCAGCATGCTTCGAGTCAAACGGCTGTATTTGTTGAGGCAGGTTTTATAACTGACAGAGCATCAGACCAGCCTTTGTGACGTCTCCCCCCTTCCTTCCTTCTTTCCTTCCTTCCTCCCTCCTCCCCCCCCCTCCTTATATGAATCACATGGCTGAACTTGACAGCTTGCTTCTGACACATCAGCTGCCTCCCAGACAGCCCGGCGAATGGCTGCGGCACAGCGCTTCGAGGATACATATCCTTTTGTCTCATGCTGTGTTTTCTCCTCGCTCAGGTTTGATGATGCTTTCGGGCAGCGAGACGGACGACGAGGACAGCGTGGACGCGCCTCTGGATCTGTCGTCCAGCTCGGGGAGCAACGGGAAGAGGAAGCGGCGGGGGAATCTACCCAAAGAGTCTGTGCAGATCCTCAGAGACTGGCTGTACGAGCACCGATACAACGCCTACCCCTCGGAGCAGGAGAAAGCCCTGCTGTCCAAGCAGACTCAGCTCTCGACACTACAGGTACACACTCTCACAACATCACAAGGGGCTGAGTCACTTCCTGCCGAGGTGACCGGCACAGCACGACACATACACACAGAGGTGAAGGTCACCCACAAGCAGCTTGGTGTTGAGAGGGACAGCGCGAGTGAAGCCTCTCCCGTTCGCTCCCTCGCTGTGGGTTCGGCTCAGTTTCCAGGGCAGGAATGTCCCTCCCTCCGTCCCAGCTGTCTGGGAACAATGCAGAGTCATTTACATGGTGGAGTCTCTGAGCCGGTTACAACTAGCCTGCAGGGAGAGACTCTGATTGCAGCGGCACAAAGGAGTGGGAGCCATGAAGCTAACGCAGGGGATGTTTATTAGTCATTCAGGTTCTTCTGTTCTTCGCATGCAGATACGGTCTCATCGTAAACAGAGAGGGCGAGGGGGACATTTAAAATATAAACTAGTACACACCTGATTGCTGATTGTACTTTTAAACAACAACAACAGCAAGAACATTGATATGGAACTATTAAATAATATTTAGCCATAAGATAAGAAGTACTTTTTTGATCTCAATTCGGGAAATGTTTTGCATCGCACAAATTCAAATGTCAATAGAAATAAAATGGCATTACAAAAAAGTAGAACATATAAGCTCATGTTGTGAGATCCATGCCTCTGTGAAACCCAGGTGTGGATCTTCACCTGGGGGTCGTGCACGTGCATGAGTCAGCAGGGATCCGTGCACGTTTCTCACAGCGTGTTCTGTCTTCTCTCCCGCAGGTGTGCAACTGGTTCATTAACGCTCGGCGGCGACTCCTCCCAGAGATGCTGCGGAAAGACGGCAAAGACCCCAACCAGTTCACCATCTCACGGAAAGGCAGCAAAGGGGGGGACAGCTTCTCCGACAGCTCGCAGTCTCCGAAGCACGGCAGCCCAGCAGGGGGTCCGGAGGAGGAGAACTACGACCAGCGGGTGCTAAGCCCCTCCATATTCGACGTCCCAGGAGTCCTGAGGAAGATGGCGTCACCTTCCTCGTCTCCGACTTCCTCGTCTCCGTCTCCGTCTCCGTCTCTTTTCCCCATTCGCCCGTCTGTCATCTGTCACACCACTGTCACCGCGGCGATGCAGCCCGTCCCCTCGGTGACGATGATGAACTCTGAGCTGCTGCAGGTTCAGGCGCTGCTCCGGTGCCAGGATGACGAAGGGAGCCCTAAACCCCCCCCCGCTACCTCCATGCTCACGGGCATGGAGGGGAACCTGAGCCCCCGCAGCGGGCTCTTCAACACGCCCCCCCCCGACCCCCCCGGACCTCACACAGGACTTCAGTGGCTTCCAGCTCCTTGTGGATGTTGCCCTGAAACGGGCTGCAGAGATGGAGCAGCAGGCCAAACAGCTGGTGTCTTAAAGCGCAGAAGAAGAGGAAAGAAAGTGACTTTGTGTCCAGACTTCTGGTCTCCTCGGTGACTTCGGGTCTCCTCGGTGACTTCGGGTCTCCTCGGTGACTTCGGGGTCTCCTAGGTGACTTCGGGTCTCCTCGGTGACTTCTGGTCTCCTCGGTGACTTTTGATCTCCTCGGTGACTTCGGGTCTCCTCGGTGACTTTGGGTCTCCTCGGTGACTTCTGGTCTCCTCTGTGACTTCGGGTCTCCTAGATGACTTCGGGTCTCCTCGGTGACTTCTCTCGGGACTTTTGATCTCCTCGGTGACTTCGGTCTCCTAGATGACTTCTGGTCTCCTCGGTGACTTCTGGTCTCCTCGGTGACTTCTGGTCTCCTCTGTGACTTCGTGTCTCCTCGGTGACTTTGGTGTCTCCTCGGTGACTTCTGGTCTCCTCGGTGACTTCGTGTCTCCTCGGTGACTTCTGGTCTCCTCCGTGACTTCTGGTCTCCTCCGTGACTTCTGGTCTCCTCCGTGACTTCTGGTCTCCTCCGTGACTTTGTCTGCAGATCAAATCCATACGAAAGCCTGATCATTTCTATTTTTGGTAAACCAATCAAATTGACGAGTTTTTTATTGACTGTATCGAGGTGCCTTGGCTGTTTATTCATTTCAAATACATGCGTATGTTATCTACTACATGTGTATCTTACTTGCACACAGGGACCAAACATGTTATCAGAGATATGCTGCCTGTCTTACGTCTTTCCATTATATCGTTTTAGGGAGCGGAGAAGGAGTTAGTCGCGTCCGCACACGTTTACTGTTGTACATTTCACAGATGAGTTCATGCTCGGTTTGCCTCGTTTGTTTGCACACTAAAAGCAGAGGAAGGTCATCTCAGTGTCTTAAACATACTTCATCTATGACAAACATATTCACTACGGTAGTACATGTTTTCATGAGTACAAGTATAGTTTTATTTTGTTATTTAGCTGTTTTAAAAGAAACTCCAGTGCTTTTTTTTATACTCTTTTTCCCATCAAGGGATATTTCAGATGACCAATGTAGCAGGTTCTTAGTCCGAGCCTCCATCCCATCGCTCAGCGCAGAAACGACGGCCAGTGGACTGTAACATTAAAACACTACAGATGTTTTTGTTTCGGCATTTGCTGACAAAGACGGCATTTTGTGAAATCACCAAAAAAAGCATTTCCATGTATTATAGAACCATGTGTATAGCTAATGTGACATGATGCCCAACGATGTGATTTCCTTTTTCATACTGTGCAATGCTTGTGGCAAATAGGGGTCACATGGGATTCAAATAAAGTTTTGTTTTTCTACATCTCAGAATCCACCGTGTGGTATTTACATATGCTAATTCGTAAAGGTGGGAAGAAGATACTTCAAAGAGGACATTTGTATGTTCATATCAGTATGTAGTGTCTACTCTCTACTGCAGTGGTAGTCAGGCTCAGTGGCGGCGCCAGAGATCTCTTTTGGGGGAGCTGTGGGGTAGCTTGACGTTTCTTAGAGGGTGCTCGAACATTTAGGGTTTCCCATTAATGTCCCGGGCGCTACAGAGGAACGTTCGACTGCAACACTACCCACACACACACACACACAGTGTACCCGCGACTGTTACAATGAAGGCTCGATAATCAGCTCACGGCATATAGGTGCAAGCAGGGGTCAAGTGCTATTTTTGTAGGTGGTGTGTGGACCTCACTTAGGGGGGTCCGGGGGCATGCTCCCCCGGGAAGATGTTTAAATATTGAAGTCAAAAGCATCAATCTGGTGCACTTTGAGAGCAACATGAAGAGATCTATGGACACCTCTCAACACCTATTTGAAACAGAACTGTAAATCACTCCCCCACCCCCCGCGCACGCACACAAAATGGCTCGTCCCACACACACACAGAGCCGAGCTTTAATGAAACGCAGAGACCCAGACGTAATAGTACTGTATCATATTATTTTCGAATCAATACTTTTTCAAAATATGATTTTTCCTCCTGGTCTCTCTCGCCCCGTCATGCCTCTGCGCCCCCCACTTTGAGAACCACTGCTCTACTGTGACATTTCTCCATGCTTCAAAAAGCTCTTCATTTATCTCATACTACTATGTTGTATGCTTGATAAACCGCCTAAACATGTCCCGCCCCTTAGCCTATCACTTACAATGTTTTGAGCACTCGCCAATAGGATGGGATGTCACTATGTTCAAGAACTTACAGACCATTGACAAAACACAGTACAGGAGAAGGAAATAGGGCCTCCTTAAGCGTACTGACTGATCACTTAGGGATAAGGTGTGTGGAGTGGGTAAATAAACAGTCAGAATCAGTTTAGTTGACATGCTTTTCCACACACTACCGTTACAGAGACATTCCTCTGTGTGTGAGAGGCTCCACAACAGCTCCCGGCAATTAGCATAATCCTGCATAAATTAGCACCAGCAAACGGCAGACGTCAACAGTTCCTGCCAGCGGGGCTTTATGTGCTCCTGCATCTCAATGGAGTCGATGTAAGTCAGTTTACGACGCAGCGCTGCTCTGAAGGCCAGCAGGACAGCTGTTCCTCCGCCGAGGCTCCGCGCTCAATGGGGGCTGTTGTTTACACACACAACCTTTCACTTTATACATGTGCCTCAGGGGTGGACGATCCTTTACTGAAGTTAAAGTGCAAATACTATGGTCTTAAAATACTCCATTACAAGCCCTGATTTAAAAATGTAACTTAAGTACAAAAGTATTAGCATCCAAATATACTTAAAGGTACAACAAGTACTCATTCTGCACATTTCAGAATAGACTTTTGGAAAGATCCATTCTGCATAACGAGTACTTTTTTGTACTACTTTAAGTACATTTGCTGATAATTATCCTGAGTACTTTTTAAAATCAGGACTTTAACTTGTAGTGTCTAAACTTTTCAGAATAATATATTACAAGTACTAAATGTCCTACAATTACACATCGACAAACGACACTAAAATGCTCTTAATAACCTGTTAAGCCCGAAGGCCCCCGCCGACGGGGGCCCTGATTTTTGTAATACACACTCACACAAATATTTTTTATATTTTTTTAAGAATCTTTTTTTTTATTTAAATATTTAAAAAATGGAATGAATACCTATAGTGATTATTCAATGTAATACAATGATTTTTATAGTCTGGTATCTGAAAAAGGTCAAATGGCACTGATGGAACCAAATGTGCCCAAAGCTTATTCCGCCTGGACTTTATTTTCATAAACCTCTCTAAAAAGGTCAAATGTCACTTGTTTTGCCTCAATCTTGATACAGGGTACTTATTATATGTTATACTTTGGATTCCTAAAGCTTCTAGGCTACTAACCCATCCTTCAAGGCTGGTCTTCACTATGAGTAATGGGTTTTCTTTAGGCGGAGACAGGAATTTACATTTTTTTGCTATGTTCCATCTGAATTGACTCTGACACAGAAACATCTATATTGATTCTGACACTTCTACATCCAACTCACAGATGTGACCTTGCTTTGATAACAACAATTATTCATATAAACCTTTTAGAAGTGAAGTTACAGTCATTTGTTCTGGGGATGTCATTTTCGAGCCTGAAACCTGAAAAACAGGCTCGGGGTTTAACAGGTAAGGTAATTTTGGAGAAACCAGCTGAGTGCGCTAGAATTGAAAAATACACAACCGGAAACAAATCTGCCACTTCCTCACAGAGCCCCTCCTCCAACACACGAACGCGCACATGACCAATGAGGGCACGAGATAAGTGTGTGCCCAGATGGGAGTCTGACAGGCAGGTAGGCCATCCAGTTACTTTAGCCGGCTCAGATGATTGGTCGTGCTTTTTACAGCCACGGCTTCCACAGATGATATTATGGATTTTTTGTCAAAGCACTTCAGATATTCATTGCTATCGGGATGTTCAGAGCATTCCATGGAATATAACAACAAGTGTATCTCGAGCCGGTTTCTCAAACTTACCTACCCCACTTTTAAATGTATAAAAACGTGATAAAATAATACTGTGGAAAGATCCATTCTGCATTAGCTGATAGTACTTTATATCATTCTGCAATGGGCCAATTTGCAGAATGAGTACTTTACATAATTACAATGTTGAAAACAGGACTTGTACTTGTAGTAGAATACTTTAAGACCATAGTATTTGTACTTTATTATTTTTTTGCGTGTAATATATTTTGTATTGACATTTGGCAGCAAACAATAACAGTGTTTTTTCAAGACATAGTAATTGTACATCTTAAGTTTGTCAATCTGAAATGCCATAAAAACAGTACGAACAATACGAACATTCGGGAGTGATGGACTTAGTATTTGTACTTTAACTTAAGTAAAGGGAGTACTTCTTCCAACACGGCCTAAATACTTAGTTTTACTCAGATGTCAACACATGCTTCTCCACTCCTCCACCTTTTGTCGGCCGTTAGAAGTTAGGTCGAGTCTCTGGGACTCTAATCAGGGTTTGAACAGAGCTCCAGGCACTCAGTGGGCATTTGAAGCCCACCACGGTGGCCCCTGAGTCAGATTTTATACAAAGACACATTTCCGCAGACCCCCCCTCCCCCTCCTCCTGAACTCTGGTCGCTGAGGTCATCCTCCCCGACTGATGTGTGAGCGACGAATCCCAAGGAGCTGCACGTACAGCAGCGTCGGGCTAAACCAAGGCCAGAAGAGATGCATAATTACGGGGTCCCGCCCCTGCGGAAGAGGGAAAAGCCCTGAAAACACACCAGGCTGGCCTTGTAATCTGCTTGATTATATTCCAATTGGAAACACATGTGGAGACAAGGGAAGAAAGACAACGTTCTGGCAAAGATATGTTTGTTTCACTACAAAAACGTTTAAATCGTGCACAGTTTGTTTGCCTAATATCTAGTCTTTGCATTTGATATAAGACATCATAACTTAAGAATGCAGTGAGATGGAGGGTCTTGTTTGTCGACAATCCATCTTGTGTTGTTCATTAAAAACTCTCGAAAGCGTCTTATTTTGAGTTGGATCTCAGATGAAAGAATGCAATTCCTGAAGAAATTGCTAGTGGGAATGCTTTATGCTGAAAAGCTGCTATGCTGAAATGTAATGTGTAAGAAGACAGTGAAGAATTTAGATTGAAATGATACATGAACACTGGGGGCTTGAATGTGTGATGAGAGAAGAAAAGAAAGTAAAAAGGCTTGGAAAAGCAGCAGAATATTTGAACTGCAAACTTTTGAACTAACTTGATGGCGAATTATCTGTTGCCATGCCAACGGCATTCGATGACATCCCATAATACGCTTAGATGTATTGATGGCTGCATTGTGACCAAACCTGTGAAGTTCTGGGCCGTTTGGAGCATTTTCACTGAAGTTATGAGAAAACCGTGTTTCATGGCGAGTATTGTGTTGCCATGGCAACGGCATTTGAAGAAATCTCAAAACTGTCCCGTAGATGTCTTCACGGCTGGACTGTTAGCACACATGTGAAGTTTGAGCACTTTTTGAACATTTTCATAGGAGTTAATGTATAGCGACATCGTCTTTTATGGCGAGGGATGCGTTTCCATGGAAACGGCATATGATGACACCCAATAATTGACGTAGAGCTGTTGAGGGCAGGACCATTAACCATTATCTGAAGTCTGCTGCTCTGAGCGTGTCAGTTGGAGTTATGACATCATCGTGTTCCATGACACAGGTGTTTATATTTGAGCTAACGAGGTGTCCAGAGATCAAAGGTTTCCATGGTGATCAGTGAGAGGAGAGCATTTTCATTGTTCTGAATGAGAGATAAACCTCTTACATGTGAACGTTTTGTTAAAAAACCGTAACAGATATCGGTGAAATTTCAAAGTGTGAAGCATGTCAAGGACCTTGAGCATCTGAAGTGTGCTTTTTGTGTACTTTCGGGTTAATGATGTGGCCTTTTGGCAGATTAACTAAAGGTGTGCGGCTGCTGTGGTGGGGAAAGGTGAGGCTGAACTTACAATGGGCTTTAATGGAGACATGTTGAAAGTTTTTGTCACTTCATGCCCTCAAGAGGCATTTTGTTTGAACAATGTTTAATATCTCTAAAGACTAAGAATCAGATTTAAAAGTTGTTTTACACGAATAATGTCAGAAAGATGTGTAACATTCTAAAGTTGGAATGAGGTTTCTGAGTGAAAGTATGAATGAACAGTTAGCAGTTGAAGTTGCATGAAGATTGTTGAAGTCTGAAGTTTCTTCATTGACTTCCATGTTAAAAATGTGATGCATTATGGGATGTATCTCTGGAATTATGAAAGTTAAGAATGAGAAAAGTAATAGCCATCGATTCCCGACCGAGCTGAACGTTTTGATGTTTGGACGGAGTTTCTGCGATGTTCAATGTGGGAGACTAACACTAATAACCAGTTCCTTTGAACATAGCATTATTTTATATTCAATCTATGAGTGGTACAGATACTCAGCTTAGGGATACTTTTGTAAACTGGCATACATTCTGCATGCATGGCATTAGAGCACTGCAAGAGCATTATGGCCACATGTAAACATTTTGACCATAAGTTTAAAAAGCCCAAATGCTGAGGTTAAAGGTCGACACAGGGTCCACAAATGGGGAGACGGAGGGTGTTTCTCAATGTCAAGGAAGGCTCCTCCAGAGCCACTATTTCAAGGATGCTACGTCATCGAATCCCGCCGAAGGACCGTTCCAATGTCCAGGATGCTTGGAATTCTACCGAGGACTGAATCCTTCGTTGCGGGAAATTTCGAGGATGCACCAGTGTATCCTTCGCGGTCTTAAAATCCCCACAATGCTTTGCGCACGGACCAATTTCCCAAATCTTTGTCGGAAGATTTAAGGCGGGGCCTCTCATATGACGCACACCTCCTGCACACTTGCTAACCTGTTCCATTCTTCGTTCTCCGAATGCTAGCCTCACTCTGAAGGACCTGACTCGGAGGGACATGGAAGCGTCCTCGACATTGAGAAGCACCCAGAGAAAGAAAGACAAAGTTCTGGCAATGATATATTTGTTTTAATGCTGATAAGAGCTCATACACGTGCCATAACATCAACAGTGTAAATACAAAATGTATATCTGCTTAATATTCATAGTTTACATAGGGAAACATTCATTTATGTACAAATGTTTAATCTTTAACTACATCACAAGCTTCAGGAGTGCTGGAGTGTCCACCATTCTACCTCCCTGCTATACCAGGAGCGTTATATTGATATGTTAATATAATAAACATAAATAAGAAGTCAATCCTTTCGACAGACATATTCAAATACAAGTAAAAAATACTCAAATGAGCTTCGTCTACATAAAATGGCATTAGGTTTGATCTATTCATTATGCATCCTCTCTATACTTAACTAAAGGAAATACAAAGTATACCACACTTCATCACTTGAGTTCCTTCACAGACGCCACTCAATCAGGAAGTCGTTAAATAAGGACAGGAATATATATCCGAACCTAGAATTATCCAAATGGCACAAAACTCTTCCCAGATCAAAACAGAGGATTGGACTTCACACCGACGTCCTGCATTTCTGCTTTTAAAATCAATAATGTGGGGGTAAACTGGCTCAGGATTGTCTCCACATTCAAGCAGCTGACAGAAATACCTTGTTACATTGAAGTAGTGGTGGAGTGGTGCAGGAATGAGTCCGAAAACCCAGGAATTACTTAGCATTTTACCACTTCGCCTGTTTTGAAGTTTTGTACGGTGGCCCACATGTGCCAAAAACGTCCAAACTGCAGTTTCAGACCACACGTTTTATATACTTTCACGTTTTGTTCTCCTACGTCAGTAAATACCCCAAATCTAAGAATGGCGGTTGCTAACAAACATTAGCCGCCTTTAGCTTAGCGGTGTGCAGCCGTGCGACCGTGATGTAGTTTGGTTATAGCCTAGCGTTAGCTTTATACTTCTGGCGATAGCGATTAACACTTTAAATATCACAACGTGTTAATATGCGGAGATTATCCTGCTGAACAAAACGTGAAAGTATCGTAAACGTGTGGCTAATTCCCGCGATACACTGAAATCCAATGGTAACATCCCGTTGTGATGCTAGCTTCAGAAATCTGTCATCACTGCACCGCTCCCAGATGTTCATTAAAAAGATGGCATGGGTGCGTTTCTTTAAAGATCATGGCCTATTCTGGTGACAGGGGTTATATAAAGTAAGCCATGGGTCTCACACACTCACACACACACACACACACACACACACATATTCCCCTGAGACTGCTGTTGTGCTCGACTATCATATTAGAAATTAAGGCTGATCACTGGAACACAAAAGACATGCTGCAGAATAAATCAAAACGAAAAATACGAGGGCCTTGTCGTCAGTGCATTATCATAATAACCACAATGTCTTTAAACAGTCATTGTTTTCCCGAAAGAATAAATTAAAACACAAATACAAAATATTACAAATCGGATATCTTCTGTTTGATAATTGCTTCGTTTGGAGGAGGAAACGGCCCTTTAGTCTCAAAGCCGTCCACAAACCCACCAGTAGTAGTAGTCCGAATAATTTAAATGCAATACGAGAGAAGGATTGCACCCGTCTACAAAACAATACAGGTGTCATCATGCGTGTGTTATATTGTAATGTTGTTGCTCAGTGAGAATGACGGGCGGTGTTTCCAGTTAGCTGATTCTGCTACCTTAATCTTCTGACCTAGAGAAGAGGAAGCCCTTTCCAAATGACTCACACACACACGCACACGCACACACACGCGCACAGATTATGTTCGTGGCACTCTCTGCAGAAGCTTAAAATCAGCTCCTGACTCAAAGACAGCTCCGGCTCACCTCGAGCAGCGCAGGATGACCTGTTGACCTTTTGACCTCTGGCTGCTGGAAAAACCTGTTTCAAGACAGAGGGCCGACTGTTTCGCTCACTGACACTGAAGGTACCTTGACTGAGGGGGGTGGGCTACGAAGCCAGAGCAGCGGGTTAGGAGGTACGTTTAGTTTTTTACCGATATGGAAAACTCAATTTACCTCGTACCGGAAATAGTTGGAATTCTGCGGAAAAAGTTGGAATTTTGAGAAAAATAATTGGAATTCTGAGATTAAAGTCGGAATACTGAGGTTTTCCAAAAACAGAAAGATGTTCAAATTAGTTTTCAGAATTCTGACTTTGGCTGAATAGAAATAAGAAATAAGAAATAGGTGTTTCTCCGTTTGATTTGATCACTTGTTGTGTTTGTACACACACACACACACACATGCACACACACACACACACACACACACACGCTGCCCACCTGAAACATAACAACATGAAGCTGTGCTACACCTGGCTTTCTCTGTAGTGTTAGGCCACTTCAAAAAAGGGATTTATAAGATGTTGACAGCGAGGGAAAGAGGAGGAGGGAGAGGAAGAGGAGGGACTGCTACATCAAAGCTGGGAGGAGGAAATGAGAGGAGGGGAGGGGAGATACATACATAAATAAATTAAATACTGTAAATATACATTTCTTTATCCAGACTGAGCCCACAGTGATTTTGGGAAGTCCGCACAAAACGTAGTTATGTTAGCACCCGAGCCTTACCGGTGGGTGCTAGAGGGACAGTGTGTAGGGCATGTGTGTGAGGACATGCATCCGAGTGTCTCATAGTCTGGTCTGAGCCTCTGGGATATAGATCTCGATGCTGTCGGCGCTCTCCGTGGCCGAGCTCTGCCGCACGGACGCCGCTCGTTTGGCAGCTAGCAGGCGCTTTCTGGCCTCCACGCGCTGGCGCTCAGAGCTCTCCAGAGAGCGGTCTCTAGCCAGGGGGGGGTGGCCCTTCTGGGGCTTCTTTGGCACGGGAGGGGGGATCCTTCTCTCCTGGACATGGGAGGACACACTCTTAATGACCACAGGCAGTGGAAGTACTCAGGCCTTGTACTTGAGTAAAAGTAGAAGTACTCAGATCTTGTACTTGAGTAAAAGTAGAAGTACTCAGATCTTGTACTTGAGTAAAAGTAGAAGTACTCAGAACTTTTACTTGAGTAAAAGTAGAAGTACTCAGATCTTGTACTTGAGTAAAAGTAGAAGTACTCAGATCTTGTACTTGAGTAAAAGTAGAAGTACTCAGAACTTTTACTTGAGTAAAAGTAGAAGTACTCAGATGTTGTACTTGAGTAAAAGTAGAAGTACTCAGAACTTTTACTTGTGTAAAAGTAGAAGTACTCAGATGTTGTACTTGAGTAAAAGTAGAAGTACTCAGAACTTTTACTTGAGTTAAAGTAGAAGTACTCAGATCTTGTACTTGAGTAAAAGTAGAAGTACTCAGATCTTGTACTTGAGTAAAAGTAGAAGTACTCAGATCTTGTACTTGAGTAAAAGTAGAAGTACTCAGGTCTT
>CM070496.1:17970943-17975943 GCA_036324585.1 Champsocephalus esox | reverse complement strand
AAAGTGCCGTCCTGCATGCCAGAGACGTGCAGATCAAGCTCCTGCTCCCGGTAATGCCTTTCCCCTCACGATGCCCGACTGATATATGAGATACACAAGGTTGTGCTGCAGAACCCGACTCCAGCGACGCCCTCGTCCCGGCGGGCCCGGCGGTGCACGCATTAGTCTACACGAAGAAAATAGGATCCGAAACAGCGAGAGGAATAATGAATCAGATACAATGTCTTCAGCTCGTGTGTGTGTGTGTGTGTGTGTGTGTGTGTGTGCATGAAAGCGTGGGATGTAGGAAAACATAACCTTGAGACGGCCTCCCTGCTCAGCTCGTCCTGAGAGAGAATAATCTTGCCTGTAACCATAACAGTACACTGGCTGCATACGCAATGACTCTGTGTGCGTCGCAGTGAGGACAGGTGGACATACAGTCTGCCTGAGGCCTGTTTGCTCCGTCTTCAAACATATTTAGGTGTGTGTACACAGACGTGTGTGTGTGTGTGTGTGTGTGTGTGTGTGTGTTTGTGTGTGTGACGTCAAGATCGAGTAGCGAGCAGCACCGAGGGGAACTCCTTCAGTGTGTGAGGGTTCGGTATCCAGTGTGTCTAAAGACAGATGTGGTTATCGGTGATATGCACGGTATGTCTGTGGAGGCCAGAGAGCCTGAGAGAGAACAAGCAGCTATTGTGGTCCACTACCAAGGACACCAGAAGCCTCAAAGCCAGAGGAGAGGAGGACACACTGATATATCGGTGTTCAGTTCCATTTTTGTTTTTATGTAACTCTTGCACAACAGTTTCCTTCGGGATAAAGAAAGTCTTATCTTACGTAGTTAAATCTCGCACGAATGTACGTTTCCCAAAGATAGTGACGGTTATTTCGTATATATCGTGTCTGCCGGATTGTGGGAGACGGCCTTTCGATCTCTCCGTCTGCACACACACTCCAACCTGAAAGACTGACAGTAAAGGCGACTCTGACTAAACCCTGGATCCTCTCCGCGCCCCGGCTGCACTCACTCTCGTCCGGCAGCTCGTTCTCCCTCTCGTCCAGCTGCATCTGTCGACACCACCCCTCCATCCGCTCCGCCTCGGCCTGCAGCAGCTTCAGGAACCACCGTCCGTCGCGAGGACACACGGACCTCCCCGCGTTCTCGCAAGCACCCGCCGACGTTTCCCCCCCGTCCCCCGGGTCCACGCTGTCCATCCAGGGGTCCGGCGGCGGCAGGATGGACGGGTCGAAGCCCACCTCTCCGTAGTCGTCGTCGGCGCAGGCGTGGTAGTGGTTCCCCGAGCCCTGGATGCTGACGGTGGAGGAAGAGGAGTTGGTGTCCCGGGAGTGTTCTCGAGGCATGGTGGCACAGTGTCGGGGGGACGGGAGCTCCGGGGGGTCCGAGGGGGCGTCGAGGTCCGCCTGCACCGCCGTGGTGACGCTGTTAGAGCGGGTCATCCTGCGGTAGCTGGGGAGGAAGCAGAAGATTTACTACTACTGCTTTTCAGGGTTTCCCCTCTCCTTTGAGTACCCTCAAACGGTATTTAAGTGCAGTACTTGAGTAAATACACTGAGTTACCTTCCACCACTCGTATAATATATATATAATATTGGGATACACACAGATGTTGGAGGAGATCCCAGTGTGAGAACATTTAAAATGATCACAACATCTCCTCTCTGATAGCCGTGAAGAGCTCTCGTAGTGTGGAAGCGTGTTTATGTTTTGTCACCTGGCTCATTCAGAAGCAACAGAGTGTGCAGCCGCCTGTCACACACACACACACACACACACACACACACACACACACACACACACACACACACACACACACACACACACACACACACACGATCCCTGAGTACAGCTGGGTGTGTCGTGTCGTATTTGGCTCAGAGGCTCTGTGCCGCTTGACGTTGCCAAGTCCCTCTGCACTATGTGCCACACACACACACACACACCACACACACACACACACAACCACACACACAACACACCACACACACACACACACACCACACACACACCCCACACACACACACACACACTTGGCTCTCCATCCCAGTAATGAATGGGAGGCCAGAGGAAAATGAAAAACTTGCTGCCAGCAGTCTAATCGCAGCGAGATCACAACTCAAGAGAGGTTTATATTTTATTAACTCGTACGAAGAGACGCACGCAGATAAGCTTTGATAACGGGGTTACAAAGAGAAAGAGCACACTAATCACTGTCCTCATGGCACACTTTCAAGACGCTCCCTGTAGGTCTACAGGTTTCTGTGGTCTGCAAAGGATCCCCGTCTTCTGGAACATATGGACTTCACTCTGTGTCACTCGCGCTTCAACACATTGCACGTGATAGGCTAAGGGGCGGGACATCTCTAATAGGGCTGTGCATCTTCACTGGTCTCACGATTCGATTCGATTACAATTATCCTGTCAACGATTCGATTCGGTTCGATATCCCGGTGCATCCCGGTGCATCACGATTCATACCAATGCGTTGCATCCTCAATTTTCTATATTACTGCACATGGCTTATTTTCCATCAACGCATACATGCAGTAAATACATATATTATTTAGAAAGTGCTTCAGAAATCAATAACATAAATGTCTTGACATTAATTTATAAACCAAAATAAATGAATTGTATAGGTCTAGCCTCCGTGTGCGAAGTTGTTCCATCCTCAAAAACAAAAAGCTAATGCTCCTGCAGTCTAGCTGCAGCTTCTAGCCACGGCCTTCTAAGGAAGGACACTGAAGGTCCTGAATGAGGCATCACACACAGGACTTGAGTCTGAACACCGCAGACAACAGGAGGATTTACAACAGCATATACAAACAAAAATACTGCATGTGGGTGCACACTTACATTCTCTGTCTCACTGTTACATAAATCCCATGAATGCATGAGGCTAAGTTAGCTTCATTAAATCTCAGTGATTAAGTGAATAATAAAGTTTCTATCGGGTCACTGTCAGCCTGTCACTCATTATTTTCAGGGAGGGGGCGGGGCTTGGAGGAACGGAGAGGAGACGGTGATCGCGGGAGCTTTTTTCCTCCTGCCTTCACAAACTTCACACACGTATATATCGTCTGAAAATTGCTAGAGGACATTCATACTCTGCAATCCAAGACTTAATTAAATCCACCAGAAACCTGACATGATTGTAACGCGATTATTTTTGAAAAACATAAATTCCTGTCTGTGTCTCTGAGCCGCAGCGACACAGAGTGATTCAGAGCGGGTCGTTCTGCTGTCGGTTCTGGACTGGTGTTCTGGTGTTGGTGGATAAAGCAGACTGCTCCGTGTTGCTGTGCCGCTGTCACGTCTGCTCCCTGATCTCTGCGTCACCGACCGGTTTGATATTAAAGTGACAGAAAAAACGTTATAGTAACGCCGCGGCCGGAAAATCAGGAAGCAACGTTACTACTCTATAACCGATTATCTTCCGTCACTGCATCGAGACCGAATCGTCCACGTCCGCATCGCAATGCATCGTAAAAACGATTATTTTCAACACCCCTAATCTCTAAGCTGGTTGACCAATCACCACAGAGTCAGCCAGCTAGCTGGGCTCTGGTTTCAGACAGAGGGTGAAAAGGCAGTATGGGAACAATAAAGAGCTTTTTGAACATTAAAGCATGGATACATGTAGAGACACTACACACACACACACACACACACACACACACACACACACACACACACACACGCACACACACACACACACACACACACACACACACACACCATGTATACATCACTTCAGGGGACATTACATTGACTTACATGCATTTCCTGGAGACTTATCCTAACCTTAACCATAACCAACACATGCCTAACCCTAACCCTAACCAAGTCTTCACCCTAAAATTAATGATCCCCCTTATGGGGACATCCAATTTGTCCCCATAAGGGGAGCCAGTCCCCACACACGACTGTGTAGACAGATTTAGGTCCCCACAAGTATAGTAATGCTAGTCCACACACACACACACACACACACACACACACACACACACACACACACACACAGCGCGGGATCTTGGTGGTGCGTCCCAGGTTCAGGAAGAACGAGAGCGGGTAGATGTTACAGGCTCTTGCTACAAAGATGGAGAGCTGTGCACAGGTTAAGGAACACACACACACACACACACACACACACACACACACACACACACACACACACACACACACACACACACACACACCCCTGCCTGCAGCCCGACACACATCTGATCACGTCTCCAGCCAACACTCCTCCTCCAAGCTACAGCCATTCATCTCTAACTCCCCGTTTCTCATTCATCTCCCCGAACAGAAAAGCAGACCGCAAAGGGAGTGGCGAGATCAAACGCTGTGTGTGTGTGGGTGTGTGCGTGGGTGTGTGTGTGTGTGTGTGTGTGTGTGTGTGTGTGTGTGTGTGTGTGAAGAACAGTTAAAGAGTAACTCCTCCGTGCAGGTGTTCAGCTCGTATGACCTCAGCCTGCCTCTCTATCAGCCGGCTAACTACTTCCTGCAGGGGCAAGGCCAAACAACCAGACAGAGACGAGACACATCAACACGGAGAGGAGAGCGAGGAGCTGTGGCGAGAGAGAGAGACGACTATCGAGGAGAGACCGTGAATCAGAAGCAGGTTATTGCTTTAGTGGAACAGTAAGAGAAACTACAGCAGCTTCGAGGCGATACGTTGTGAGGAAAGGAGCAAAAATACAACTTTTAATACAAAACAATACTCTAAGAAGAAAGAATTGAACATAAATATATATATGGAAAATGTGAAATAATACAGTAGATGAAATGGTGGATAGCTGTGCAGATTTTCAAAGAGGTCGTGTCCTCAAGAACATATTCGGAGGGGTGTGTGACGGACAGGTGCAAAAAATAGCAACATTTATTTTGTTTCTACAAAATAAATGTTGCTATTTTTTGCACCGAAAATGTCTCAAATTAAAAACACAAGGACATCCTGATGCGTCCATGAACATGTAAGCAGCCTGGCGTCTGATGC
>CM070496.1:17965943-17968443 GCA_036324585.1 Champsocephalus esox | reverse complement strand
AGTCTACAAAGTACTTCAGACTAGCTGCTCCTCCACCAGCTACCCTGCAGTCTACAAAGTACTTCAGACTAGCTGCACCTCCACCAGCTACCCTGCAGTCTACAAAGTACTTCAGACTAGCTGCTCCTCCACCAGCTACCCTGCAGTCTACAAAGTACTTCAGACTAGCTGCACCTCCACCAGCTTTGAGAACACTTTCATGATCAATCATTATAAAACATATCATATATATTATTCTGAAATGGACCAATCTGCACAACGACTACTTTCACTGTCTTTACTATATTTAGATGAGAATACTTTCTACTTTCACTTGAGGAACATTTTGAATGCAGGACTTTTACTGTGACAGAGTATTCCTACACTCTGGTACTTCTACTTTTACTAAGTACAACATCTGAGTACTTCTACTTTTACTCAAGTACGAGATCTGAGTACTTCTACTTTTACTCAAGTACAAGATCTGAGTACTTCTACTTTACTCAAGTACAAGATCTGAGTACTTCTACTTTTACTCAAGTACAAGATCTGAGTACTTCTACTTTTACTCAAGTACAAGATCTGAGTACTTCTACTTTACTCAAGTACAAGATCTGAGGAGAGGGAGGGAGAGAGAGTATCTGACAGCACAGCAGAGCTAAACAAACCCTATAAAACTCCCTCCACACAAACAGCCTGAATCACAATGACTGCAGCAACAGATGGCTGTCACACCCAGCCCCACATCCTCTGGGCCCAGCTGTCACTTGGGGCCCCTTTGCTCTGATGCCAAAACTACCACGAACCAGCTGCTGCAGGGAAGCCAGTGCACTCCATATCACACACCTCCCTATCTCCACAAGTCCAGCTCCTATCCTCAGTCCCCTTGTGTGTCCCCTCTTCTTCATGTCTCTTCTACATCAACATGTGTCTCCTCTTCTCCATGTCTCTTCTACATCAACATGTGTCCCCTCTTCTTCGTGTCTCTTCTACATCAACATGTGTCCCCTCTTCTCCATGTCTCTTCTACATCAACATGTGTCCCCTCTTCTTCATGTCTCTTCTACATCAACATGTGTCCCCTCTCCTTCATGTCTCTTCTACATCAACATGTGTCCCCTCTTCTCCATGTCTCTTCTACATCAACATGTGTCCCCTCTTCTTTATGTCTCTTCTACATCAACACGTGTCCCCTCTTCTCCATGTCTCTTCTACATCAACATGTGTCCCCTCTCCTTCATGTCTCTTCTAGATCAACATGTGTCCCCTCTTCTCCATGTCTCTTCTACATCAACATGTGTCCCCTCTTCTTCACGTCTCTTCTACATCAACATGTGTCCCCTCTTCTCCATGTCTCTTCTACATCAACATGTGTCCCCTCTTCTCCATGTCTCTTCTACATCAACATGTGTCCCCTCTGTGAAAAGAGACTGATCATCTATAGATGAGTGAAACCCAGATCTCTGCCTCCTCCCTCCTATCCTAGTTTCACATCCTTCCTCCTCTTCCTCTCGACTCACCATCGCTCATCCTCCACCTGGATTCCTATCGACTGGAACTTTGACGGTTCCTCCGTCGACTCTTCTTCTTCCTCCGGGTCCACCTGAGAGGAGGAGGGGGAGAAACGGTCAGAACTATCTTAAGTTTAAAGTTATATTTCAGAGCAGAACCCCGCCGGACACCCAGAGACGTTTTATGAGAAATGGCAGCCATTTATATCATACACTGAATAAAAATATAAACGCAACACAGGTGTGCCTTAGGCTGGCCACAATAAAAGGCCACTCTGAAATGTGCAGTTTTGCTTTATTAGGGGGGTCTGGGGGGGTCCGAAAACCAGGCAGTATCTGGTGTGAGGGGTAGGGGTAGGGTTAGGGTAATGTTGTGAATCGAGTGGCCCATGGTGGTGGTGGGGTTATGATATGGGCAGGCGTATGTAATGGACGACGAACACAGGCCACTCGATTCACAACATTACCCTACCCCTACCCCTACCCCTACCCCTCACACCAGATACTGCCTGGTTTTCGGACCCCCCCAGACCCCCCCCAATAAAGCAAAACTGCACGTTTCAGAGTGGCCTTTTAGTGTGGCCAGCCTAAGGCACACCTGTGCAATAACATGCAGTCTACTCAGCATCTTGATATGCCACGCCTGTGAGGTGGGATGGATTATCTCGGCGAAGGAGAAGTGCTCACCATCACACATTCTCTCAGATTTGTGAACAATATTTGAGAGAAATGGTTATTTTGTGTTTATAGAAAATGTTTTAGATCTTTGAGTTCATCTCATGAAAAATGGGAGCAAAAACAAAAAGTGTTTATATTTTTGTTCAGTGTATAATAATTAATTGTAAGTCCTACCCGTGACTAAGTTTATATGTCCCCTCCTCTAGTTATTCTTTTATTAATTTATTTTGTATTATATTGTATATATTATATGTTTTTAATTCATTATTATTTTAGATTTGTTGTGTTTTGTTATCATGTGAAGTCAGGATGTGTACGCGATGCAATGCTGT
>CM070496.1:17960943-17963443 GCA_036324585.1 Champsocephalus esox | reverse complement strand
TCTCTCTCTCTCTCTCTCTCTCTCTCTCTCTCTCTCTCTCTCTCTCACTCTCTCTCTCTCCTCTCTCTCTCTCTCTCTCTCTCCACTGACAGCTACAGAGGCTCTAACACACTGAGGAGGCGCTGACTTCATCCCCTCCGTTTGTCAGAGTCATCTCCCTCTGATCCCAGACGAGATTCCCGTCAAGTTTCGACACGCTGGAGAGCCAGACGGGATGAGTGCTCGTGTTGAGATGAGATCACGGTTGCTAAGATGCCTTTGATGGTGTGGCAACGAGCCACAAGACAGAAAGGAGAAGACGACATCTTCACAAAGGTTACCGAGTGCAGACCAACAAGAGATCAGAAAGACACACATCCATTCAGACAGAGGTCCTGCCCCTATCAGGCAGGAGAGGATTGCATCTAAAAGCCGTGTGTGTGTGTGTGTGTGTGTGTGTGTGTGTTCGTATCAGGCGACAGAAGGGTTAAAGAATCAGGGTTTCCATGTTTGAAACAGGAGACGGCGCGCCATGTTTAGCTGTCACTGCGAGAGCCAGACACGCCGCAGACTGACAGAGGAAAGAGGAAAGAGTTTGAACGCCAAGACAGGTTAAGTAAACACACTCAGAGTCAGAACATGCCCCCACACACACACACACACACACACACACACACAGTTTCAGCCTCTCCACATCAAGGCAGACCACAGGCTTCCTGTCACTGATACGCTCTCCATTCACCAGGAGACTTGCATGTGTAAAAAGACAAACATTTTAGCGTTTGCAGACCATTTACGTGCACACACACACACACACACACAACACACACACACACACACAAACACACGCTAAAAGGCAGGGAAAACAGGAAGAAAGGGGAAATGGGTGAAACTAGTGATTTCCAGTTTGACATTAGCGAGGGAGAATCTGACCAAAACAAATATCCTGATGAAACAAGGAGACGTTTCCAGGTTGCACAGAAATGATAAGAACATGGTTTGATCCTCCCTGTCTGCATCACACAGCTCCACTGCCCCGGACCACACACACACACACACACACACACACACACACACACACACACACACACACACCATGTATACATCACTTCAGGGGACATTACATTGACTTACAAGTCTTCACTCTAAAATTAATGATCCCCCTTATGGGGACCTCCAATTTGTCCCCATAAAGGAGGCGAGTCCCCACACGTGACGATGTAAACATATGTCCCCACAAGTATAGTAATACTAGTACACACACACACATATACACACACACCATGTCTACATCAGTTCAGGGGACATTACATTGACTTACATGCATTTCCTGGAGACTTATCCTAACCTTAACCATAACCAACACATGCCTAACCCTAACCAAGTCTTCACCCTAAAATTAATGATCCCCCTTATGGGGACCTCCAATTTGTCCCCATAAGGGAGGCGAGTCCCCACACGTGACTATGTAAACAGATGTAGGTCCCCACAAGTATAGTAATGCTAGTACACACACACACACACACACACACACAAACAGAAGTAGGAATGTGACGCAGGAATCCTTCAGACCCTTAAGGAGGAAGTGGAGAACTCTCTCCGGCAGCAGCGGCGGATAAACACCGCACAGAAACTCCATACTATCGGAGCTTTGATCACGGAGAGAGAAAGACGTCATTCAAAGTCTCCCGTGGACCGAGGACAACTTCCTCACTTCACGCAGAAGAGGAGCTGCACAGAGGCAGGAGCAGCCCGCTGCGAGCATTGTCGTCCCAAAGAGAGGAGTTTGTGAACGACAAGACTCCACTGGCCCTCTGCCAAATCCTCCTTTTGACTCAACTTCAAAAGCCCCACGCCGGCGGTGTGAAGGGCAGCTCCTCGGGGCTCGAGACTAATCAAAGGAAGCCCTGGAGACAAAGCAACGTCTCCATTCCTTCTGAGCGGAAGCACACTGGCTGGTCAGCGGAGGATCCCAGGTGTTTCAGAACCCACAGACTTCACATCGTGGATCTGACGCAGCCAGTGTCCACGTTTTACTCTGTCTTTTCTCTTTTGCTTTTATTATATCCTTTTTTAAACTGCTTTATTTTAACATATTCTTGTCAGCTTTAATTCCCGGGAATTTCCTTGTAGATGTTTTATATTGTTCTGTATGTATTTGAATGTTGTTGTTGTGTTTCCTGTAAAGCACTTTGGGCTACAAAGAACACAAACAAACAATAAAGTAATCCCCGACATTCACTGCCAGAGCCTCGAACACACGATTACTCATATATTTATATTTCAGTCAGACAACGTGTTTACGAGAAGCAGTTTGAGTTTGGCGACTCGGCTCGGGCCTCATCGCTCCACAGAGATACAGAGCACGATGAGTGGTGGATAACTAACCCCCGAGCCTACAGGTGGGGGGTGGGGGGGGAGATGCATGGAGAGAGATCTGCAGGTTCAATACAGCGGCGTATTACGGAGACTCTGATTGGCTGTAGAGCGGGAAGGCGCATTGTGTATGAATGCAGCAGAA
>CM070496.1:17850943-17958443 GCA_036324585.1 Champsocephalus esox | reverse complement strand
AAGGCCCAGAAAGAAAAGGGAGGTGTCAGTTTGGGGAGCATTGACAGCTGAGCCCAGCTGCACTGTGTTTGGGGTGAGGGTCTGCCGGAGGGGAGAGAATGAATAAGACTGAGGAGGAGGAGGAGGAGGAGGAGGAGGAGGAGGGTGGGTTACTGCCTGGCTCCGTCTGTCCATTTGACCATCTCTCTGTGTCACACACACACACACACACGCACACGCACGCACACAGCTGGAGCCCTTTGTAATGGGGTCGCCATGGAGACGCACAGCAACATGCAGTCAGCTTGGCGTTCTACCAGCAGCGAGCGGCTTCTGTCGGCCGTTTGTTTACACACCGCGACGCAGGACAACAGCACAACACAGCCAGCGCACACTACAAACCAAACGAGCGCCAGGGAGAGTTAGGAAATGAATATCCGATAAGCCCGAAGCCCGGGCTTTGTGCCGCTGAACTCCACCAACCAGTTTGTCCTCTCTCAAACGCTTGACACTGGGTTTCCGGGACGCTGTCAGGAGACAACAATACACGCAGAGTTTCACACAGGGGGACATTACACCGCCGCGGTCAACAACAATGCAGACATATGAGGCACTTTGTGAAGGAGTCAAGGCTCCCACGAGGTCCTGCGCAGAAAGGAATGTCTTCAAAGTTAGTACTCGCTGTGCTGGAGTTATAAAGTGCAATGTTTGCGTCGGATAAAGTAGCAGGAAATGGAAATACTAAAGGCCATTCCTCCACTTAGCAAAGTAAGATTTAAGAGGTTTGTCTCGTCGCCGCTAATCGACTGCAGAGACACAACGAGCCCCGCGCACACAGCCGTCTGAGGCACCCGAACGCCTCGCCCTCGTGTCAGTCTGCGCCTCTCAGAGGTCAGAGGTCACCAGGGAGGGTTTCTGCTCTCCAGATGCCCGAGCTCTCTCAGACACAACAGCCCGCGTGTGAAGGGAACATGGAAGCAGCATGTGTGAGTGCTTGTGAGCGGGGGAGTTCCAGTGCAAACATCCTGCACACGAGCATGCGTAGAATATGCTTTACTCCAGCAGCGCTATCGCCGAGTCGTGTCAACAGAGGGGAGCTGGCACTGCGTCTCCCGGACCCGATAACGGCGTGTTTACAACTGTCAGTCGGCGCTAAATCTGGCAGGCAGCTGCCGGCTGTGAGGCAACACTTCACTTAACCCACTTTCCGAAGCTCCGAGTTCACATGGCCCGGTTACCTGCATTCCTGCTTTATGGCCCGGCGCGCTGTCTGTCAATCAGCGACGGGCCGGGACACGCTGAGAGGGGGAGACCGACGGGGCGGGGACATGAATCATTTTCAAAGCTTCCTTGAAGATGCAGTTTTGAAGTTAGCTGGAAGTTACACTGGAAATAAGTAACGGACCGTTTTTATGCAAATGAGCTCACATGGGGACACGTCCAGGATTATAAACCTGGACGTGTGCGTCAGTTTTTACTGTCCCCTGGTCTCTCAGCTGTGTGCGTCAGTTTTTACTGTCCCCTGGTCTCCCAGCTGTGTGCGTCACTCTTTACTGTCCCCTGGTCTCTCAGCTGTGTGCGTCAGTTTTTACTGTCCCCTGGTCTCCCAGCTGTGTACGTCACTCTTTAGTGTCCCCTGGTCTCCCAGCTGTGTGCGTCACTCTTTAGTGTCCCCTGGTCTCCCAGCTGTGTGCGTCACTCTTTAGTGTCCCCTGGTCTCCCAGCTGTGTGCGTCACTTTTTACTGTCCCCTCGTCTCCCAGCTGTGTGCGTCACTTTTTAGTGTCCCCTGGTCTCCTAGCTGTGTGCGTCACTTTTTACTGTCCCCTCGTCTCCCAGCTGTGTGCGTCACTCTTTACCGTCCCCTGGTCTCCCAGCTGTGTGCGTCACTCTTTAGTGTCCCCTGGTCTCCCAGCTGTGTGCGTCACTTTTTAGTGTCCCCTGGTCTCCCAGCTGTGTGCGTCACTTTTTACTGTCCCCTGGTCTCCCAGCTGTGTGCGTCACTTTTTAGTGTCCCCTGGTCTCCTAGCTGTGTGCGTCACTTTTTACTGTCCCCTCGTCTCCCAGCTGTGTGCGTCACTCTTTACCGTCCCCTGGTCTCCCAGCTGTGTGCGTCACTCTTTAGTGTCCCCTGGTCTCCCAGCTGTGTGCGTCACTTTTTACTGTCCCCTGGTCTCCCAGCTGTGTGCGTCACTTTTTAGTGTCCCCTGGTCTCCTAGCTGTGTGCGTCACTTTTTACTGTCCCCTGGTCTTCCAGCTGTGTGCGTCACTCTTTACCGTCCCCTGGTCTCCCAGCTGTGTGCGTCACTTTTTACTGTCCCCTGGTCTCCCAGCTGTGTGTGTCACTCTTTACTTGTCCATGGTCTCCCAGCGGTGTGCGTCACTCTTTAGTGTCCCCTGGTCTCCCAGCTGTGTGCGTCACTTTTTAGTGTCCCCTGGTCTCCCAGCTGTGTGCGTCACTTTTTACTGTCCCCTGGTCTCCCAGCTGTGTGCGTCACTCTTTAGTGTCCCCTGGTCTCCCAGCTGTGTGTGTCACTCTTTAGTGTCCCCTTGGTCTCCCAGCTGTGTGCGTCACTTTTTACTGTCCCCTGGTCTCCCAGCTGTGTGTGTGTCACTCTTTAGTGTCCCCTGGTCTCCCAGCTGTGTGCGTCACTTTTTAGTGTCCCCTGGTCTCCTAGCTGTGTGCGTCACTCTTTAGTGTCCCCTGGTCTCCCAGCTGTGTGCGTCACTTTTTACTGTACCCTGGTCTCCCAGCTGTGTGCGTCACTCTTTACCGTCCCCTGGTCTCCCAGCTGTGTGCGTCACTTTTTAGTGTCCCCTGGTCTCCTAGCTGTGTGCGTCACTTTTTACTGTCCCCTGGTCTCCCAGCTGTGTGCGTCACTCTTTACCGTCCCCTGGTCTCCCAGCTGTGTGCGTCACTTTTTACTGTCCCATGGTCTCCCAGCTGTGTGCGTCACTCTTTACTTGTCCATGGTCTCCCAGCTGTGTGCGTCACTCTTTAGTGTCCCCTGGTCTCCCAGCTGTATGCGTCACTCTTTAGTGTCCCTGGTCTCCCAGCTGTGTGCGTCACTTTTAGTGTCCCCTGGTCTCATAGCTGTGTGCGTCACTCTTTAGTCCCCTGGTCTCATAGTGTGCGTCACTCTTTAGTGTCCCCTGGTCTCCCAGCTGTGTGCGTCACTCTTTAGTGTCCCCTGTCCCCGCGTGTGCGTCACTCTTTAGTGTCCCCTGGTCTAGCTGTGTGCGTCACTCTTTAGTGTCCCCTGGTCTCCCAGCTGTGTGCGTCACTCTTTAGTGTCCCCTGGTCTCCCAGCTGTGTGCGTCACTCTTTAGTGTCCCTGGTCTCCCAGCTGTGTGCGTCACTCTTCAGTGTCCCCTGGTCTCCCAGCTGTGTGCGTCACTCTTTAGTGTCCCCTGGTCTCCCAGCTGTGTGCGTCACTCTTTAGTGTCCCCTGGTCTCTCAGCCACACATGTTTTGTCAAGTTGAAGAAGACGTTTCTGAAGCTGCCGCGTGTGTCTCCTAATTTAAGTGTTTTGTGCCAGCGTACTTTTACCCTTCCAAGGACACTTACTCCTCTCATCAACATGAACGCGGTAAGATAACATTAGTCAGGTATAATCATCCAGGCTAGAAGTGTGTAGTCCCACAGTTCCCCCGGTGCAGCAGCGAGGCCTGGGAGCTGATCTCCTGCTTTACGCCGTGGCAGTTCTCTCATTAGCCCGGCCCTGTGACGCCTCCAGGCCGGGTCCATTGTTCTCCGCTGCTTCTCGGCAAAGGGCTTTACTCTGACTAGTCCTCGGCCACAAGAGGAGACACATCGGCCTTTTGTCTCTGTCAAAAAGCCCTGCCTGCAGGGGGGGTTGAAAGAGACCGGAGCAGAGTCACTGGATGTAAGAGGAGAAGGGAGAGAGATAAAGAGAGAGTAATAGAAGGAGGATAGGAGCACGGAGGGTAGGTCTGTGTTTCCTTCAGTGCCTGTACATTCCAGCTGCTTCGTGGGGCATGGAGCTGAGCCTTAGCCGCAGCGCTAAAGCTAACACGCCCACACATCTCACGCATGCTTTCACCAAACTCATTTCCCACAGCATTGCTCACCGACAGACCGGGACTCTAGCGGCAGACAGAGTGACACATCGCATGAGCAATGACAGCATGGCAACGGGTGCAAACCGTGGCATAGCTAACTGCACCATCACGGGGCAACAACGTAAACCGGCTTTGTGATACAGCAGTGACTCTGTGTGCATACATCTGGAGCTGGTTTGAGAGGAGCACACGGAGGTAAAGATAGAGAGAGAGGGCAGGTCATACTGGAGGCATTCTGTGCTGCTGAGTGGGTAATACAGCCCACTTAGGACAGACTAAAAATACCCCGCGATGTTGCACCGTCTCCCCCAAGTGGAAAACAAAGACGAAACATCGCAGGCTTCCCTCGAGGACTTCAAGTCTGAAACCGCGAGCAATGCACTCTGGGGTAAAGTAGCAAAGTCACAGCCAGACAGACGAGAAGTCAACTCAGGAATGAGCCGTAAGTGAGGGGGCGGACCCCGACGCGGTCTGTCACGTCGTCACGTGACAGACCGCCGCTCGCTGCCGCCTCTATTTACATATGGATGCAGCCGAGTGTGGTCGAAAGTTCACTCCCGGCTTGATTCATAAGGTGACCGAGGAACAGGAGGGCTTTACGAGGGTTTGCTCGGCCAGAAATGCCGTCGTGAAACATCGGCGGCGGCGGCGGGTGTTGTTCCACCGACTTCTGCATTCCTTCCTCCTTCCCCCCGGTTGACGCTCTTTGTCCTGACCACTTGCACATGGAAAGGAGACACTGGCGGTCTTAATCCACCGCCAGAGGCATGCTAAAGCCATCTGGGCCCAACAGCAAACCTTCCTATACGGAGAGGAGGGGATGGAAAGAGTAGGGGGAAGAGGGGGAGAGGGGAAAGGTAGGAGGTGTAAGAGGGGCTATGAGGGGGATTTGCAACAAGAACCAGGCTACACTGACGCATACTGTCTTTTGTGGTTTCCAGTCCTGACCCCCTGACCCTATACATCCTGCTGAAGGGGGGGAGGCAGCTAAAGGCAATGTGTGTGTGTGTGTGTGTGTACTAGCATTACTATACTTGTGGGGACCTAAATCTGTTTACATAGTCACGTGTGGGGACTCGCCTCCCTTATGGGGACAAATTGGAGGTCCCCATAAGGGGTGTGTGTGTGTGTGTGTGTGTGTGTGTGCACAGGCATCACTTTGTTAGGAAAAAGTGGTGGGGACACTTTGTTGAGATTAAAGAAACCACTACTGAATCGAGAGCCACCCGGAAACTATACACGCACATACACAATACAATATGTGTGTGTGTGTGTGTGTGTGTGTGCGTGTGTGTGTGTGTGCATATAAACATATACTCACAATACTAATACTTACAATAAACCTTTCTCAAAGTGTTCAGTTCTTTGAGCTATTTTTAGAACCGTTTTAAACAAATGATCTTTAAGCAAAGTGGTGGGGACAAAATGGCCCAGTATAAATGTGTGTGTTGGTGTGTGTGTGTGTGTGTGTGTGTGTGTGTGTGTGTGCACAGATCAGAGTAGGTGCTCCGTCTGTCTCTCAGGTGTGAATTCTCACATCCCTCTCGTCCTGCATGTTTACATCCACTCCCTCCACAATCTGCCGGGGGAGGAACAATGGTCTCTCCAGCATTCCCACTCTCCTGCCGAGAGCCTCGCTCGTCTCCCACATTCCTCGCCCCATTCATCTCTTTCTCCGGGGGAGGGGTTTAAGAGTGTCTTAAAAAACCTCTGAGTGGAATCAGCCCTCCCGTTTCCCTTGGCTAGTGAAGCAAAGAAAAGGGAGGAGAAAGAGGGGATGCATTCCTGCTCTCCCTCTCGCTGTCTCTCGGTGTGCGAGATGTGGCTTAGCTTTAATGACGGGTTGAAAAATTAAAAAAATGCGAGGGCTGGGTCTGTTCACACACTCTCTCAGACACACGCATTACTGTAGCCGAGGCTGGGACTTTCACACACTCGCTCAGACACACGCATTACTGTAGCAGAGGCTGGGACTTTCACAGAGACGTCTTTAATTTGGATCCTAACCTCCCACACTGCACGGGAGAAACCACCCACGCACACACAGCCTCTGCAGGGGGGAGCAGCAAGGAGGCTGGCTGTCAAGGAGGCTCAGCCCGAGCGGGAGGAAGTGTTCAGAGACCAACAGTCATGCATTCAAAACCTTACTTCAGTTCAAAAGCATTATCAGCTAAAAGTACTTAAAGTATAAAGTAGTTATTCTGCTAATATTCTGACTTTTTATGTCAAATATATAAATAATTTCACTTTTTTGAGACTTCAAGAGTTCGTCCACACAGCTTGAGAAGCATTTAGTTAAGAGGTTACATTATGTCCCTGTATGAAGTAGGACGACATGGACATACTCAAGTAAAGCACCTCAACATGGTACTTAGGTCGAGTCCATGCTTAGCTGCTCCCACCTCTGTCTAAAACATGATGTCTCGCCTCACATCCCTCTCCCTCCCTCTCCCTCTCTCTCTCCCTCCCCTCTCTCCCCTCTCCCTCCCTCTCGCAGCCTGCAGGAGCCGCGAGGATCAGCCTCAGTCAACAGGGAGGAAATCCTCCCAGGCTCTGCTTTCCCCTGCTCCTTCTGAAGCCGACGCAGACAGGAAGAGAGTGAGTGGGAGGGGGAGGCGGAGCAGCCCCCGTCCACCTGATCAGACATGCGCCGTTTACACATTAGTCAAACTCCTGATTCCCTGTGGCTGGTGTGTGTGTTTCTGGCTGCAGAGTGTGTGACAGCGGGGGTCCGATGCCGCAGCCATTCTTTGTGTGTGCCGTCAGCTCCTCCTCTCTTCTGCGGGAGGAGAGGGACGGCTGACATCCTCTTCCTGTGTCGATCCACTCTGTTCTCCCTAAATGGCTGCAATCAAAGCATTCCAGGCCGAAACAAGCCGGCACCAATTAAGTCGTAAATACACGCGAGCGCCACCTTACAGCCACGGGTAAACGCTCTAAGTCCTGCAGACTTATCCCACTGACTTTTACTCGGCATGTCCAGGCAGGAAATCACCGTTGATTCAATTCGGGGAAAAGTACAATAATTACCCATGATGCAGCAGTTCCTCTCCGGTGCCCTCGGGGCCCTTTATCTGCGTCAGGTACGGCAAGCCGCCTCAGACGGTTAGGTTAAGCACTTTTAGAACAACTCTCCCGGTTAAGGACACTCCACTGGCGGCTTCTGAGGCTGTGACGACATCTAGTGACAGATTCTATATTGCAAGACAATCGTATGTCTCCTTTTCTGATGCTTACAGCTATCACAGGAACATATTACACTTCTAACTCAATTTGACGCAGACACGCTAAAATACATTTTGGGTTTTTCAAGCGTGTCCTGAAGGTGTGTGTGAATGTGAAGCGTCTGCAAAGGACTCACACACAGTGCCGTCACGATGGAACACTGCTTCTATTGGCTAGCGCTCCAACACTATGTACGAGATAGGCTAACTGACATGTCCAAGCGGTTAACCAATCAGAGCACACTGGGCTCTGGTTTCAGACGGAGGGTGAAAAGAGGTGCTGCAGCTCGGGCAGAATGAGAACAAGAGCTTTTTGAACATTAAAGCGTGGAGACATGAGAGACGCAGAATACACATCGGTACAGTCTGGAACAACAGGAAGTAAATCCACAGATGTAACAACTTTCAAACTTAATCCCCCTGCATCTGATGAGCCGTATAGAAGGAGATGCTGAGTGATCTTGTGTCAATGAGAGAGCGACAGAGCAAGTTCCCACTGGCTTGCATTCTCAGACAGTCGTGACAGGATGGAGTAATTACTGAGCGGCTGACACACCGGCACGGCTAGGAGTTATCTCCCCAGGAAGAGAGATAGCCAAATCACAGTTTACCCACATCGAGGCTTGATCCTGCAGCTGCACACACACACACACACACACACACACACACACACACACACACACACACCCGCATGCTTACATCTACGTTTGACTGCCTGCTCCACTTCTCCCTCCGCATGTATGCAGTGCGTGTGCTGGTGTGTCACCACATGCCTCGACCCGGCCCTTTGCTTCCTGTCAAACACACCTACTTGCAGGCATCAAAGCATGTGGGATGACAGCATTATGCAGGTGTGTGTGTGTGTGTGTGTGTGTGTGGTCTAGCATTATTATACTTGTGGGGACCTACATCTGTTTACATAGTCACGTGTGGGGACTGGCCTCCCTTATGGGGACAAATTGGAGGTCCCCATAAGGGGGGTCATTAATTTTAGGGTGAAGACTTGGTTAGGGTTAGGCATGTGTTGGTTATGGTTAAGGTTAGGATAAGTCTCCAGGAAATGCATGTAAGTCAATGTAATGTCCCCTGAAGTGATGTATACATGGTGTGTGTGTGTGTGTGTGTGTCTGAGGAGTTGGAGAGACAGATGACACCAGTTTAATTTATCCCTTCTTTGAGTAATAATTCCACCTCAGAGGATGGCAGCTTTGATCACAGGTGTACCTCACATGCAGAGGCATACGTTGCTAAGGCAGGGCTTTATACCTGTCCCTGTAATTAACTCCAGAGTGTGTGTGTGTGTGAGTGTGTGTGTGTGTGTGTGTGACAAACATGCCATGAGGGTTTGATGGAGCTCAAAGGAGAATTCCACTTCATCGTTTGATCGTCTCTCAGGCACGTACATGAAGCAACGCGTGTGTGTCGATCACTATTCACTCATTTCAGATACACACTATGAGAGGTTCACGAGACACGAAGGCATCGAACATTATGTTTCAGTGTATTTACTACAACTGAACTGGAGAGCCACTGAACTGGAGAGCTGGGTTCAGTCTAAAACTGGGGATGCAGCTCCCTCTAGTGGTGACACAGCAGAATGGAAAAACTGAAAATTAGATTACTGTTGAATCATAACATTTATTATTAAAACATATATAAATAAATGACTAAATAATCACAAATTCTGACCTGTCGAAAATGTCCTGTCAATATCACACATTCAGTACATTTAATAGAAATTGGGAGTGCATTTTTGTATTAGGAAAAATGTAATACATGGTAAAGCGTCTTTGGGTTCAGAAAAGCGCTATAGAAAATTAATATATTATTATTATTATTATTAAACACGGGAAATAAAGACACTAATGAAATACAAATCCCAAAAGGTTTCTCCTCTTATCCAATATCTTTATATTGAAACTACATTTAACAGAGGGACTTCTTATGAGGATGAACGGGTGATAACGCACGGCAGGGAAGGGAAACCCCCAAAGCAGACCAGGCCCTCTTTAAGATGTGACTAAGACACTTCCAGGACTAATATCTCAACAGCTTCTCCTTCACTTCTTCTGTCACTTCCGCGACACTTACATAATCTCTCATGACTCTGGCCTACTTGGATGACTTCAGATATGTGTGTGTCCAGTATGTGCGTGTCCAGTACGTGCGTGTCAATGGCGTGTGTTCTCAGCGGGGTCTTGGAGATTTGTCCGAAAATAGAAAGCAGAAAGCTGGGAGGTGAGCAGGCAATGGCGAGAATAGCATGTTAGCATGACTCACTGAAACACAGATGGTCCCTTTGAGACTACATGCTGCTAATATGTCACACAGTAGGATGTTACATGGGGGCCCTACATCTACACAAGCAGGCCTCAAACTGGTAGGGGGCACCAGTGATTTCTCCCCGCTGAGATGAACCCTATGAGCTCTCATTCCAGGAAGGGGTCCGAAATAACTGGATCAGAGATATGAAACCGAAATAGCCCGAGAGCTGGAAGGGGATCAACATTTCCCCGGTACAACGAGAGTAGGGGGGGAGTAGGGGGGGAGAGTAGGGGGGAGAGTAGGGGGGAGTAGGGGGGGAGAGTAGGGGGGGGTATGTAGGTCAAATGTAGGGTTGGGGGGAACAGATTACATGTTTTTCTATAAATACAATATTTTCTGATCCTAAATATCTTGCTTTCTTCTAGTTCAAATTGTTCCGACATCTTATTGATATTTATTTTCTCATTTGATATTGAGGTCATCAAAAAGTTATATTATAATTTATTTTTTAAAGGTAATAAGTAATAAAACATTAAAAGAAACCATTGTTATTTAAAATGATAAACAACTTAGCGCATTTCCATGTGGAGCATGAATAAGCAGAAAGCATGGGATGGGCGCAGAGTGCCACTGTCGAGCGCAACACAATAAACAAACTACTTCCGGTTGGGCCTTTCAAAATAATAGTCGGTGACGCACTTTACATTTATTCATTCATTCAATCTTAACCTAAGAGTGTTGTCTTCTCACTGATGCAGTGGTGTAATGCAACTAAGTACATTTACTCAAGTACAGTACTTAAATTAGAAATTGAGGTACTTGTACTTTGAGTATTTTCACATTATACTACTTCACATTTCCACTTCAATACATTTTGTTGGCACATGTTGTACTTTTACCTCTATTTACCGTGCAGATTAAGGTTATAAATACAAAAGACAATACAACACACATTTTATTATTAGTAAAGCTACACATTAAGCGGTTCAAATAAACCCTAACCTTTACATAGTGTAACATCGAAGTAATGAATGCACCAATAATTGTAATTAAATAATTGTAAAATATCTGGTGCTTCAAAAGGCCATTTTACATAATGAGTACTTTGGTATTTAAAGTATATTTTGATGCCAACACTTTGACTTGAGTGACATTTTTGAATACATGACTTGTACTTGTATCAGAGTATTCCTACACTTTGATACTTCCACTATTACTTCAGATCTGAGTACTTCTTTCACTCTAACATAACCATATTAACATAACCCCATTCCGTGTCTAACATAGATTTTATTTTGAAGGCGACACACCCTAACTTCCTGTCTCTGCAGCGATTGACGCAGCGGCTATGATCATGCCTGTAACAACAACAACCGGAGAAAGAGCGGGTTTTACTCACGGATTAGGACGCAGTAGTCCCGCACGCGGAGCAGCGCGCGGCACAGAGTCTGCATGATCGTCATGGAGACAACTAAAAGCTGTGATCCGGAGCAGGAGACACACCTTACTGCCTCTTTCCCCTCTCCACTCTGACGATATATTGGACCTAATGTCAGGATGTGGACGCGCCTTGAACCCCCCCTCCCACACTAACACTGGGTGGGACAGTCCCGCTCACAGTCATGCACTAACCTCCCCTGCAATGCCTCCAAGCTCTCCCTTAGGAGTCTCCTCTGCCGCAGTGCACTCCGCAGATCGCACGTGCACGGTTAAAATGCTTGGATTACTAGTAAAAAAAAATACAATCAGTAACCCTAAACATCAACAACGAGACACGTGAGCACATACTACAGTTTAAAAAAGCACACGTGACATCTATGATCATATAGGTGCACGTGCACATAATGGATTGACTATATTACTTTTTATTATAGGGTTTGTTTGTTTGGTGGTGAATGCGATATATCAATGATCAATAAGGCATTACTCCAATCATAATCAGTGGCAGCCATACCATGCACTTATTTAAACTAAATGTATAATCTGATATTCATAAGTAAGTATTGCCGAGGACAATAATGTAACTTTTGAACCACTATTTTGAAGCCTGTGAATGAGCTTGTGATAATGTGAGATCTGGACCCGGCTCTTAAATCCCTCGGTATCTTCCTGCGTCTTCAACTCAGCACTCTGGGAAATTCTCCGATATTCATTCTCACGCGCTCCGAACAGGACTCATGGAGACGTGCCAGTGATGGCCGTGATTGTGGTTAATTGGGTCAAGCCGTCTGCTGGTTTCACACACACACACGCACACGCACGCACACACACACACACACACACACACCATGTATACATCACTTCAGGGGACATTCCATTGACTTCCATGCCTTTCCTGGAGACTTATCCTAACCTTAACCATAACCAACACATGCCTAACCCTAACCTTACCCTAACCCTTAACCTTACCCTTAACCTTACCCTAAACGTTAACCTTACCCTTACCCTTACCCTAACCTAACCCTTAACCTTACCCTTAACCTTACCCTAACCCTTAACCTAACCCTTAACTTTACCCTAAACCTTACCCTTAACCTTACCCTAACCCTAAACCTTACCCTTAACCTTACCCTAAACGTTAACCTTACCCTTAACCTTACCCTAATCCTTAACCTAACCCTTACTCTTACCCTTAACCTTACCCTAAACGTTAACCTTACCCTAACCCTTACTCTTACCCTTAACCTTACCCTAACCCTTAACCTTACCCTAAACCTTACCCTTAACCTTACCCTTAACCTTACCCTAACCCTTAACCTTACCCTAACCCTAAACCTTACCCTTAACCTTACCCTTAACCTTACCCTAAACCTTACCCTAACCCTTACCCTTACCCTAACCCTTAACCTTACCCTAACCCTAAACCTTACCCTAACCCTTACCCTTAACCTTACCAAGTCTTCACCCTAAAAGTAATGATCCCCCTTATGGGGACCTCCAATTTGTCCCCATAAGGGAGGCGAGTCCCCACACATGACTATGTAAACAGATTTAGGTCCCCACAAGTATAGTACACACACACACACACACACACACACACACACACACACACACACACACACACACACACACCCTGCAGAGGTGCTGTGCTGTGTCACTCTGGGCCCCTGGGGGCAGTGTCGTACAGGCTGTGTCTCAGCACTGTACTGTAGAGAGCTGGGAACACACAGTACAAACACTGCAATAGATGTTATCGGGTTGCCGTTCCAGACTATATTAAGCTTTATATATCTTCCTGTTGTCCTTTGGTCAAATGTAACCAGCTTCTAAATGATTTGATGTCGGTATAACAGGTTATTCAATCCAATAATAACATGATTTGAGTTATACTTCGTTCTTTAGGACAATCTATCGGTAACATCAGTTCCTTTGATATTATCTTAAGTTAAAATAATTGTTAAAATATGTGTAAATTAGGTCCTTTAAAGAGTCCTCTCCCGCTGATGTTCAGGTGTGTATCAGTATGTAGTCACCTCTACAGCACCTCTTTTCACCCTCTGTCTGAAACCAGAGCCCAGTCTGCTCTGATTGGTTAGCTGGCCGGCTCTGTTGTGATCTTAAAGATGTCACGCCCCTTAGGCTCTCGTGTTGTACAATGTGTTAAGCATTCAACTGAACATTGTCCAGTAGCCTATCGGGGGAGGGGAGGAAACCACCCCTCAGCACCTCTGAAAAGTAGACGGTGGGAAAACGAGGCTGGATAATTGGCAGCCGGTCAGAGACCCAGGGAGGGTTGGAGGAAGTGAAACGATGTGACGTCACCCCATTCAAAGTGAATGGACAGATTGGAGTTTTCGACGCTGTAGTGTGGACGGGCCGTAACAGATTGAAATGAAACGTCTCCCAGTGCCACTGCAGTCCTGCTGAATTCTCCTACGCATATCTCCCTAACCCCATCGCGAGGTTTAGGAATAGTGGTGAGGAAAACACATAGCAGCTGATTTGTTCTGACAATTCGACCACAACCCAGGGCTTCGGAGGCATTACAACGCTCACATCAACCGATGGCTATGGATTTTCTCAAGCTGTAAAGGAGGATCTGCTCCATAGCTGCTGTGGAGGACAGCGTGTCTGCAGTGTGTGCAGCTCGGAGTGAAAGCAGCCACTTGACGTTCAAAGAGAGCAGATCAAAGGATAGCGTCTCCTTCCGTCTCCTCCCCCCGGATTAAACCATCATCAATAATAATGGGCTCGCAGTGGGCCAACTGGAGGGAGAGCACGAGTGGAATCTGATAGGTCTCTCACCTTCCCGCGTGTGTGTGTGTGTGTGTGTGATATCGTGGTGGTTTGCCGCAGGGACGAGAGAGAACACAACGCACAGGCTGCTTCGGAAACATCATGCAACATTCACCACAACAACGTCTTCACTTCTCACGTCGAGCACCCGGAAGATTCCCAGAGAAATGTATGAATGCGTGTGTGTGTGTGTGTGTGTGTGTGTGTGTGTGTGTGTGTGTCTGAGGAGTTGGAGAGACAGATGACACCAGTTTAATTTATCCCTTCTTTGAGTAATAATTCCACCTCGGAGGATGGCAGCTTTGATCACAGGTGTACCTCACAGGCAGAGGCATACGTTGCTAAGGCAGGGCTTTATACCTGTCCCTGTAATTAACTCCAGAGTGTGTGTGTGTGTGTGTGTGTGTGTGTGTGTGTGTGTGTGTGTGTGTGCGCGTGCTGCATTGTACAGTAGGGACACAAGCAGCTCCCTGAATTCTCTGAAGTTCATAAAGGCCCGGCAGGCGCTTCAACGACCCACAACATTACATTAAATAACGTGGCTTCCTTCTCACTGCAGTCCCATTTGCTCGCCTTCAAACAGCTCAACATGCAGACCACTTGACATGACCGATAGAAAGCAATTAGCGGTGTTGATTAAAGGGTCCGAGACCACCTGCATTTCCCACACGCTGCATAAACAGTGCAGAAAAGGGTAATTATGCGAACTGTCGTCTCCTCTTCCGTCACAGCCGGTTCCCAGCCGGAGTAAAAGGAGAGGAAGATAATTAATTACAGTGAGTGACGACGGCGTGCTGTAAGGAGGTGATGAACGGTGCAGCAGGACGACTCTGACAGTAATCTGAGGCAACCCCCACCTTCACCGCAGGCCGCCGCGCACATCGCCCCCTCGCTCATCACCCCCGCGCTCATCGCCCCCGCGCACATCGCCCCCTCGCTCATCACGCTGCTATTTAGACGGCAAGTGGAGTTCAATCGTCCCAAGAAGTGGACGGCAAATCACACGGAGACGTAATGTGGGAATGTCAGAGACCACGCAGCCGTCACGTCTCCTCTCCGGAGACTCGGGTGCCACAAATGGATGTTTGCTAAATTGCAAACAGCTGTAAGGCTAACGCGATTACAATGTTAGTAGAAACCTAAAGAGAGCGTGTAGTGTGTGTTGTGAAAGGATCGGATTGTATGTCAGGCTCTTCTAAGCTGTGCTCATGTGTTTCATTGTTGGTGTGTAGGTTACTGCCTGAATGTGCGTAATGAAAGGTGCACAGGTACGGGCTATTGTTGCCCGGGCAACGGCCCGTTTCCCCTTCTTGGCTGACCTGCCCCTCTGGAGAGAGCGAGAGGTTTTCTTCTTTCTGTTGTGGTCGAATCACCACGATGAGCCCACAATTAGTATTGTAGCGTCTCGCTGCGGGAAACACACTCAGCTTCATTCTTCTTCTACTACTTATTGTACTTCTTCTTCTTAGATGTAATTGCCCGCGACATGTTGAATGAAGAACTCGTTCCACAGTATGACCACAAAAGTATTTTAAACCAGGAAGGCCTACGTTTTTATTCTTTATGTTCAATATCGCTAAGTGTGTGATTACACATGTTACGTATTATATATATATAATATGTATTATAGGCTTCTGTATTGGTGCCGGTGCGTTGAGACCACCTCCAGTGTCGGATTTTGGAAAATGGATTTTGAGTTTTCTCACGGCAGGGACTTTACTTCCTCTTGACACCGTCGGTTATTTACAAAGAAACACCTACTTATACTTGTTGTTGTGCTTCTGTCTTTCCGTGTCTTTTCATCTGCTCCGTAAACTCCTATTAAGCATCCATGGTGAACTCCCTCAACGCACCGCTCGCTCTCTTCTCTCGATCGCCCTCTCACGGAGAACCCTTCACTGTCCCGCTTCATTGTAGGATTTCTGCCACGTCTCTACTTTAAATTTCACAATCTCTGTTATTAAGTTATTTGTTATATTCCATGGAATGCTCTGAACATCCCGATAGCAATGAATATCTGAAGTGCTTTGACAACAAATCCATACAAAAAAGTCATCTGTAGAAGCCGTGATACTGTAAAAAGTACAACGAGATAAGTTTGTGCCCCGATGGAAGGCTGACAGGCAGGTAGGCCATCCAATTGGATGGCCTACCTGCCTGTCAGCCTTCCATCGGGGCACAAACTTACTCGTGCCCTCATTGGTCACGGGCATAAGAAGTGGCAGATTTGCTCCGGTTGTGTATTTTCAAATTCTAGCGATCTCGAGCCGGTTTCTCAAACTTACCTACCCCACCTTTAATTAGTGAGGTAATTATAGAAGCCCTATGTTATCAGTATGTCTGCACAGCAGTTACAATGGTCAAACTACATTGAATTGTCCCCATTTCTTTCTTTAATAGTTACTAACATTAGATATTTTAATGAGATATGGACCGCAACAACATTTCCCTGGTTTTCATTTTAAAAATCAAGTCACTGAATGCAAGTAGTCGCCTTAGCTGTGAATTACTGTTCAAATTAGTTGATGTAATAATCGTTTCGGTCTTGTATTTTTTCCAGTTTAGAGCAATAGCCCCTCCAAATGTCTGTGCACGTCCCCGCAGGTAACTACCTCTCCAAAGTTACCTTAAAGCGAGGCATCCTTTATCAGGTGCAGCAGCAGAGCCGTCTGGAAAACAGAGTTTAGTCCCTGCACCACCTCAGCTGATAGATGGGCTTCATTATCTCTGCCTTCCTCGGGGGAACCGGCTCCAAATGTCCCCGTCCTGATCGTATCAGTCTGCTTTTATCGATCAATAACCAGCAGCAGCACACAACGCAACAATTAACTGAACCCTCTACTGCCCTTAATTGCGCTGTTACTCTGAATCGTCGATAGAAATGATTACAATAGTGGGACGCATCCTCAAATGTCTTTCACGAGCGGAATACATTATAGTCGGTCGCGGCGAGGCTTAAACGGCATTAAATAAATGTTTGCTCAGGATCAATGTTAAGACGCTTGAACTGTTTGATCTTCCAATTTGCAGTTAATGTGTTTGACGAGCTGACTGAAAGCCCGTCGACGAGGTTTAAGGGACAGCTGGGTTTTAATTGTCTTAATTAAAGAGGAAAGTAGGAGAAAGCAGTGACTCAACGTCCACGACGCGAGGGGATGACGTCTGCAGAGGAAACAGAGAAGCGCGGTGCCAGCTCCACTCAGCATCAATACTGCGCGCTGGGAAGCCAAGCGCTCCAGACCGCGAGGCTGAAATGAGATCCAGCAGCCAGCGGGCTTTCCAGCGCACATAAGCTGCTACGTGGGAAAAACATTCTGCATTCATCGTATTGTGTCTGAGAGGGAAACTGGGGCGGATGGATAATCAGAGGGTTTTCTCGTCGGCAAACGATTCCCCCGTCTACTGACAAAGGCAACTCTTCCCTTTGTTAATGTAGAAGAGTTATCGAATAGAAATGATTTGGTTCAATCTTCATTCAAGGATAAATCTCTTTCCGCTGACTGGCTGGTAACTACGGTGGCCAGCAGGTTCAAACAGACGGGAACATTCCCATGAGGAGAAACGACGCAAATACAAAACGCTGCAAGAAGCTCAAAATACACTTTTGCGTCACTCTTTAGTGTCCCCTGGTCTCCCAGCTGTGTGCGTCACTCTTTAGTGTCCCCTGGTCTCCCAGCTGTGTGCGTCACTCTTCAGTGTCCCCTGGTCTCCCAGCTGTGTGCGTCACTCTTTAGTCTCCCCTGGTCTCCCAGCTGTGTGCGTCACTCTTTAGTGTCCCCTGGTCTCCCAGCTGTGTGCGTCACTCTTTAGTGTCCCCTGGTCTCCCAGCTGTGTGCGTCACTCTTTAGTGTCCCCTGGTCTCCCAGCTGTGTGCGTCACTCTTTAGTGTCCCCTGGTCTCCCAGTTGTGTGCGTCACTCTTTAGTGTCCCCTGGTCTACCAGCTGTGTGTGTCACTCTTTAGTGTCCCCTGGTCTCCCAGCTGTGTGAGTCACTCTTTAGTGTCCCCTGGTCTCCCAGCTGTGTGCGTCACTCTTTAGTGTCCCCTGGTCTCCCAGCTGTGTGCATCACTCTTCAGTGTCCCCTGGTCTCCCAGCTGTGTGCGTCACTCTTTAGTGTCCCCTGGTCTCCCAGCTGTGTGCGTCACTCTTTAGTGTCCCCTGGTCTCCCAGCTGTGTGCGTCACTCTTTAGTGTCCCCTGCATAGCTAACATGTATTATACATACTTTCTATGCACACATATTAATTCATAATGCACCATGGATTATGCATGCTCACACATGTTCATCAGGACACGAGTCCCACCGACCTGTGCTGCTCTGGATGGTCCTGACGGTGGTGGTGGTGCGCGGGGGGGAGTTGGCGACGCCCCCTTTTCTTCCTCCTCCTCCCTCCTCTTCCTCCTGCGAGCAGCCTTTCTCGATGGCACGGACGTAGCTGTGGCTCCTCATGCGAAAGCAGCCGGACATCGGCAGGTCCAGAGCGTCCACCGCCTGCGACTCCATCTCACTGAACACCGCCTCGCACACCGCCTCGATCTGCCCGTTCACCTCCACCTCGCTCACCTGGGGACGAGGACACGCAAAGACACGCGGTCCGTGCATGGGAATATAAATGAAATGCACCCCGGCATTGTGCAAAACAACTAAACAGGGACACAACAACACAGAAGCGCTGATTAAAGCTTCAGTCGGCAGAGTGTTAAGCACAAATACTTAAAATCCAATTGGGTGATCCACAAGAACACGGTGTTCCAGAATACTGATTCACCGTATTACCATACATTCTGTTGCTGGGATATTGACACCTCTCTGCTCACGGAGAAATAACAATTGCATGATTAGTGCATGATGTTTTGAACAAGAAACTATTTAGCGAGAGACGTCCTTCTGAATCAAATCTGAAACTAATATTTAGTCGTCTTTGGGTCATCATTTTCCCTTCAAACTGCCTCGTGAAGCTTTATGCCGTATCTAAAATGCATATAGTGGAAATAAGAGCGTCCAGGGAGTGCAGAGGGGGAGGAATCCCGGTATGGGAGGAAGAGTGAAATACTAGCGCTGAGAATTAGGAAGTGTCAAAGCTACGACTAGTGGGAGTTGGTACGCGACTCAAAGGAACTACCTGCACCGCGTCTCACGTAAAAATACAGATTGTGTTGTGAGGACATTCGATTCCTTCAAGTCCAAAAACACAGAGCAGCCGGAGGACTGGGATGTGGCTTCGGGGAGTGAGAGTGGAGAGGGGAACAGTGTGAGTATTTACTGCAGAGCTTGGAGTCAGTGAGGTTTGTGCACCTCGATGTTCACAGTCTGTTTTGTGTGTTGCGTTCACACACACGTCAGATATGAGAGAGAGAGAGAGAAGCTCTTTCCTGTGCAGTGGCTCTGCTCCACGCCGGGCCGTCCCTCGGGTCCTTTACTCAGCAGACGGGGCTTTGGAGGGGAGTTCATATCCTCGTTACCCCGGCGAGAAGGTAAGCTAAGCTCGCCTGTCACTCCAGATAACTTGGAGTATGAAGCCTGGCTCAAAATCCAACGTGTTATCTAGCAGACCTCCACTGCAGCTCTCACTGCTTTTAAATCCAGGCCATGGAACTATTCATATCTCACTTGCCTTGCCCCGTCAAAACAGGCTAATCATCTGGAAGCCAGGGTGACTGAGCGGCAGCACGTTTCTCCTCATGTGAACGTGTTTGAGGCGACAGCCGTAACCAATCCAGATTCCACGTATTCACAGATTTGGCTTTCATGTTAATTCTTGTTTTGCCGTCTCTTGCATGGCAGCACTGAGAGAGGCCTCGCTGAGTGCCGCAGCAGAAGGAGCATGTTGGGGTACATCCTGTTTCATTAGCCAATCAGAATACGGCTGTAATCATCTCCAGAAAACAGCACGTACACACTAACTAGGAGATTTTGGTTTTGTTCGTACTTGTTATTTCAGGCTACGGATTGGATTCACCCCCCCTGCACGACCTCGCTGGACATGACCGTGGAGGTACAGGGGCCCCTGGGTGCCACTAACCTGGCTTATGGTGCTCATGGCTCTCATGTAGCTCTCGTTTCTCGAGCGAAATTTAGGCGAGGCCAGCAGCCCTGCCGGGTCCAAGCTGTCCAGACTCCTATTGATGGAAACCTCACTCACCGCCCGCAGGTAGCTGTGACTCCGGATCTGAAGCTTTGGCGAATGCTCCGTGGAAATCCTGCAGAAAGAGAGACAAGAAAATAATGTTAGAGGATATAATCTGCTTATTTGCATGTTGTAATTAGTGTCTCTACTTTAAAGAGTCCTCTCCTGCTGATGTTCAGGTGTATATCAGTATGTAGTGTCTCTACTTTAAAGAGTCCTCTCCTGCTGATGTTCAGGTGTATATCAGTATGTAGTGTCTCTACTTTAAAGAGTCCTCTCCTGCTGATGTTCAGGTGTATATCAGTATGTAGTGTCTCTACTTTAAAGAGTCCTCTCCTGCTGATGTTCAGGTGTATATCAGTATGTAGTGTCTCTACTTTAAAGAGTCCTCTCCTGCTGATGTTCAGGTGTATATCAGTATGTAGTGTCTCTACTTTAAAGAGTCCTCTCCTGCTGATGTTCAGGTGTATATCAGTATGTAGTGTCTCTACTTTAAAGAGTCCTCTCCTGCTGATGTTCAGGTGTATGTCAGTATGTAGTGTCTCTACTTTAAAGAGTCCTCTCCTGCTGATGTTCAGGTGTATATCAGTATGTAGTGTCTCTACTTTAAAGAGTCCTCTCCTGCTGATGTTCAGGTGTATATCAGTATGTAGTGTCTCTACTTTAAAGAGTCCTCTCCTGCTGATGTTCAGGTGTATATCAGTATGTAGTGTCTCTACTTTAAAGAGTCCTCTCCTGCTGATGTTCAGGTGGATATCAGTATGTAGTGTCTCTACTTTAAAGAGTCCTCTCCTGCTGATGTTCAGGTGTATATCAGTATGTAGTGTCTCTACTTTAAAGAGTCCTCTCCTGCTGATGTTCAGGTGTATATCAGTATGTAGCGTCTCTACTTTAAAGAGTCCTCTCCTGCTGATGTTCAGGTGGATATCAGTATGTAGGGTCTCTACTTTAAAGAGTCCTCTCCTGCTGATGTTCAGGTGTATATCAGTATGTAGTGTCTCTACTTTAAAGAGTCCTCTCCTGCTGATGTTCAGGTGTATATCAGTATGTAGTGTCTCTACTTTAAAGAGTCCTCTCCTGCTGATGTTCAGGTGTATGTCAGTATGTAGTGTCTCTACTTTAAAGAGTCCTCTCCTGCTGATGTTCAGGTGTATATCAGTATGTAGTGTCTCTACTTTAAAGAGTCCTCTCCTGCTGATGTTCAGGTGTATATCAGTATGTAGTGTCTCTACTTTAAAGAGTCCTCTCCTGCTGATGTTCAGGTGGATATCAGTATGTAGTGTCTCTACTTTAAAGAGTCCTCTCCTGCTGATGTTCAGGTGTATGTCAGTATGTAGTGTCTCTACTTTAAAGAGTCCTCTCCTGCTGATGTTCAGGTGTATATCAGTATGTAGTGTCTCTACTTTAAAGAGTCCTCTCCTGCTGATGTTCAGGTGTATATCAGTATGTAGTGTCTCTACTTTAAAGAGTCCTCTCCTGCTGATGTTCAGGTGGATATCAGTATGTAGTGTCTCTACTTTAAAGAGTCCTCTCCTGCTGATGTTCAGGTGGATATCAGTATGTAGTGTCTCTACTTTAAAGAGTCCTCTCCTGCTGATGTTCAGGTGTATATCAGTATGTAGTGTCTCTACTTTAAAGAGTCCTCTCCTGCTGATGTTCAGGTGTATATCAGTATGTAGCGTCTCTACTTTAAAGAGTCCTCTCCTGCTGATGTTCAGGTGTATATCAGTATGTAGTGTCTCTACTTTAAAGAGTCCTCTCCTGCTGATGTCCAGGTGTATATCAGTATGTAGTGTCTCTACTTTAAAGAGTCCTCTCCTGCTGATGTTCAGGTGTATATCAGTATGTAGTGTCTCTACTTTAAAGAGTCCTCTCCTGCTGATGTTCAGGTGTATATCAATGTGTAGTGTCTCTACTTTAAAGAGTCCTCTCCTGCTGATCTTCAGGTGTATATCAGTATGTAGCGTCTCTACGTTAAAGAGTCCTCTCCTGCTGATGTTCAGGTGTATATCAGTGTGTAGTGTCTCTACTTTAAAGAGTCCTCTCCTGCTGATCTTCAGGTGTATATCAGTGTGTAGTGTCTCTACTTTAAAGAGTCCTCTCCTGCTGATGTTCAGGTGTATATCAGTATGTAGTGTCTCTACTTTAAAGAGTCCTCTCCTGCTGATGTTCAGGTGTATATCAGTGTGTAGTGTCTCTACTTTAAAGAGTCCTCTCCTGCTGATGTTCAGGTGGATATCAGTATGTAGTGTCTCTACTTTAAAGAGTCCTCTCCTGCTGATGTTCAGGTGTATATCAGTATGTAGTGTCTCTACTTTAAAGAGTCCTCTCTTAAAAACGGACATAAGGAGCTCCCACAGGGCGGAGAAGTGGAAACAAGAGAGATTACGCGATAAAAAGAGAATGAGAGAAGGTATTTGTAAAGTACTTGGCAGTGTGTGTGAACCCGAAGATACGGATCAATCCACAATCGCTCGAGGAGACACCGTTATCTAATCAACAAGCGCAGCAGTGTTGAGAGGCAGCGGCAGTAGCTTAGGCAGTCTGTCCTTGAGGCACCTTGTAAGCAAGCTCTCACACACTTTAAGGGAAGCATACATGTGTGAGAACTGTGTGTGTGAGGTGTATACATCCAACATCTTCCACATGAAAACACACACACACACACACACACACACACACACACACACACACACACACACAGAAGATGAATAGGTGTCTCATTATCTCTCACCTGCCTCCAATGTGAGTGCTCAGCATGCTATGTAAGTGTGTGTGTGTGTGTGTGTGTGTGTGTGTGTGTGTGTTATGTAACAGTTGGATGCCTGCTAAACAATTCATTAATCAGGGGAAATGAAACCTAAAAAGCTGAATTACTTTCCTCCTAATGAACATCGTGGCCTAGTAAACCGAAAACAAGACAGATTAAAAGCCCGCTCTCAAAATTCAATATCTCCGCGTCTTACTTTCACTTGTTAGTATATTAAAAGTACACACACACACACACCACACACACACACACCACACACACACACACACACACACACACACAACTCATAACTTTCTGCCTTCAGGTCAGGTCTGCTTTAATTATGTATTCCCGCCCTGAAATAGAGTGTGGTTAGCGCAGCGAGGCAAACTAGATTACTCATCCTTGGATGGAAGAATGCGGCGGAGAAAGACCGAGCACTGGAAGGACAGATTGAGATGGGAATTAAGGAAGTTTCTAATTTTAAAATGCACCCCCTTGTAGTCCTCGAGGCTTTTCATATTGAGCAGAATCTGCGGAAAGATTCTGCATCGAAGCTTTCAGGGGTTAATAGCTATTTGTTTTAGCAACCGATTCCTCTATTGTAACATCAGGTTTCCTATCCAAGTGGTCCGATGGAAACACAACACGGATGTGCATCACAGGGTTTAGTTGAATTCTCCATTCTGATTGGTCAATTTGGACATTCACAAGGTCTGCTTTTTTGCTTTGGAGGATATAGGGACTAGGTGAAGTCATATCAATACGCAGAAAGAAGTCCGGTCAATTTAACGTCAACTATGGCAAAAAAAACAACAACAGAAGAAGACAGACAGGAAGTAAACATTAAAGGGAACAGCAGAAGAAGACAAACAGGAAGTAAACATTAAAGGGAACAGCAGAAGAAGACAGACAGGAAGTAAACACTAAAGAGAACAACAGAAGAAGGAAGTAAACACTAAAGGGAACAACAGAAGAAGACAGACAGGAAGTAAACACTAAAGGGAACAACAGAAGAAGACAGACAGGAAGTAAACACTAAAGGGAACAACAGAAGAAGGAAGTAAACACTAAAGGGAACAGCAGAAGAAGACAAACAGGAAGTAAACATTAAAGGGAACAGCAGAAGAAGACAGACAGGAAGTAAACACTAAAGGGAACAACAGAAGAAGACAGACAGGAAGTAAAAACTAAAGGGAACAACAGAAGACAGGAAGGAAACACTAAAGGGATCAACAGAAGACAGGAAGGAAACACTAAAGGGAACAACAGAAGACAGGAAGGAAACACTAAAGGGAACAACAGAAGAGACAGACAGGAAGTAAACACTAAAGGGAACAGCAGAAGAAGACAGACAGGAAGGAAACACTAAAGGGCACAACAGAAGAAGACAGACAGGAAGTAAACACTAAAGGGAACAGCAGAAGAAGACAGACAGGAAGGAAACACTAAAGGGAACAACAGAAGACAGGAAGGAAACACTAATGGGAACAACAGAAGAAGACAGACAGGAAGTAAACACTAAAGGGAAGAGCAGAAGAAGACAGACAGGAAGGAAACACTAAAGGGAACAACAGAAGACAGGAAGTAAACACGAACGGAAACAACAGAAGACAGGAAGTAAACACTAAAGGGAACAGCAGAAGAAGACATACAGGAAGGAAACACTAAAGGGCACAACAGAAGAAGACAGACAGGAAGTAAACACTAAAGGGAACAGCAGAAGAAGACAGACAGGAAGGAAACACTAAAGGGAACAACAGAAGACAGGAAGGAAACACTAAAGGGAACAACAGAAGAAGACAGACAGGAAGTAAACACTAAAGGGAAGAGCAGAAGAAGACAGACAGGAAGGAAACACTAAAGGGAACAGCAGAAGAAGACAGACAGGAAGGAAACACTAAAGGGAACAACAGAAGAGAGGAGGTAAACACTAAAGGGAACAGCAGAAGAAGACAGACAGGAAGTAAACACTAAAGGGAACAGCAGAAGAAGACATACAGGAAGTAAACACTAAAGGGAACAGCAGAAGAAGACAGATAGGAAGTAAACACTAAAGGGAACAGCAGAAGAAGATAGATAGGAAGTAAACACTAAAGGGAACAGCAGAAGAAGACAGACAGGAAGTAAACACTAAAGGGAACAGCAGAAGAAAATGGACAGGAAGTAAACACTTAAGGGAAGAGAAGAAGACGACATACAGGAAGTAAACACTAAAGGGAACAGCAGAAGAAGATAGATAGGAAGTAAACACTTAAGGGAAGAGAAGAAGACGACATACAGGAAGTAAACACTAAAGGGAACAGCAGAAGAAGACAGATAGGAAGTAAACACTAAAGGGAACAGCAGAAGAAGATAGATAGGAAGTAAACACTAAAGGGAACAGCAGAAGAAGACAGACAGGAAGTAAACAGTAAAGGGAACAGCAGAAGAAGACAGACAGGAAGTAAACACTAAAGGGAACAGCAGAAGAAGATAGATAGGAAGTAAACACTTAAGGGAAGAGAAGAAGACGACATACAGGAAGTAAACACTAAAGGGAACAGCAGAAGAAAATGGACAGGAAGTAAACACTTAAGGGAAGAGAAGAAGACGACATACAGGAAGTAAACACTAAAGGGAACAGCAGAAGAAGATAGATAGGAAGTAAACACTAAAGGGAACAGCAGAAGAAGACAGACAGGAAGTAAACAGTAAAGGGAACAGCAGAAGAAGACAGACAGGAAGTAAACAGTAAAGGGAACAGCATAAGAAGACAGACAGGAAGTAAACAGTAAAGGGAACAGCAGAAGAAGACAGACAGGAAGTAAACACTAAAGGGAACAGCATAAGAAGACAGACAGGAAGTAAACAGTAAAGGGAACAGCAGAAGAAGACAGACAGGAAGTAAACACTAAAGGGAACAGCAGAAGAAGACACATGTTCTTCCTCGTGCTCTCTACACTTATAGGTCAACCGAGGAAATGAAAAGGTACATCTGTACATTTGAGCCCTCAGCGATCCCTTTGAATCCTGCACCTGCTTCCTGTAGTCTGTGGCATGTCGAGTGAAGCAGGAATCTACCCGCTCTATTATCTCCATTCACACCTCCTCCTGATTTCCCAGCGGTCTGATTGTCGGCAGCAGCAATTACGTCTTTTGTGGGAACTTGAATGGCAGCGCTCGCTTGCAATCAGCATCACCTGAAGTTCAGTGTGTCCCAGGGTCTGAGGAACAAGTGACATTAATGAATACACGTTCCTCTGCGTCGCCAGGGGTCGGTGGCAAAGCCCTCGGTTGATTCAAACCGCGACACTTCCCGTAATCCTGGATCTCGAGAAATGGCTGCCGTGTCTTTGGCTCCTCTCCAAATATGACTTTTCGTCGTGCGCTTTTAACCTCGTCCGTCGTGCACTATTTCCATTCGATTGTATTTGTATTTACTTGTTATATTTGATCTGTAAATAAAGGTATTCTGATTCTCTCACACACGCCTTTCATCCTTTCTTTATAACTAATGCTGTTAATGATTTTAAAAAGGTGTCTGTTATCATCTGGCCGAGGACAACAGCTGGAACGAGCGATGTTGGCTGAAGCTGCAACATTCACTATGTTTTGTGATCAGTGGGGACTGTCCACGACGCGATACACACATCCACTAAACCAAAGTCTCTCACCGTGCTAAGTAGGGATGGGTATCGTTAAGGTTTTATCGATACCGCTTATCGGTCCGGTCTTTTAACGGTACTCTTATCGGTACTTTTGGAGAGAGAAAACGAGGTAAACTACCTGTATGTTGTCTGTCAGGGACTACGAGTGGAAATTAGCTCAAAGATAACATCCGGCATATTTACACTTGAAGCATTATTTGTCTAAAGTGTTCAAATAAACGATTAAATGAAAAATGAAAATAAACAAATTGTGAACTAAACTTACATTGCTTTCTATTTCAATTAAATACATAATATTTCACATCAAAAGAAACAATGTTTTAACAAATGGTATTAAATAATCTGAAGACAGAACTGTGAACAGAAAAGCTGAGACTTTAACAAACTAAATAACTCGGTTTCCTCGAGTCATTAACCCATGTTTGTATCATGGAGTTAGCTCCGTGTGTTGCTGCTCGCATACAGAACACCTGACGTGGAGACGCTACTCGTGGACGGGGGGGCGGAGCTACAGAGCTGCTGGAGAGACAGTGGAACCCGGTGCATTCCTCCGTCTGGATGTGGAGCGCTTTGGATACATGTTTAGACAAACTGCTCGTGTTGCCGCCCTCACACGCCAACTCTGATTGCACTTTAGGCAACGAGCATCGAGACGGGTAAAGTTGAACCACCTCGGAGCGCGTTCTCTCCGCCGTCTCCTCCGTGTGTGTGTGTGTGTGTGTGTGTGTTGCTGCATGTAGCAGCTGTGTGTGTGTCTCCCCCCGCCCCCTCGCACACAGACGGGAGAGAGAGATCTCGTCTGGATTGGAAAGATCGAAAATACTAAAAATAATCATAGTCGCATGTTGCAGTCTTTAGAAACGGAGCTGGCGAAACTAAAACTGCAATATAATGTGTGTGTAGCAACAATACAGATGACACATATCGTGTACATGTCTCCAGTACCGATAAAAAGACCGATAACGTCGGAGCTTAACGGCACCACGGTCTTTAATAGCTCAGCCCCGTGCTAATAGGAAATGAGTTTTATTTGTTCTATGTCCTATATATTCATGTTGCATTGTTGGAGGAGGAGCCTGTGACTTCAGACTTCCATCCACATATCTACCCTGAATGTACACATGACAATAAAAGCCTTGAATGCTGGAATCTGGGTCGGTTTTCTCCATCGTTTCCCCCTTGATTGCTTCACCTCATCTTCCCTGTCACTCAGATCCGTTTAATCCTCAGTTTTCTCCGTCCCTATCCTCCACTTCCTTTCTCCACTTCCTTTCGTCATCGCCTCAATAAAAGCCTTTAAAGCGATGACTGTGATTCGAGGGAGGGAAGGACAGAAAAAGACAAAGATGTGATTACGGCAAACCCATTATTCAGGATGTCTGTTCTCGCCGAGACGTAAAAAGGAACATGATAACATCTGGGCCAGGAATAAATGAATTTGCCGCAAAAAGAAATTGTTTCGGGGACAAGAAAGGATGTCATTTTCTCCTGAGCTTGTTTGTCTGCCAGGAATACATCGCAGCCAGTTAAATGCATGCGTTATCTGTGCGCCGTGTTTTAATACGGAGGCAGGTTAGCAGTGGGTGAGAGTAAACAAATCTTCTGAGGAGCAATCGTCCTCTTGGCAAGGTCACAGGATGGACTCGGAAACATATGATGAACAAAGCGGAATATCAAAGAGCCTCTTTCCTGTAAGGTGTTATGTAGGCTTGTGTAAAGCATGGAAACATGTCGACGTAACGGCACTAAATACAAATATACACCTGAAGATGAGCAGAATATGGCCCCTTTAAGTCGTATGACGTAAGATGACTTGAGCCAACTTAAGTATATTTGTATTTTTTGAAGGACGATCCCGTTACATGTGGGTAAGGAAGAATTGAACCCATGTTAACTTGTCACTTTAACTTATTCCGCACTTTATAACTTAGATGATGACCAAATATGTATATGTATATATGCTGGCAGTTATTTTAATTAATCTCCTATTTTCATAGTCTTTTATTATTATTATCATTATTTCCTTGATTTAATGTTATTTATTATTTATTTTAGATTTCTTAAATCTTGTTTTTATTATCAGATTCTTTTCCTTACATTTTTGAAATTAGTAATACTAACATTGTACTGAAAAAAGGGTGTTGCTTCAACATAGCTACATAAAAACAATTATACAGATTAAAAGAAACAATTGTCCCGTCTTAACTTGCAGTATTCATCGTTTAATAATAATAATAATAATAATAATAATAATAATAATAATAATAATAATAATAATGCATTACATTTTTTATTAGAGCGGTTTTACAGGTGCTCAAAGTGCTTTACAATTACATATTACACATAACGCGCACCAGCATATGAGCCGCAGCAGCTAAACTGTCCGTCTGTCTCGCTCTCGTTCTGTCTCTCGGTTCCACTTTCACTTTGGCGCGCGACCTGTCTCACTCTTTTCCGGCCTCCAGCTTTTCCCTGCTGGAGCCCGCCGCTTAAAGGTGGCGGGCGCGGAGCGGTCCTAGAGCCCGTAGCGTTAAAGGTGGTTAATGTTACCTGTAAGATCCATAGATTTAGGAGGTTCCCTAGTGGCCGTTAGCTGTACACAAAAAATGGGGGGAAAAGTTGCGGCTTATAGAGTGTCTTGCCCAAGGACACAACGGCCTGACGCAGCGGCGGCCGAGGCGGGTTTCGAACTGGAGTTCCCCAACGCCCCTCGATCTGATGACCAACGCTCTAACCACTGCGCCAAAAACGCAAAACCATTTTTCTGCAGTTATGGATTATTATTATTATTATTATTATTAGATAGAAATTAGATCAAACTTGCAAAGTAGAAGAAATCCGAATGGTCCTTTACCTCATCCACATGTTTTTCCACTATTTGTATTGCTAGACACAAACTGTCTTACTATGATATTAACTCATTACAAAAAACAACAACAATATTTTCCATCTTACTGAAACACTGGAGAAATTGGGGACTCGAGTGTTATGTGTCAGCATGGGGCTGATAAGCTGTGTACTATACAGAGAAGAGAGGAACACCAGTGGGGGGTCGCGCACACACACACACACACACACACACACACAGACTGAGGAGGGAGCCGCTGACGTCTCCTTTTCACACTGAGCTTTCAGTCTGTGTCAAACTGGGTTAAAAGACGATATATTAGGTTTTAAATGAGTATTTAGTGTCTCTACTGGGACATGTCGCCATGGCGATGTCACTATGTTGTGGAACCTATTTGTTTATTCCACACATGGCAGTTATTTTAAAACAAAACATGTACACTTACACTGGTTGTTTTGTTTGCTTTTGTTTTAGCCAAGGTGGAAAGGAGCAGGGAGAATCTTATTTGACCGGCCGCTTCGTAAAAATAAATCTAAATGAAACAACCATAGACAAGTCAAATAAAAGCAATATTCTTTCAGCTGCTTACAAATACTGAAACATAAAACCATCAAAAGTCAACTTCATACTTAATTACGCTTTCTTTATGCCTTTTCTTAAACATACAAAATGTCCGACAGCCCTTTAAATAACTCGGCAAAGGATTCCACTTCTTTGCGCCGACTTGGCAACCAAAGGAGTCCAATGGAGGGGATGTAGCCTCTGCAGGCCGTTTACATGCACACAAACCTGTGGACACGCTGAAGGACCGAGTCCATGCTGAGCAGAGAAAGTCATAGCAACTAGAAACATCTCAAGATGGATGACGTTGTTTTTTTGACCCTCGTGTCTCGCAGAAGAAAAGAAAAGAAAATCCTTGAAATGTTCTCAACCCACGCCGAACATCACGACGGCATGGCTTTGCACGTTCAAAGACACTTCCACAGGGATTATGTATCTTCAATCTTTGTCTGTTCGATGTGTCGGTGCTGTCGAGTCCAAGGCCAGCGTTGAAGTTAAGAGTGTGTGTGTGTGTGTGTGTGTGTGTGTACTAGCATTACTATACTTGTGGGGACCTACATCTGTTTACATAGTCACGTGTGGGGACTCGCCGCCCTTATGGGGACAAATTGGAGGTCCCCATAAGGGGGGTCATTAATTTTAGGGTGAAGACTTGGTTAGGGTTAGGCATGTGTTGGTTATGGGTTAAGGTTAGGATAAGTCTCCAGGAAATGCATGAAAGTTAATGTAATGTCCCCTGAAGTGATGTATACATGGTGTGTGTGTGTGTGTGTGTGTGTGTGTGTGTGTGTGTGTGTGTGAGGTGTAAACACAGAACAGGTAATAAAGCTGAGAGTCCAGAATCACCTCCATCTCTTTGTCCACTTTCTTCCCTTCATTCCCGTCATCTGTCAAATCTAATTAACTATCCCACTATGTGCAATATATATATATATATATATATATGCCGTAATAACTGTGCAATATATACCTCTATATGTCTTAATGTGTGCATATATATATACGTGTGAAAAAATAAACAGTTTATATAAAACGTACTTGAGCGTGGTCATCTCGGTGAGGGAGGGCTGCGTGGCCTTCAGGTAACTCGCCCGCCGCGCCTGAACCTTCGGGGACGGCTTCGGGCTGCAGTCCGAGTCTCCGCTGTCTTCTTCTGCCATGGCTCTGATGTAGCTGCCGCTGCGCATCCGCCGGCACGGGATCTCATCGTCCTTGCCCAGCGGAGAGAAGCCGCTCCAGTCATCCTGAGGCACCTGTGGAGAGGAGGGCGGAGATAGACAATACTTTATTCAATATCATAAACGTTATTCATACTGTATGGCCGCTTTCACGCTCGACGCGGCCCAAAGTGCTTTATGGCAGAAAAGGACGATAATAAATGAGGAACATAATTAAACACAAGGTATAAACAAACAGAAAGAGTTCTATCACTGAACCGTAAAACAACAAAACATGAACAGTGATACTAAAAGGAAGACAAGGGGCTCCAGACACGAGAGCATCGTTTCTTCCCCGCGCCCATATGACCCGTTTCTCACCGCGCCACGTAATGTGTAGAAATGCAGGATCGTACCATCAGCCTTTGAGAGCCGGAGGCCTGGTTTTGTCTGCAGGAAATCAAATGTTTCACCAAAGGTTGCAGATCCCTGGCCCCCGTCTGCTCGTCTGACTTTTCACACACACTAATGAAGTTAAAGAATAACAGGAGGAAACAGCTATCGCCCATTTCTAACGGAGAGAGAGAGAGAAACAAAGGGGGGTTTGTTCACTGCAGACTCGACGTGAGAGGCTGTTAGGCACCAGCTCTGAAGTGAGAGAAACGAGTGTGTGTGTGTGTGTGTGTGTGTGTGTGTGTGTGTGTGTGTGTGTGTGTGTGTGACAGAAGAGAGACAGAGCGGGAATCATTCAGCAGAGCGGAGAGTAACCAGGAAACAGAGCTGGGTTTGGTGTCAGGGGCAACGAGAGCCCGCCGTGACACCTCGGGAAACACCGGTCTGTGAGGAGGTCATGTGAGAGTCCTCTCCTGCCGATGTTCAGGTGTATATCAGTATGTAGTGTCTCTACTTTAAAGAGTCCTCTCCTGCTGATGTTCAGGTGTATATCAGTATGTAGTGTCTCTACTTTAAAGAGTCCTCTCCTGCTGATGTTCAGGTGTATATCAGTATGTAGTGTCTCTACTTTAAAGAGTCCTCTCCTGCTGATGTTCAGGTGTATATCAGCATGTAGTGTCTCAACTTTAAAGAGTCCTCTCCTGCTGATGTTCAGGTGTATATCAGCATGTAGTGTCTCAACTTTAAAGAGTCCTCTTCTGCTGATGTTCAGGTGTATATCAGCATGTAGTGTCTCAACTTTAAAGAGTCCTCTCCTGCTGATGTTCAGGTGTATATCAGTATGTAGTGTCTCTACTTTAAAGAGTCCTCTCCTGCTGATGTTCAGGTGTATATCAGTATGTAGTGTCTCTGCTTTAAAGAGTCCTCTCCTGCTGATGTTCAGGTGTATATCAGTATGTAGTGGCTCTACTTTAAAGAGTCCTCTCCTGCTGATGTTCAGGTGTATATCAGTATGTAGTGTCTCTACTTTAAAGAGTCCTCTCCTGCTGATGTTCAGGTGTATATCAGTATGTAGTGTCTCTACTTTAAAGAGTCCTCTCCTGCTGATGTTCAGGTGTATATCAGTATGCAGTGGCTCTACTTTAAAGAGTCCTCTCCTGCTGATGTTCAGGTGTATATCAGTGTGTAGTGTCTCTACTTTAAAGAGTCCTCTCCTGTTGATGTTCAGGTGTATATCAGTATGTAGTGTCTCTACTTTAAAGAGTCCTCTCCTGCTGATGTTCAGGTGTATATCAGTATGTAGTGTCTCTACTTTAAAGAGTCCTCTCCTGCTGATGTTCAGGTGTATATCAGTATGTAATGTCTCCACTTTAAAGAGTCCTCTCCTGCTGATGTTCAGGTGTATATCAGTGTGTAGCGTCTCTACTTTAAAGAGTCCTCTCCTGCTGATGTTCAGGTGTATATCAGTATGTAGTCCTCTCCTGCTGATGCTCAGGTGTATATCAGTATGTAGTGTCTCTACTTTAAAGAGTCCTGTCCTGTGTTGGAATGCGTCCATCAACAGGTTTATGATATCACTGCCCCGTCTAAGACACGATCTGACTTTCATTACATTTGTCTCGAGTGTTTCGTCAACTTAATGTGTTGCTAAAATAATCCTTCTGCATCCAGTCTGTGACGCTGTGAGTGCTGCACGGCCAGACACGGCTCAGCTGACTCAGATCAGGAGATATGTGATACATCATGAAGTGATGTGAATGATAATGGGACACATCGACGTCTGCACTCAGTGTACTTATGTTGTGGCAGCTATTTAAGTGCTTTCTTGACGCTAATGTTCTAACAGTCAGATTGCTCTGAAGATGGAGGTGATATCTATTCACGTTCACGTTCACACAGTCGGTGATGTCTGCCGGCCGTCTTTCCTGCAACGGCAGCTTCTCTGTATTTCCTTTCTCCTGTGATATGACTTGATCGCTTTAAACTCCGCACACTGAGCTCTGATTGGTCAGCAGGCGGTGCTTTCACTGAGTTGATCTCTTAGCCTGCAACCTAACCTAGCCGCTAAGCATCAGTTACCATGGAGATCTAGCCGCTAAAAATAGAACCAGCTTCGTAGGACGGGAAAGCCGGAGTTTCCCCTGAATTTAGCCGCTAAGAGAAAATCCTGCTTCGTAGTACACCCCCCGTGTTTCCAGACATTAGACGTAGATGCAGCCAAAATCGACGAAGGTCACTTTCAAGGTTCGTTTTTCCATACATCTGCATCTGTCTGTAACGGCGATCCGACAACCCACACAGCTCTAGTTCACGCTGGTAACGACCTCGAGCCCACCCCTCCAGTCCAGAGATGTAATCCGAAGACATGCAGCGATTTCTTCGGTCGTTAATTCAGAAGACAAACCGAGTGCGCTCTGCCTGGCTACTTTAGCTAGCTGTTTACATTCGCACCTCCAGGATATTAGCACCTCCAGGAAAATGGCGTATTTATATATATATGGCGCGCGTTGCATTGTGGGTAGCTCGTGACGTCACTGTGTGTGAAAGAATCTGGATGTTAAGAGCATTCAAAACGTACCGACCCCGCCTCTAAGTGCAGGAGCCGAGTACTTTCTCCATGTGTGTGTACATCACTTATGGATTACAGTTAGCAGACTAACTTCTCTTTGAAAGCCAGTGGTTTTCCTTCCGCCTCCCTTTGAAGAGACAGCTATGTCTCTTTCAGGCTGGGAGAAATGTGTCCTACATCCTTCCTTCATCCACTTGCTCCACTTCTTCAGTCTTTTTAAAATGCAAGGCTGCACACAACTTCTTTTATTCTCTCACTTTCTGCCTTTTACTTTCCCCATTGATACCCCTCTCTGCACACACACGCACGCGCACACACACACACACACGCACACGCACACTTCCCCTTCTATTATCGCTGCCTTTTCTCTCCTCGGGCGAATATTTGAAACTCACCCCTAAAGTGAGACGTATGCAATCTGAACACACTTTTATCTTTCCCAAAACAGACGAAAGCAGCGAGTAGGATGACGTGTGTGTGTGTGTGTGTGTGTGTGTGTGTGTGTGGTGTGTGTGTGTGTGCGTGTGTCCACTTTCAATGCTTTGTGTGATGCTCTGAGAGTAGAGAGCCAAAACAGCACTCTCCTGGATAATATATTCTCATTCTCACACACAACAATGAAAGCACCGGTACGGTCTTCATGGCGGGTGCACACGCGGCGTGCATCAGGAGGAACAGGCTGCTGCTTCAGGAAGGTGCAAATATAAAAACACAAAAGGAAACATTTTCACCAACTTGACGAAAAATGTGCAACGCTGACTAAAAGCGGACTCGGTGTCAATGTCATTCCGTGTGACATCCGATCGGCTTTCCTGTGCTTGGGTTTAGAACATAAAAGACGGGTCTTTGTCATCGTCCACGGATTTAAAATGATGTTTCTGCACAACCCCCTCATCAGTGCCGTGCAGGGAGTGACCGTGCGCGTGGTAACAGACACGGAGGAACAGGTGACATGTGATGATTTATTTTTTTTGACAGGGGTGTCCAAACTACGACCCGGGGGCCAAATGCGGCCCATTTTGAATCGGCCCTCGCTCAACAGATTCAAAAGGTATAATGACTTAAGTATAATAAACCTCCGCTTGTGCTCCTTAAATATATATGTTCAAATATATTCATGTGTTAATAAAAATAAATTCAATCAATTAAAGTTGAAAACATGTTCTAACAAATCTAAGTAGATAAGAAAAAAGCCAAATAACGTATTTACATAACAACACCCTTCATATGTCCTCTTACTATCAGCAATCGGAAGCTTCTGGTTAAAGGAGTGTTTCTCAAACTTTTTCATACCAAGGACTACTTAACTCCACAAATATCCAAAAACACATCGTTTTTTACAAATCGCCTGAAAACGGTACAAACAAGTGGCCACATGTGTGACGAAGGTGTTGCGCTGGGCTATATCATACGATCGAAAGTGAAACTTAAGCTCGCTCCATTGCGGAGATATTCCCGCGAGACTACGGAAAACTTTAATTTATTAATTTATTTTAAATGTGAAATTTTACCAATATACTCACGGACCACTAGGGGGCGCTGACCACACTTTGGGAAGCACTGCTTTAAAGGAATGAGCTGCTAACAAAGTAAATGAACCGTCTGGAGAGCTGAGATGTGAGTTCAAGTATCAAGTATAATTTACCTCCATTGATTTTTCCAACTTATACCTGAACTTTTGAGGCGATATACTTCTCAGTGCTTCTCAAAGTGTGGTCCGCGCCCCACTGGTGGTCCGTGAGCGCCCCTAGTGGTCAGTGAGTATATTGGTACAATTTCACAATTTAAATAAATTAATAAATTAAAGTTTTCCGCACTCTCGTAGGAATATCTCCGCAATGGAGCGAGCTTCAGTTTCACTTTCGATTGTATGATACAGCCCAGGGCAACACCTTCATCACACATGTTGCCACTTGTTTGTACCATCTTCAGGCGATTTGTAATCTGATCTAGAAAAACGATGTGATTTTGGATATTTGTGGAGTTACGTGGTCCGCGAGTGTTTTTTTATTGGTTAAGTCCTTGGTATGACAAAGTTTGAGAAACACTGCTCTAGTGAGTAGCCCTGCCCTTCGTATATGTTTCTGTGTGTGGCCCTCGGGGAAAAGAGTGTGGACACCCCTTGGGTTCAAGTCAACATGAGAGCAATAGCTTGTTGAGAATGAAATGGAGAACCAGAAGCATGGAGGATGAGTTCTCTCGGCTGGATGCATGATGACGTGCAGAAGGCGTCTTAATAACGTCCTACCTGTAGGAAGTGGCAGGTGCGCCCCTGCTCAGCTTTCACCAGAGCTTGATCTAGGTTGACCGAGGCCTTTTGGTAGACCTCCCTCGCTCTGCTCACCGTCAGAGTGGACGACCACGAGCTCTTCCTCAGCTGCACTTGACCCTCCAACGGGCCGACAAGTTGCAAACCCCCTCCCCCTCCTGCACACGTGGAGCACTTCACATCGTTGTTGCTGCGCGACGTCTTCAGAGAGTGAGCGCTGATGGTGTTGTAGGACTCCATGAAGTATTGGGACTGCGATTTCTCCGGGTGACGCCCCATAGTCATGACCCCCGATGGACGTCCCCCTCCCCCTCCATGATGATGATGATAGAGACACATCTCGTGGTCCAGAGTGTCGTCTGAACTCCAGTACCCGGAGATGGCGGAGCGCATCTTGGGCTCCGACTTGGATCGATCTTTGCTTTTACTGCGCTTGCTGTGCTTCAGAGTGCCCGAAGACGAGGGAGGCGGGTCGTCAGGGCTGGATTTGCTGCCGTTCATCTTTCCACTTCCTCCTCCTCCTCCTCCTCCTCCTCCTCCTCCTCCTCCTATTCCTCCTCCTCCTCCCGAAGGCCCCTCTAAGGAGTGAGACTTGGTGAAAAGCTTCTGTACAGAATGGACGAGATGTCGAATTCGCCCGGGGCTGTCGCTGCGCTGATGCTCCACCGCAGTTCGTTTATACTGTAACGTGTGATACCCTTCGCGCTGCATCGGTGCCTGGCGATCAAACTGCTCCAACAGATTGGCGGGGGTCCGGTTGTTGTTGTTCCCTCCTCCTCCTCCACTCCCTTTAATGCTCCCAGTGTGCCCAGTGTACGGCACCAGAGCTCCACACTCGTCCTTCAGCTCGTGGTTGGAGCTGTAGTGTCTGCGGGGGAATGTGCAGCTGGAAATATCCGGGTAGGCGCCGCATTCGGAGTGGAAAGAGTTTCGTTGGGGGAATCCAGGGTTGTTGTTGTTGTTGTGGTGGTGGTGGTCTGCGGGGTGAGACTCCCCGGGGTTATTGAGGAAGTAGGAGCGGCGGTCGGAGCGTCCGAGCGTCATGGAGTCGTAGGAGGGGTCGCAGGTCACCGTGTGGTGGAGGCTGCGACTGTTCGACAGGCCTTTCATCGTCATGGTGGCCGAACGACGTACAACCGGAAGTCTGCACGGGCCCCGAATCTAGATCTGAGGAGGAAGGGAAGGAAAGGAAATATTAGACTTCAAGCTGGATTTTAAAATAGTAGGAGTTGCAGCGGACCTGCAAAGAAAACAAAAAGCATAAACAGACAAACAAGAAGAGAGAGAATTATAAATATCTCATATTGGGGGCCGCTCTTCATCTGCTCTGATTTGAAGAAGACGCGGTTTGGCACTCGTTCACAGATGAGAACACTTGATGACTTGGACTTAGTTTCTAGTTTCTAGTCCTTCATAACTTCAAAAAGGAGAATGTCTAAATATAGCCGCCACGTGGCATGTGGTCCCTGACATTACATCTCTTCCACTTCTATGTTTTCAGTGAAGTAGTGAGAAGGGATCAAGGAGGCAGAGAAGAAACAAGGCATCAAGTAGAGTTCAAATCTATTCCTAGCTCAAGAGTGTGTGCTATATTTGTTCAAAGGTATTGTTAGAAATGAGGGTCTCGCTAACGTCGAAGGAGTCTTTGTCTGTTTACTATGTCGTGGTAAGAGTGTAATATTTAGGACACAAGGAAGCTTAATGTTGATGGAAAAAGTTGCGTAAAGAGTTCTTGAGAAATCAGCCATAACAGAGGTTAATACACGGCTTAGTTGAATACTCGATTCTGATTGGTCCATTGGGACATTCTGGAGGTTGTTAATTCTCGAGGTGGAAAGTAGTGGAGTACGAACACTTTGTTACTGTCGTTAAGTGCATCGTAGACACAGCGTCCCTCCCTATCTCTCATCAACTTCCAACTAAGGCTCCAGTGGGGACCTTGTTCCCCGAGTGTGCTTCTCCTCCTAAGTCTCTCACTTGGAACCCTTTGCCCTCAGCCTGTCCTACGGGAGTGCGTGTTCTTCCGTCTCTCTGTCTGTGTCTGTGTATTCCCTTGTTCCGATTAACCCAGCCACATCTTGTCTTGTTTTCTATCTATATCTACGCCGGGATCCGGAGTCGAGGCTGATCCTCTTGCTGTAGTCCCGTGTCCTGGATCCTCTGCCCTGAGTTAAGTCGTGGACTTCGAGTCGTGGCTGAACCTGTCTCTGAAGTCCTGCCTTGACTCTCGTCTTGCTGCTTCCCTGATGGCTCCCACAGGACTGTAGCTGACATCCTCGTGGATTCATCTTCTCATTACAGACACATGCATTTCCTAACATTCGGTCTATATACTGTGAAATGTATTATCTCTTGGATTTACACACGGCATCTATTGCAGTCTGTCCGTCCTGGAGAGGATCCTCCTCTGCTGCTCTCCCTGTGGTTTCTCCCATGTTCCCTTAAACTGTGGGGTTTCTCTGGAAGTGTTTCCTTGTAAAGCAGCTGCTAGTTATGAGTACTTTTTACTGAAGGACACTTCAAAGCCTCTTTACTTTCACTTGATATGAGTAAATAAGTTTAGTCAGTACTTCTACTTCTATTTGTAAGTATCTGTACTTCTACTTGAGTAAAGGATGTGTACTTTTGCCATCTCGCTGCCGATAACAGACCATTGCTAAGGAGGAGGGACTATTTGCAGTGATATCAATCCACAGATAGAGATCCGGTGGATGTATGATAACATCCCGACGCCTCACTTCTTCTCCCTCCGTACCTCCAGTGTTCTTCCTCCAAACTAATTGAGCGGTAAAACCCGGCTGACAGCTCCTGGAAGTCGAGGCAAGCGGCAGTAAAACGACCTTTCCCCTCATGTGGTGACATGGAAACAATGGCATCTATCAGGGTCCTTAAGCTGCCTTCCTTACCCATCTGTGGGGGGCCTGAACCCTCACTGCGTCCAACAATAAGAGGCGATAAGAAGAAACCCACGCACACTGGTGGAGGAATTCACGACTACGATTTATTACGCGCGACCAAAGGCCACTGTGGTAAATAAAATAAGGGAGGAGAGGAAACATAAGAAGAGACGATGAGGGAGACGGAGCAGAGAAATACATGTTCTTTGCATAACGAGAGGACACTGTGTGCAGGAGGCGTTTATGTGCAGGAATACAGAGTGAGGAGACGTGGCTGGGTTCATTGGAAAATAGGGGGAATTATTCATCAAGTCTGTGCAAAAGCAGAGGATCAAATCTGGGAGAGAATCAGGCCAATATGTTAAAAAGGAGGGAAATTAAAAGACGATAGGGCGGCCGGTTTGCAATATACTCACAACAGAACACATACTAGGACATGTTTTAGTTTAACAAGCTCACACACACTCTTCTATGAACACATCGGTTCACCTGCCGACTTAAAACAGAACACGCAAAGAAAGTGAAAAGCATGAAGCAGATTCAGGCAGCAGAAGATTCGCTCTGGAAGTATCATCCTACAGACCAGAACAGCTCACAGAGAAGAGATAAGATCTGATCCTCCACGACACACACCATAGGATGTTTTTACGTTTTAATAACATTGTAATCCTGAATTGTGTAACTAAGGGAATACCGTTTTCTTTGTATCCTGATTACTTAAAGGTGCGGTCGGTCATTTTGGAGAAACCGGCTGGAGTGCGGTAGAATTTGAAAATACACAGCCGGAGAAAATCTGCCACTTCCTCACAGAGCCCCTCCCCCAACACACACATGACCAATGAGGGCACGAGGTGAGTGTGTGCCCCGATGGAAGGCTGACAGGCAGGTAGGCCATCCAGTTACTTGAGCCGGCTCAGATGATTGGTCGAGCTTTTTACAGCACCACGGCTTCCACAGATGATATGTTTTATGGATTTGTTGTCAAAGCACTTCAGATATTCGTTGCTATCGGGATGTTAAGAGCATTCCATGAAATATAACAACAAGTGTATCTCGAGCCGGTTTCTCAAACTTACCTACCCCACCTTTAATCCATTACACCCTACACACTCCACACAGTTCTCTTAGGGCTCTTTAGAAAGTGTGTGTTGTGTCCAGCGAAAGGTATTCATTGCACTTGACAGCGATCGCTTCTGTTGGCTGCTGAAGCGCAGAATGTGACCTAAATAAAAGGCCCTCGCGGTGAAACAGCAGCGTGTTCGTGGCACAGCTGTCTGCACGCTGCACTAAAGCTGAAAAGCCCACGCTGGGTCACGCTGGCTTTGTGCCTGCTAGCCACACACACACACACACACACACACGCTGACATACAAACACACAGTGCATCTGACAGGCTGCATATCCAGGCTGGATTGTGACGCTGCGAGCGAGTAGAGACGAGTTGATCGGGAGGAAGAAGAGGGTCTGTCAGGTTCAGCAAACAGAGACATGACAGCAGCTCACAGACAGCTGTGGGGACGTGTTATCCTCCATCGCAGCGCACTGACCCAGTTGTGTCTCTACCTGTCCGGTCAACACAACCTCAAAGCAGCAGCAACTGAACCAGGCCTCGGGATCGCATGTGTTCAGGATCCAGAAAGAAGGTGAGTGTGTTCCCGTCGGAAAATCTGTTAAGCTGCACAACTAAGGGTTAGAACGAACCGGCACTGAACACTCATCTTAATAATATCTCAAGACTTGCGCCAGAATCAAGATGAGACTATCCTTTAAAACTCTACGCACATTCGTTTCACCTTAATAAGTAAACGACTATTTGACTGAGTTAAGGCATTAGTTTGCTTCATTACAGGGTGTTAATGAGTGTTCTCCAGTGCCTTTAGTCCGCTTTAAGGTGTTGTTAAGGTAGGGTTAAAGTTGCTCTCAAAGTGCACCAGATTGATGCTTTCAACAGCATGCCCCCGGACCCCCCAAGTGGAGGCGACGACCCCCTAAAGGATGTTCAGTCCACCCCTCACTTAAAAAAAATAGCACTGTACCCCTGCACCATCCAACCCAACAACTCCAGGGCTCCGGATCTCCTACAATCCTAAAGCGGCAGATAGCTGGAATATCGTTCATTAAAAATGAAAACCTTTGTCTCCCCCCGCACCTTCAATGTCACTATTATTGACACCCTGGCGCACACATGTAGCTGCTCTGCCTGGTGCTGATTTTAATGACTGATTGAACCACAGCAATATTGTTTCAGAGTTGTTACATGTTTAACTGCTATGCCTGCCACCTCTGCTCTGTGTCATTGTGTTGTCTCCTGGGTTCTGTAGTGCCCGGAGTCTGTCTTTTTATTTCCTCCCGAACCCCATCCCCTCAGGAAGCCTTTGCCTCCTGTCAGGTCATCATTGTAAATAAGAATTTGTTCTTAATTGATTTTCCTGGATAAATAAAGGTTCTACTATTACTACTAAATCCGCCACTGCTGCACATGTACATGTATAACCTTTCTACATATCTGTATATGTACATTCACCTGTTGAGAGTTTAATTCATGTCATTTTTTTACATCTTGTGTATTATCTGCGTTTCCGTCTTTTTCTGTCGGTGCAATAGCGGAGTAATATGGCTTTAAAAAGGTATAATATTGATGTTATTTTGGTGTAAAATTAGTGTAGAAAAAGGTGTAATATCGGTGAAATAATGTTGTAATAACACTGGGATATGGGTGTACTAACGGTGCAATACGGGTGTACTAACAGTGTCATTTGGGTGTTATATGGGTTTAATAATATATAAACAAATAGATCCACAAATGGACGATGCATTTCTGGAGTGCAAGCTGAAAAACAAGTCATATTTTAAAGAAAGATACATTAGAAAATAGCAAACAATTAATTTCCTTTATTACGTGCTTGAAAGACCTTTTTTCACAGGCAGAAAACCCCGAGGCATCATTTAACGGAAAGCCTTTGTGTGCCGAACAGCAAGGTGTCCCAACACAACGCAGCAGTAGATAAACCACGCCGGGCTCTGAATGCTAATGTCGTTAACCTGCACTGCAGACCAGATAAATGGAAATAGATTTCCCCTCCTACTATCGTCTCACGCAGCTTCCTTTCAGCGGGCAAATCTACTCTTAATTTTCCTTACTGCAAATAAACAAAGGTTGTATGGAAATGAAACATCGACTGCCAGCAAGCAGTGAAGGGATGAAATCAATATGCTCTGATGTGAGAATGCTGCAGCTTCACGGAGATTACAGGAGGTGTTCGGAGGCCACGAGGAAACCCGAGTCTCTCCTTTACTGCTCACACGTGGCGATGACTTCTCCACAAGGTTGGAAACATTACTTTCCACAGGGCCTCAAATCACCTTTTATGTTTGTGAGGAAGAACTCTTTACCTCCATTGTTAAGGTCAAGTGGAAGCATGTAGGGAACACATGGACTTTAGACTTTGCAGACCATTTACATGCACTAACACCTAGAGAACACACTGTAGGAGAGGGAAAACCCCAAAAGCAGAATAGGGCCTCTTTAACATAAGAACCCGGACCCATTTCCACTTTTGGGGAAATGAAGGGGAACATCATTTGGACTAAATAGACATTACATTGTTAGACGCTCTTATCCAAAGCGACTTACAAACATTCAGTACTGTGGAAAATCCCCACAGGCGCAATTTGGGGTGTCTTGTGGGACACAACGACATGCAGTGGGACTCGAACTTGGTGTCCCCTGATTCAAAGACCAGCACACTATCCACTGAGCCACAGCCTTCCCTAGACCACCTAGAACACATTTCTGACCCCCCCCCGTAGTGTCAGAGATCGGAAATGTGACATTGGGCTTTAATGGTAAAATAACTCTTATATAGAAGGAGGATTTTTTGGTTTAAATTAGTTTGAACATTCTTTGAATTGAAGAATAAAGAATATATTATATTTGAATATAGTTAATTTAGCTGATTCAATTATATTTAATATATATATATATATATATTAAATATAATTGAATCAGCTAAATTAACTGAGTAGATCATGATCATATTTATAATTGTGCATGTATGGCACTTTGGGTTTACTGTGAAAGCTTAGGGTTAAAGTCCCGATGTGACGGCAGTGTCACAGCGATGTTTGTCTCATTTGTTTCATATCAATTTGATCACGAAATGTTTCCACAACAGGCTAAGTGTAATAAAGGACAGCATTGTAATTCTTAAATGGCTTGAATTTTACCTTTAGCAACAACCAAAAGCATTTGAAATGGAGCTAGTCTGGTCACATGTGTTAGTCTGGCACATGGACATCTTGTTGTCATGGGAACACAAAATCACATGACCCACCAGACTGTTCAGGGTGTGTCACTTAGGGACTTAGGAACTTTCCAGAACATTTAAAGTTCCCGTGTCACGGCGGGTCCTGTGGTCAAGTCTCTGCCATATAAATCTCTGTATCTCCCATGACAACTAGTTTGTTCAGGTATCCTGCAGAGGCCCTTTAACACGCTTACAGCGACTTTGACAGAACTTATACATATCTAATAACAAGAATATTAGACGCGTCAATATATAAATGAAACACACACACACACACACACCTTCACACAGGAGAGGCATGGAAACAGTGATGACGTTCTGGCTGCAGCAGAACATTTTGAAGACAGCTAGCGGTCTGAAAAAAGCCGGGTCATTTCTTTGTGTTTTTCCGGATTATGCAGACGAGGCTTTTAGGGATGTCAGGAGAGGAGAAGCACTCATGGCTTACTGTTCAAATTCCTCTTCAATGATAGATGACGCTGCCTCGTCTGAAGCAAGTTATGTGCTTCAAAAAAGATATATGAAGATCTACAGAAACGAGAGCTGCTTTCAGTATACATACACTGAGTCCATCGGAAGGTGTTTCAAAATGGACACCAGGGACGATACGAAGCCAGGCTGTAGAATGAGGGACGTCCTACACAACGTGTTTCCATTGTCCTTTGTACGGAGGCTTATCAAAACTCGTTAAATAACCTGACAACAAGAAGCTCAACACACAACGGAGACCAGGGGACACTAAAGAGTGACGCACACAGCTGGGAGACCAGGGGACACTAAAGAGTGACGCACACAGCTGGGAGACCAGGGGACACTAAAGAGTGACGCACACAGCTGGGAGACCAGGGGACACTAAAGAGTGACGCACACAGCTGGGAGACCAGGGGACACTAAAGAGTAACGCACACAGCTGGGAGACCAGGGGACACTAAAGAGTGACGCACACAACTGGGAGACCAGGGGACACTAAAGAGTGACGCACACAGCTGAGAGACCAGGGGACACTAAAAAGTGACGCACACAGCTGGGAGACCAGGGGACACTAAAGAGTGACGCACACAGCTGGAGACCAGGGGACACTAAAGAGTGACGCACACAGCTGGGAGACCAGGGGACACTAAAGAGTGACGCACACAGCTGGGAGACCAGGGGACACTAAAGAGTGACGCACACAGCTGGGAGACCAGGGGACACTAAAGAGTGACGCACACAACTGGGAGACCAGGGGACACTAAAGAGTGACGCACACAGCTGGGAGACCAGGGGACACTAAAGAGTGACGCACACAGCTGGGAGACCAGGGGACACTAAAGAGTGACGCACACAGCTGGGAGACCAGGGGACACTAAAGAGTAACGCACACAGCTGGGAGACCAGGGGACACTAAAGAGTGACGCACACAACTGGGAGACCAGGGGACACTAAAGAGTGACGCACACAGCTGGGAGACCAGGGGACACTAAAGAGTGACGCACACAGCTGGAGACCAGGGGACACTAAAGAGTGACGCACACAGCTGGGAGACCAGGGGACACTAAAGAGTGACGCACACAACTGGGAGACCAGGGGACACTAAAGAGTGATGCACACAGCTGGGAGACCAGGGGACACTAAAGAGTGACGCACACAGCTGGAGACCAGGGGACACTAAAGAGTGACGCACACAGCTGGGAGACCAGGGGACACTAAAGAGTGACGCACACAGCTCACTAAAGAGTGACGCACACAGCTCACTAAAGAGTGACGTACACAGCTGGGAGACCAGGGGACACTAAAGAGTGACGCACACAACTGGGAGACCAGGGGACACTAAAGAGTGACGCGCACAGCTGGGAGACCAGGGGACACTAAAGAGTGACGCACACAGCTGGGAGACCAGGGGACACTAAAAAGTGATGCACACAGCTGGGAGACCAGGGGACACTAAAGAGTGACGCACACAGCTGGGAGACCAGGGGGACACTAAAGAGTGACGCACACAGCTGGAGACCAGGGGACACTAAAGAGTGACGCACACAGCTGGGAGACCAGGGGACACTAAAAAGTGACGCACACAGCTGGGAGACCAGGGGACACTAAAGAGTGACGCACACAGCTGGGAGACCAGGGGACACTAAAAGGTGACGTTCAGGATTATAAAGCTCATAACGTAAGTGTTTTGTGTGGTGACCACCTATTTATACACCGGGTACATAATTCACTCATGGAACTACAGTTAAGGGTATTGTTTCCGCACGGACATATGTGTTGCTTACTGTATATATTGTGTGCCCTCCTTGCTTTTATTCCTCTTGTCGACCCGGGCTGCGACCCGACAACATGTCCTTTTCTGCTCCGCAATAAAGTTCACTTTTGCACCGCCTCCGACTCCCTATCTCTCGGCACTACATTTGTCAGTTTATCTGAAATGACTAGGTTAGCTCCGTTAGCTAGCTAGCTCCGTTAGCTTACGGCAGATCTGCAGTGACATCAAACATTTTAGGTGAGTTTCCACAGTTTTCTTGTATCCTGATTACCCGTTACTCCTCAAGCCTGGTTGTAGAGGCAGCCCCCCCCCCACTCACTGTACGTTCTGCATTATGGAAACCCATGCCTTCATGGATGGATTGATGATTCCAGAAGACAGCTCCTCTGTCACAACCAAACTAATTAGGCTGACTGCCGGGGCGCTGCGTGACGAATGGAGCGACCGTGCTGAGTTATAGCCGAGTACCCGGAGAACACACAGCGCCGACAAATTCTCCGAGTGATGGGAGCCATTTGATCAAGGTAAACAAATTAACAGAGGCATTACGTCTGGAGAAAGACGGTGGTTGTTTGTCTCAGGAAGAGCTGTCACTGAGCTGCTCGTTTCAGAACATCCATAACAACATGCAGCAAAGCAGATAAACGCCACTACACACTGATATACACCTGAACATCAGCAGGAGAGGACTCTTTAAAGTAGAGACACTACATACTGATATACACCTGAACATCAGCAGGAGAGGACTCTTTAAAGTAGAGACACTACATACTGATATACACCTGAACATCAGCAGGAGAGGACTCTTTAAAGTAGAGACACTACATACTGATATGAACCTGAACATCAGCAGGAGAGGACTCTTTAAAGTAGAGACACTACATACTGATATGAACCTGAACATCGGCAGGAGAGGACTCTTTAAAGTAGAGACTCTACATACTGATATACACCTGAACATCAGCAGGAGAGGACTCTTTAAAGTAGAGACACTACATACTGATATGAACCTGAACATCGGCAGGAGAGGACTCTTTAAAGTAGAGGCACTACACACTGATATACACCTGAACATCAGCAGAGAGGACTCTTTAAAGTAGAGACACTACATACTGATATACACCTGAACATCAGCAGGAGAGGACTCTTTAAAGTAGAGACACTACATACTGATATGAACCTGAACATCGGCAGGAGAGGACTCTTTAAAGTAGAGGCACTACACACTGATATACACCTGAACATCAGCAGAGAGGACTCTTTAAAGTAGAGACACTACATACTGATATACACCTGAACATCAGCAGGAGAGGACTCTTTAAAGTAGAGACTCTACATACTGATATACACCTGAACATCAGCAGGAGAGGACTCTTTAAAGTAGAGACACTACATACTGATATGAACCTGAACATCGGCAGGAGAGGACTCTTTAAAGTAGAGGCACTACACACTGATATACACCTGAACATCAGCAGAGAGGACTCTTTAAAGTAGAGACACTACATACTGATATACACCTGAACATCAGCAGGAGAGGACTCTTTAAAGTAGAGACACTACATACTGATATGAACCTGAACATCGGCAGGAGAGGACTCTTTAAAGTAGAGGCACTACATACTGATATACACCTGAACATCAGCAGAGAGGACTCTTTAAAGTAGAGGCACTACACACTGATATACACCTGAACATCAGCAGGAGAGGACTCTTTAAAGTAGAGACACTACATACTGATATGAACCTGAACATCGGCAGGAGAGGACTCTTTAAAGTAGAGGCACTACACACTGATATACACCTGAACATCAGCAGAGAGGACTCTTTAAAGTAGAGACACTACATACTGATATACACCTGAACATCAGCAGGAGAGGACTCTTTAAAGTAGAGACTCTACATACTGATATACACCTGAACATCAGCAGGAGAGGACTCTTTAAAGTAGAGACACTACATACTGATATGAACCTGAACATCGGCAGGAGAGGACTCTTTAAAGTAGAGGCACTACACACTGATATACACCTGAACATCAGCAGAGAGGACTCTTTAAAGTAGAGACACTACATACTGATATACACCTGAACATCAGCAGGAGAGGACTCTTTAAAGTAGAGACACTACATACTGATATGAACCTGAACATCGGCAGGAGAGGACTCTTTAAAGTAGAGGCACTACATACTGATATACACCTGAACATCAGCAGAGAGGACTCTTTAAAGTAGAGGCACTACACACTGATATACACCTGAACATCAGCAGGAGAGGACTCTTTAAAGTAGAGACACTACATACTGATATACACCTGAACATCAGCAGAGAGGACTCTTTAAAGTAGAGACACTACATACTGATATACACCTGAACATCAACAGGAGAGGACTCTTTAAAGTAGAGACACTACATACTGATATACACCTGAACATCAGCAGGAGAGGACTCTTTAAAGTAGAGACACTACATACTGATATGAACCTGAACATCGGCGGAAGAGGACTCTTTAAAGTAGAGACACTACATACTGATATGAACCTGAACATCAGCAGGAGAGGACTCTTTAAAGTAGAGACACAACATACTGATATACACCTGAACATCAGCAGGAGAGGACTCTTTAAAGTAGAGACACTACATACTGATATACACCTGAACATCAGCAGGAGAGGACTCTTTAAAGTAGAGACACTACATACTGATATACACCTGAACATCAGCAGAGAGGACTCTTTAAAGTAGAGACACTACATACTGATATACACCTGAACATCAGCAGGAGAGGACTCTTTAAAGTAGAGACACTACATACTGATATACACCTGAACATCAGCAGGAGAGGACTCTTTAAAGTAGAGCCACTACATACTGATATACACCTGAACATCAGCAGGAGAGGACTCTTTAAAGTAGAGACACTACATACTGATATGAACCTCAACATCAGCAGGAGAGGACTCTTTAAAGAAGAGACACTACATACTGATATACACCTCAACATCAGCAGGAGAGGACTCTTTAAAGTAGAGACACTACATATTGATATACACCTGAACATCAGCAGGAGAGGACTCTTTAAAGTAGAGATACTAAATACTGACATACACCTGAACATCAGCAGGAGAGGACTCTTTAAAGTAGAGACACTACATACTGATATACACCTGAACATCAGCAGGAGAGGACTCTTTAAAGTAGAGACACTACATACTGATATACACCTGAACATCAGCAGGAGAGGACTCTTTAAAGTAGAGACACTACATACTGATATACACCTGAACATCAGCAGGAGAGAACTCTTTAAAGTAGAGACACTACATACTGATATACACCTGAACATCAGCAGGAGAGGACTTTTTAAAGTAGAGACACTACATACTGATATACACCTGAACATCAGCAGGAGAGGGCTCTTTAAAGTAGAGACACTACATACTGATATTCACCTGAACATCAGCAGGAGAGGACTCTTTAAAGTAGAGACACTACATACTGATATACACCTGAACATCATCAGGAGAGGACTCTTTAAAGTAGAGACACTACATACTGATATACACCTGAACATCAGCAGGAGAGGACTCTTTAAAGTAGAGACACTACATACTGATATACACCTGAACATCAGCAGGAGAGGACTCTTTAAAGTAGAGACACTACATACTGATATACACCTGAACATCAGCAGGAGAGGACTCTTTAAAGTAGAGGCACTACATACTGATATACACCTGAACATCAGCAGAGAGGACTCTTTAAAGTAGAGACACTACATACTGATATACACCTGAACATCAGCAGGAGAGGACTCTTTAAAGTAGAGACACTACATACTGATATACACCTGAACATCAGCAGGAGAGGACTCTTTAAAGTAGAGACACTACATACTGATATACACCTGAACATCAGCAGGAGAGGACTCTTTAAAGTAGAGACACTACATACTGATATGAACCTCAACATCAGCAGGAGAGGACTCTTTAAAGAAGAGACACTACATACTGATATACACCTCAACATCAGCAGGAGAGGACTCTTTAAAGTAGAGACACTACATATTGATATACACCTGAACATCAGCAGGAGAGGACTCTTTAAAGTAGAGATACTAAATACTGACATACACCTGAACATCAGCAGGAGAGGACTCTTTAAAGTAGAGACACTACATACTGATATGAACCTCAACATCAGCAGGAGAGGACTCTTTAAAGAAGAGACACTACATACTGATATACACCTGAACATCAGCAGGAGAGGACTCTTTAAAGTAGAGACACTACATACTGATCTACACCTGAACATCAGCAGGAGAGGACTCTTTAAAGTAGAGACACTACACACTGATATACACCTGAACATCAGCAGGAGAGGACTCTTTAAAAACTTTCTTCTTGATAACTAAAATGAACTGCAAGCCTGAATAAAGATTTTCTTTTTTAAGAGTAATAAAGCTTTCGATGAAAAGCAGGCAAGGAAATTGGACAGGCGAGGACAGCGTCACCATGGAAACAAATGGATCTTTCTGGTGGATAGCAATGTGTTTTACCTCGGCTAATGAGAACTCATATGTACCGACCGCCGTGGGATCACGTGTTCACAGAAACACTTCTTACTTTCAGTATCTTCACCGATCAACAGGGCAGGAGAGAGAAGATGAGCAACGACCAGACGGCTGCCTTATCATCTGATTTTAAAAAAGGACAGAAATGATGATGTTTTTACAAATAAGGAGACATTAGTGAAAGAGACGTGATGAATGACTCGTCTGTCCAACTTTGGTGGTCAAAGATAACTGTTACTGTGACCTCGCAAAATACAGTCGTTTTACAGAAATGTCTGACAGGATAAAATAATAAAGTGATGACATTTTCGAGATAAAAATCAAATGGGGTCGTTAATCAAATTAGTGTTAAAAAGGCCCTATTCTGCTTTTTGGGGTTTCCCTCTCCTGTCGTGTGTTATATCAGATCAGTTTGTGTGCATGTAAATGGTCTGCAAGAGGCTAAAATCTCACTCAACGCTTCTAAAACACATTGTACGTGATAGGCGAAAGGGGCGGGACATCTCTAAGAGGTTGACAACAGAGCCGGCCAGCTAACCAATCAGAGCAGACTAGGCTCTGGTTTCAGACAGAGGGTGAAAAGAGTTGCTGCAGCACAGGTAGTATGAGAAAGATATAGAGCTTTTTGAATATTAAAGCATACACACACACACACACACACACACACACACACACACACACACACACACACACACACACACATTTCATGCTATATTAAACACAGATCTACCCAAATAGAAACCAAACACCCCAGCTCAAAAACACTTTTACTATCCGATTTTCAATGCAGGACTTTTACTGAATTTAAAATGAATGTAATTTAAACGTACTTCTTCCACCTCTGTTCATGTTGCTTGTGAGCAGCACACATATAAACTGCACAATTAAACGTCACAAACCAAACTGCTGCCACATCGTGTTTCCTAATCTCCTGCCTAATCACTTAACATCTGATGCATCGCTGCACACGACAGCTTGCAGAAGCCTTCATGTTGTTCTATGAAATGCACATAAGGTACAGCCTCCCTGCTGAGTGGCTGTTTGGGTACAGTAGGAAGGGTACAGTAGGAAGGGTACAGTACAGTAGGAAGGGTACAGTAGGAAGGGTACAGTACAGTAGGAAGGGTACAGTAGGAACAGTACAGAACAGTACAGTAGGAACAGAACAGAACAGTAGGAACAGAACAGAACAGTACAGTAGGAACAGAACAGTAGGAACAGTACAGAACAGTACAGTAGGAACAGAACAGAACAGTAGGAAGGGTACAGTAGGAACAGAACAGTAGGAACAGAACAGAACAGTAGGAACATAACAGTAGGAAGGGTACAGTAGGAACAGAACAGTAGGAACAGTACAGAACAGTACAGTAGGAACAGAACAGAACAGTAGGAACAGAACAGTAGGAAGGGTGCAGTACAGTAGGAACAGAACAGAACAGTAGGAACAGAACAGTAGGAACAGTACAGTACAGTAGGAACAGAACAGAACAGTAGGAACAGAACAGTAGGAACAGTACAGTACAGTAGGAACAGAACAGTAGGAACAGTACAGAACAGTAGGAACAGAACAGTAGGAACATTACAGTAGGAACAGTACAGTAGGAACAGAACAGTAGGAACAGAACAGAACAGTAGGAACAGTACAGTAGGAACAGAACAGTAGGAACAGAACAGTACAGTAGGAACAGTACAGAACAGTAGGAACAGAACAGTACAGTAGGAACAGTACAGAACAGTAGGAACAGAACAGTAGGAACAGTACAGAACAGTAGGAACAGAACAGTACAGTAGGAACAGTACAGAACAGTAGGAACAGAACAGTAGGAACAGTACAGAACAGTAGGAACAGTACAGTAGGAACAGAACAGTAGGAACAGTACAGTAGGAACAGTACAGTAGGAACAGTACAGAACAGTAGGAACAGAACAGTAGGAACAGTACAGTAGGAACAGAACAGTAGGAACAGTACAGAACAGTAGGAACAGAACAGTACAGTAGGAACAGTACAGTAGGAACAGAACAGTAGGAACAGTACAGAACAGTAGGAACAGTACAGAACAGTAGGAACAGTACAGCAGGAACAGAACAGTAGGAACAGAACAGTACAGTAGGAACAGAACAGTAGGAACAGTACAGAACAGTAGGAACAGTACAGTACAGTAGGAACAGTACAGTACAGTAGGAACAGTACAGTAGGAACAGAACAGTAGGAACAGAACAGTAGGAACAGTACAGAACAGTAGGAACAGAACAGTACAGTAGGAACAGTACAGAACAGTAGGAACAGTACAGTACAGTAGGAACAGTACAGTAGGAACAGTACAGTAGGAACAGTACAGTACAGTAGGAACAGAACAGTAGGAACAGTACAGAACAGTAGGAACAGAACAGTACAGAACAGTAGGAACAGTACAGTACAGTAGGAACAGTACAGTAGGAACAGTACAGTACAGTAGGAACAGTACAGAACAGTAGGAACAGTACAGAACAGTAGGAACAGTACAGTAGGAACAGTACAGTACAGTAGGAACAGTACAGTAGGAACAGAACAGTAGGAACAGTACAGTACAGTAGGAACAGTACAGTAGGAACAGTACAGTACAGTAGGAACAGTACAGTAGGAACAGTACAGAACAGTAGGAACAGTACAGAACAGTAGGAACAGAACAGTACAGTAGGAACAGTAGGAACAGTACAGTACAGTAGGAACAGTACAGTAGGAACAGTACAGTACAGTAGGAACAGTACAGAACAGTAGGAACAGTACAGAACAGTAGGAACAGTACAGAACAGTAGGAACAGAACAGTAGGAACAGTACAGAACAGTAGGAACAGAACAGTACAGTAGGAACAGTACAGATAGTAGAATAGGACAGTACAGTAGGAACAGTACAGTAGGAACAGTACAGTACAGTAGGAACAGTACAGTAGGGAACAGTACAGAACAGTAGGAAGGGTACAGTAGGAACAGTAAAGTACAGTAGGAACAGTACAGTACAGTAGGAACAGTACAGAACAGTAGGAACAGTACAGTAGGAACAGTACAGAACAGTAGGAACAGTACAGTAGGAACAGTACAGAACAGTAGGAACAGAACAGTAGGAACAGTACAGTAGGAACAGAACAGTAGAACAGTACAGTAGGAACAGTACAGTACAGTAGGAACAGAACAGTAGGAACAGTACAGAACAGTAGGAACAGTACAGTACAGTAGGAACAGTACAGTAGGAACAGTACAGTAGAACAGTACAGTACAGTAGGAACAGAACAGTAGGAACAGTACAGTAGGAACAGTACAGTACAGTAGGAACAGTACAGTAGGAACAGTACAGTACAGTAGGAACAGAACAGTAGGAACAGTACAGTAGGAACAGTACAGAACAGTAGGAACAGTACAGTAGGAACAGTACAGTAGGAACAGAACAGTAGGAACAGTACAGAAGGAAGGGTACAGTAGGAACAGTACAGTACAGTAGGAACAGTACAGTAGGAACAGTACAGAACAGTAGGAACAGTACAGTAGGAAGGGTACAGTAGGAACAGTACAGTACAGTAGGAACAGTACAGTAGGAACAGTACAGAACAGTAGGAACAGTACAGTAGGAAGGGTACAGTAGGAACAGTACAGTAGGAACAGAACAGTAGGAACAGTACAGTAGGAACAGAACAGTAGGAACAGAACAGTAGGAACAGTACAGAACAGTAGGAACAGAACAGTAGGAACAGTACAGTAGGAACAGTACAGTAGGAACAGAACAGTAGGAACAGTACAGTAGGAACAGACAGTAGGAACAGAACAGTAGGAACAGTACAGAACAGTAGGAACAGAACAGTAGGAACAGTACAGTAGGAACAGAACAGAAGAACAGTACAGTAGGAACAGTACAGAACAGTAGGAACAGAACAGTAGGAACAGTACAGTAGGAACAGTACAGAACAGTAGGAACAGTACAGTAGGAACAGTACAGTAGGAACAGTACAGTACAGTAGGAACAGTACAGTAGGAACAGACATAGGAACAGACAGAACAGTAGGAACAGAACAGTAGGAACAGTACAGTAGGAACAGAACAGTAGGAACAGAACAGTAGGAACAGAACAGAACAGTAGGAACAGAACAGTAGGAACAGTACAGTACAGTAGGAACAGTACAGTAGGAACAGAACAGTACAGTAGGAACAGAACAGTAGGAACAGAACAGTACAGTAGGAACAGTACAGAACAGTAGGAACAGTACAGTACAGTAGGAACAGTACAGTAGGAACAGTACAGAACAGTAGGAACAGTACAGTAGGAACAGTACAGTACAGTAGGAACAGTACAGAACAGTAGGAACAGTACAGTAGGAACAGAACAGTACAGTAGGAACAGTACAGTACAGTAGGAACAGTACAGAACAGTAGGAACAGAACAGAACAGTAGGAACAGAACAGTAGGAACAGAACAGTACAGTAGGAACAGAACAGTAGGAACAGAACAGTACAGTAGGAACAGTACAGAACAGTAGAGTAGGAACAGTACAGAACAGTAGGAACAGTACAGAACAGTAGGAACAGTACAGTACAGTAGGAACAGTACAGAACAGTAGGAACAGAACAGTAGGAACAGTACAGTACAGTAGGAACAGAACAGTAGGAACAGAACAGTAGGAACAGAACAGTACAGTAGGAACAGAACAGTAGGAACAGAACAGTACAGTAGGAACAGTACAGAACAGTAGGAACAGTACAGTACAGTAGGAACAGTACAGTAGGAACAGTACAGTACAGTAGGAACAGTACAGAACAGTAGGAACAGTACAGAACAGTAGGAAGGGTACAGTAGGAACAGTAAAGTACAGTAGGAACAGTACAGTAGGAACAGTACAGAACAGTAGGAACAGTACAGTACAGTACGAACAGAACAGTAGGAACAGTACAGTACAGTAGGAACAGTACAGTAGGAACAGTACAGAACAGTAGGAAGGGTACAGTAGGAACAGTACAGTACAGTAGGAACAGTACAGAACAGTAGGAACAGAACAGTAGGAACAGTACAGTACAGTAGGAACAGTACAGTAGGAACAGTACAGTAGGAACAGTACAGTACAGTAGGAAGGGTACAGTAGGAACAGTACAGTACAGTAGAACAGTACAGTACAGTAGGAACAGTACAGTACAGTAGAACAGAACAGTAGGAACAGTACAGTACAGTAGGAACAGTACAGTAGGAACAGTACAGAACAGTAGGAAGGGTACAGTAGGAACAGTACAGTACAGTAGGAACAGTACAGAACAGTAGGAACAGAACAGTAGGAACAGTACAGTACAGTAGGAACAGTACAGTACAGTAGGAACAGTACAGAACAGTAGGAACGGGTATAGTAGGAACAGTACAGTACAGTAGGAACAGTACAGTAGGAACAGTACAGAACAGTAGGAACAGTACAGTACAGTAGGAACAGAACAGTAGGAACAGTACAGAACAGTAGGAACAGAACAGTACAGTAGGAACAGTACAGAACAGTAGGAACAGTACAGTACAGTATGAACAGTACAGTAGGAACAGTACAGTACAGTAGGAACAGTACAGTAGGAACAGTACAGAACAGTAGGAACAGTACAGAACAGTAGGAAGGGTACAGTAGGAACAGTAAAGTACAGTAGGAACAGTACAGTACAGTAGGAACAGTACAGAACAGTAGGAACAGAACAGTAGGAAACAGTACAGTACAGTAGGAACAGTACAGAACAGTAGGAACAGTACAGTAGGAACAGTACAGAACAGTAGGAACAGTACAGTAGGAACAGTACAGTACAGTAGGAACAGAACAGTAGGAACAGTACAGTAGGAACAGAACAGTAGGAACAGTACAGTAGGAACAGTACAGTACAGTAGGAACAGTACAGAACAGTAGGAACAGTACAGTACAGTAGGAACAGAACAGTAGGAACAGTACAGTACAGTAGGAACAGTACAGTAGGAGCAGTACAGTACAGTAGGAACAGAACAGTAGGAACAGTACAGTACAGTAGGAACAGTACAGAACAGTAGGAACAGTACAGTACAGTAGGAACAGAACAGTAGGAACAGTACAGTAGGAACAGTACAGAACAGTACAGTAGGAACAGTACAGTAGGAACAGAACAGTAGGAACAGAACAGTAGGAACAGTACAGAAGGAAGGGTACAGTAGGAACAGTACAGTACAGTAGGAAGGGTACAGTAGGAACAGTACAGTACAGTAGGAACAGTACAGTAGGAACAGTACAGTAGGTACAGTACAGTAGGAAGGGTACAGTAGGAAGGGTACAGTACAGTAGGAAGGGTACAGTAGGAACAGTACAGTAGGAAGGGTACAGTAGGAACAGTACAGTACAGTAGTCACTTGCTCCTGTCAGGCAGCGTTAGCATCAAGCTGCAGCCTGAGGCGAACACACAGTCAGATGATTTCAACTCATTCTGCAGTTAATTACACGTCAGCAAAGCTAATGTGTTGATGTAGACTAAATACCCACTACCGTCCCCTGACAATTCACGCTAAATGAAATTAATTAGATATTGTGTAAGGTTTTGCTCAACGCTTGCTTTTCTGATGCTAAACGGTGCATAGCTCGCACATGGAAAGAACCATGAACCTGTGGACTTTCTCAACGGCCGAAAGCGATGACTTCGTGCTTCAAAGGATACGTGTCTTCCTTAAAAACAAACTGGATAGGTTTTGGGAAATCTGGAAAACCTTTTACGACTTCCTGGAGCTTAATGGTCTATGACATGATTGGGAGAATGAAGACACTTGCATAGAAATACATTTCTATGCATAAAAACTAACCATGAGATGTTTGAATTAGATATTGTATCACCAACAATACTTTGTGATTTAAATATTGTGATTCTGGCTGCAATCAATCTGCAATCAATCAAACGCATGTGTATTTTTTGTCCTCGGCCGCCCCGTAGTTTCAGAGCGAGTTTAAAATACCATCTACAAGCTGATGCTGACAGCCCCGCTCCTGCCGCCCGCTTGCTGCAGACCACACTTCCACGCTCACCGGCAGGCACCGACTGGCCATCGGGAGGACCGGGAGGGTGTGTGTGTGTGTGTGGCGCGAGCGAGCGAGAGACCTTACGTGTATTGTTGTTGTTAGCATCGGGTGCTAGCTAGCTGCGCTAACGGATATAAGGAGCTGTTTCAATGAAAACAGATGAGCGACACCAGGCAGCTCCCGTTCGAGTTGCACAGAGCTCCAACACACACACACACACACACACACACACACACACAGTATTGTATTATTGTATGAGAGGTTCCAGGTTGTTGTGTTTAATATTCATGACAATATTTGTCATCGTTCAAATGATAATAAACATTTGCATAAAGCATATTTGTCCACTCATATGTTGATACGAGTATTAAAATCTTGAAAAATATCCCTCTAAGGTACATTTAGAACAGATAAAAATGTGCGATTAATTTGCGATTAATCACGATTAACTATTTGAATCGACTGACAGCCCTAATAAAAACACAAATGCGCCAAAACACATGCAGCTGAAGATTTGTGCTGCAAATACAAAACGCTGCACGAAGCTCAAAACTCAACGGAAACCAGAGGACACTGTTTGTATATTTGCATCGTTTCTGAAGCGGCAGCGTTTCTCCTGATTGGAATGTTTCGGGCCACGCTAAAGTCACCTTTGCTGTAAAGGTCCTCGGCCTAATAAAGGATTTCTGATTTGCATATCGCTCTGTAATGAAATAACTCCCCGTAGCTCAGAAAATAATTATTAAGCTTGCAACAACAAAAGCAGCTTCTTTCAGGTCGCACCTTTACATAATGGGAAATCTTTGTTGGCGAGATTACCTTGACGCGACGCGATGTGCTTAAACCCTGCGGGCAGAGGTCACTGACTGGTTTCTGGGAGGCTTCTGGCGTACACCAGTGAGCTTGATTTGTGCCTCTGCTTGGCTGTGGGAGTCCTGTCCCTCTGAGTTAACCCGCTGTCTTCTCGCATGAGTGGTGGGCCACGCATATCCAATGCGACACACATGTACACAAGGAAAGCAATCACAAAGACAGACATAACACACACACACACACACAAGCTAGGAGCATGTTGTAGAACTGTAGTATGTGTTTCATAGTTGGTGTATATTCACATTCTGCTTTTACATATCTACGGGTCTTCTTTTGGTGACATTGTTCTGTTGTATCCAGCTGATGTTCAGGTGTATATCAGTATGTAGTGTCTCTACTTTAAAGAGTCCTCTCCTGCTGATGTTCAGGTGTATATCAGTATGTAGTGTCTCTACTTTAAAGAGTCCTCTCCTGCTGATGTTCAGGTGTATATCAGTATGTAGTGTCTCTACTTTAAAGAGTCCTCTCCTGCTGATGTTCAGGTGTATATCAGTATGTAGTGTCTCTACTTTAAAGAGTCCTCTCCTGCTGATGCTCAGGTATATATCAGTATGTAGTGTCTCTACTTTAAAGAGTCCTCTCCTGCTGATGCTCAGGTGTATATCAGTATGTAGTGTCTCTACTTTAAAGAGTCCTCTCCTGCTGATGTTCAGGTGTATATCAGTATGTAGTGTCTCTACTTTAAAGAGTCCTCTCCTGCTGATGCTCAGGTGTATATCAGTATGTAGTGTCTCTACTTTAAAGAGTCCTCTCCTGCTGATGTTCAGGTGTATATCAGTATGTAGTGTCTCTACTTTAAAGAGTCCTCTCCAGCTGATGTTCAGGTGTATATCAGTATGTAGTGTCTCTACTTTAAAGAGTCCTCTCCTGCTGATGTTCAGGTGTATATCAGTATGTAGTGTCTCTACTTTAAAGAGTCCTCTCCTGCTGATGTTCAGGTGTATATCAGTATGTAGTGTCTCTACTTTAAAGAGTCCTCTCCTGCTGATGTTCAGGTGTATATCAGTATGTAGTGTCTCTACTTTAAAGAGTCCTCTCCTGCTGATGTTCAGGTGTATATCAGTATGTAGTGTCTCTAATTTAAAGAGTCCTCTCCTGCTGATGTTCAGGTGTATATCAGTATGTAGTGTCTCTACTTTAAAGAGTCCTCTCCTGCTGATGTTCAGGTGTATATCAGTATGTAGTGTCTCTACTTTAAAGAGTCCTCTCCTGCTGATGTTCAGGTGTATATCAGTGTGTAGTGTATCTACTTTAAAGAGTCCTCTCCTGCTGATGTTCAGGTGTATATCAGTATGTAGCGTCTCTACTTTAAAGAGTCCTCTCCTGCTGATGTTCAGGTGTATATCAGTATGTAGTGTCTCTACTTTAAAGAGTCCTCTCCTGCTGATGTTCAGGTGTATATCAGTGTGTAGTGTATCTACTTTAAAGAGTCCTCTCCTGCTGATGTTCAGGTGTATATCAGTATGTAGTGTCTCTACTTTAAAGAGTCCTCTCCTGCTGATGTTCAGGTGTATATCAGTATGTAGTGTCTCTTGTTTAAAGAGTCCTCTCCTGCTGATGTTCAGGTTCATATCAGTATGTAGTGTCTCTACTTTAAAGAGTCCTCTCCTGCTATATCAGTATGTAGTGTCTCTACTTTAAAGAGTCCTCTCCTGCTGATGTTCAGGTGTATATCAGTATGTAGTGTCTCTTGTTTAAAGAGTCCTCTCCTGCTGATGTTCAGGTGTATATCAGTATGTAGTGTCTCTACTTTAAAGAGTCCTCTCCTGCTGATGTTCAGGTGTATATCAGTATGTAGTGTCTCTACTTTAAAGAGTCCTCTCCTGCTGATGGTCAGGTGTATATCAGTATGTTGTGTCTCTACTTTAAAGAGTCCTCTCCTGCTGATGTGCAGGTGTATATCAGTATGTAGTGTCTCTACTTTAAAGAGTCCTCTCCTGCTGATGCTCAGGTGTATATCAGTATGTAGTGTCTCTACTTTAAAGAGTCCTCTCCTGCTGATGTTCAGGTGTATATCAGTATGTAGTGTCTCTACTTTAAAGAGTCCTCTCCAGCTGATGTTCAGGTGTATATCAGTATGTAGTGTCTCTACTTTAAAGAGTCCTCTCCTGCTGATGTTCAGGTGTATATCAGTATGTAGTGTCTCTACTTTAAAGAGTCCTCTCCTGCTGATGTTCAGGTGTATATCAGTATGTAGTGTCTCTACTTTAAAGAGTCCTCTCCTGCTGATGTTCAGGTGTATATCAGTATGTAGTGTCTCTACTTTAAAGAGTCCTCTCCTGCTGATGTTCAGGTGTATATCAGTATGTAGTGTCTCTTGTTTAAAGAGTCCTCTCCTGCTGATGTTCAGGTTCATATCAGTATGTAGTGTCTCTACTTTAAAGAGTCCTCTCCTGCTATATCAGTATGTAGTGTCTCTACTTTAAAGAGTCCTCTCCTGCTGATGTTCAGGTGTATATCAGTATGTAGTGTCTCTTGTTTAAAGAGTCCTCTCCTGCTGATGTTCAGGTGTATATCAGTATGTAGTGTCTCTACTTTAAAGAGTCCTCTCCTGCTGATGTTCAGGTGTATATCAGTATGTAGTGTCTCTACTTTAAAGAGTCCTCTCCTGCTGATGGTCAGGTGTATATCAGTATGTTGTGTCTCTACTTTAAAGAGTCCTCTCCTGCTGATGTGCAGGTGTATATCAGTATGTAGTGTCTCTACTTTAAAGAGTCCTCTCCTGCTGATGCTCAGGTGTATATCAGTATGTAGTGTCTCTACTTTAAAGAGTCCTCTCCTGCTGATGTTCAGGTGTATATCAGTATGTAGTGTCTCTACTTTAAAGAGTCCTCTCCAGCTGATGTTCAGGTGTATATCAGTATGTAGTGTCTCTACTTTAAAGAGTCCTCTCCTGCTGATGTTCAGGTGTATATCAGTATGTAGTGTCTCTACTTTAAAGAGTCCTCTCCTGCTGATGTTCAGGTGTATATCAGTATGTAGTGTCTCTACTTTAAAGAGTCCTCTCCTGCTGATGTTCAGGTGTATATCAGTATGTAGTGTCTCTACTTTAAAGAGTCCTCTCCTGCTGATGTTCAGGTGTATATCAGTATGTAGTGTCTCTACTTTAAAGAGTCCTCTCCTGCTGATGTTCAGGTGTATATCAGTATGTAGTGTCTCTACTTTAAAGAGTCCTCTCCTGCTGATGTTCAGGTGTATATCAGTGTGTAGTGTATCTACTTTAAAGAGTCCTCTCCTGCTGATGTTCAGGTGTATATCAGTATGTAGCGTCTCTACTTTAAAGAGTCCTCTCCTGCTGATGTTCAGGTGTATATCAGTATGTAGTGTCTCTACTTTAAAGAGTCCTCTCCTGCTGATGTTCAGGTGTATATCAGTGTGTAGTGTATCTACTTTAAAGAGTCCTCTCCTGCTGATGTTCAGGTGTATATCAGTATGTAGTGTCTCTTGTTTAAAGAGTCCTCTCCTGCTGATGTTCAGGTTCATATCAGTATGTAGTGTCTCTACTTTAAAGAGTCCTCTCCTGCTATATCAGTATGTAGTGTCTCTACTTTAAAGAGTCCTCTCCTGCTGATGCTCAGGTGTATATCAGTATGCAGTGTCTCTACTTTAAAGAGTCCTCTCCTGCTGATGTTCAGGTGTATATCAGTATGTAGTGTCTCTAGTTTAAAGAGTCCTCTCCTGCTGATGTTCAGGTGTATATCAGTATGTAGTGTCTCTACTTTAAAGAGTCCTCTCCTGCTGATGTTCAGGTGTATATCAGTATGCAGTGTCTCTACTTTAAAGAGTACTCTCACTCTTAGCTTCATCCATAAAACCCTGAATTCAAATGATATGTTCCTACCTTTTAATATTAATTAGCCGTGGTTCACATCTCGAGTGTTGCCATGGTAACATCTAATATCAAAAGGTGTTATTTAATCGGATGTGTGTCACTCAGGCTGTTATCTACCTGGGCATATTATGAAAGCTAATTGAACTCGCTCAGTAAGTGGTGAATTTCACACTTCAGTCGGTCGTTCAGGAGACACTCGACAGCAAATCAGCGGTTTCTAATTCCTTCACAGTGCTGGGCAACACAACGGCAATTATGAAGCTATAGTACGCTCAAGCATCCTTGAAAGTGCTCAAACCTGAGAGATCCAGGGTCTCTCAACTGAAGAGCAGATGCGCTTTAACAATTACATAAAGTCACTTACTACATTTTAAACTCTCCACGGGGACTAGTTTATTATACAATAAATATACAGTACAATACAATATTACAGAAGCGTCGCGATGCTATTTTCCATGCAGCAGTTTACAAGTCACTCATTCCTGATTTAAACACACAAGTAAATTGACTTTTTCTGGCCCTGTTCAGTCCGCAGGAAACCCGATCATAACATAAGCATTGCTTTATGATATTACAGTGAAACACTTTCAAAGTGTTTCCGCTTTGAAGGCAGATACTCTTTAACTTCATATCACTGTTAGTGCTGGGAAAGGCTACGATAAATGCATGAATCTTACCTTACGTATATGTACAAATATCAGCATTGTAATTTACCCAACCGGGTATCACGGCAAGACGTGAACATGTGACGATTTACCACGCTGGGAGACGTGAAGATGTCACGATTTCGTCCCTTCAAACGTGACAGTTACACGGTATCGTTAACCAGTGGAGAAATACGCTCCCCGACGGTCGGTTATTATTGTCAATATTAATATAATAATGATTTATTTTTTAATAGTCACACTTGATTACGGCTGTAGTTGAACAGTTTGTAAATTAACATGAACCAAAGCTGTTGCCTGGCAACGCAATCGCACAACATCACGTCCGTTAATTCCACATCCACACACATGGATTAACATCGATTTGCTACATTAATGTAGCCTTTGCTTCTGCTAAAAGAGGTGCCGACCAGCTGGGGCAACAAGAACATCGGCGTAATCGAGTGACTATTAAAAAATAAATCATTATTATATTAATATTCACAATAACAACCGACCGTCGGGGAGCGTTTGCTTGGCATTTCCGGGTATTTCTCCACTGGTTAACGATACCGTGTAACTGTCACGTTTGAAGGGACGAAATCGTGACATCTTCACGTCTCCCAGCGTGGTACATCGTCACATGTTCACGTGTTGAATTGACGGGTTGAATTGACCAAGCAGCACACAGATACATTTCACCTTTTAGCGTCTGCTTTGAGGTATGTGTTGGACTTGCTAAGTGTAGTGTTTGACCTTGAGAGGAAGAAACAGAAGCTTTGGCTTAATGGACATCAGATGAAGAAACTAAATGTGGGGTCTTAAATGGAGTTATGTTGCTTTGAGGATATTGCCTCGCCAGACAGTGGCTAATAATAAAGGCTTATTAAAGTATGCATGCGTCAAGTATGCAGTAACTTCACGGTGCATCACTCGTGTCTTTTTATCAACAAGCTGTAGCAACAGGAGACACGCTGAGCATCGAGGCTTTGACAGACGTCGGCTGACGGGAGACATAATCGAGTCCTTTTTGACGCCATTAGTCGATGGTTTAAGACTCCTGACTTTTGTATGAACGTTGAACTCCTTCCATTGTACGTCATCCCGTTATGTGTAATCCATTGCTCCCCCACCCTGTGAGCGATACAAGAAGACGCTCTCACACATCCGTCAGCATGTCCTCTCTTAAATCCTTCTCCATTCTTCCACCCATCCTCTTCTATTTATTCCCTGCACAACCCCCGGGTGTCCGTTCTGTTCGGCTGCGATTGCCAGTATTAGCTTCATGGATTTCTTCCCACTGGCCGAGATTTACCTCATCCGATCGTCCCCAATTACTCATTGGCCTAATCTCCATACACACACTCCACAGAACACAGGGAACACGCGAGATGCTGGAAACAGGACAGGATAACATCGAGATGTCGCTGTAAATAACTTGAGTTGTTGTTGTGTTGTTGTTGTTGTGTTGTTGGTTGTTGCACGGCAGGGGATCCGGGTTGTTCTCTGCCTCCCCGGGAACACACTGGCTTGTGAAACACATCTTGGAACAGCCTTCGAACGCTGACCCGAGTCGCTGCAAATGATACGATGCTAAGATTTCTGGCATGCCTCAGGGTTCAGTGCTGGGTCCCAGGCGTTATGATAAATGCACCACTCAGGTCTTCTGTTCTAATTGAGCTGCAGCTGCTGCCATCATTACGAACACGCCATTTTATTCGGACAAAAAAGGTACATCGTAAAGAAAATAGCTGTGAAACAACCGTAACCATTGCATTATAGCTCGTTATCGCACGGCTTAGTTGAATACTTGATTCTGATTGGTCAGTTTCTACGTGTTATTTTTCAAATTGAAATACATAAAAAACTTGTCGTTGAGGATATTTCCAGAATCATTAAGGATGCTTTTTCTCACCCCTATCTTCACTAACGCCTTTATTTCCTCATCAGGGTATCCAGATGGGTCCTTGTAGTAAACAAAGGTTATATCAGGATGGATGTATTATTCAGCCTCCATTAGCACGCCGACTCCAACGCCGGCAATAATGATTTTATTCGTGACAAAAATCCCCCGTTTACCGAGTGCTTTGACATATGCTCGGCACCGCCAACACGTTCAGCACTTTTACTCGCTGTTAAGCACTTTTGCACACTTTATAAACTGTTCATCACACCAGCGCCATCTGCTCCGTCACCACTTATTACCACACAAGAACATTTAGTCCGAACAGCCTGTGTGAGAAACCCCCCCTTCATCATTTCTCTCCTTCCCATCTCCACATCTTTCTGTCATCCCTCTCTTTCCGTTCGTATGCACTTCGCCGCTCGGCTGCGTTCTCCTCAGCGCTCCGTCTCTCTTCTGCTGCATCGATAGCAGCCTGTCCTCCCTGACGGATGCGTCTCCTCTAGCGGGGGGCAAAGCCGGGACATTGCAGCGCTGAATCCAAAGGGTCAAAGGTGCATTGTGCGAGTGTAAATGTGAACGTTGACAGTGTGGAGAGTCAGCCTAAACAGAGGTGATGTATCGTCCAGCGACTCCGGTGAATTCTCAATTTAGCGGACAAGAAATGATTCTTCTTTATTATCGAGCTTGGAAACAATTGATAAAATGGGCTTTACAGTATAATGTACAGTATGACATCATCAAGGTGTGTACATTTATATTATAGTGAAATTATTGTTGAGGAATCGAAGCCTGTATAACCGTGAAGCGCAGGCAGGGATGCAGTGCTGCTTTCCCATCAAATTCAAATTTTCTTTGAGTGTTTTAATATCTTTGTCATATTTTCAGGGACTTCTTTGCGCTTTTCTACCGATATTTTTCACTTATTGATTTGACATCATTTGGCCCATTTTCCAACTGCTTCTGGAGCTGCAACATGTAATGGATGCCCCTTGTGTGTTATGGAGGTTGTTCTGCATGTAAACGGCGAGTGAAGCTCTAACACGGAGAAGACTGTCTGCTGCCCCAGAACGCCTCGCTGGACATTTCTCTTTTTCCATTGTGTGCTTCCTGGGTTCAGTGACGTGTGCACACCCAGATCCACAACACATGGACCAATCCGGAGCCCCTCACACACCAGGACGCCTTGGCCAACCAACAGGGAGTCCCATTGACTCGCATGGAGCTCCCTGGCTGGTAGTAGACGAGTATCAAGCCACACTTAATGTTTTCACTTCGGCTGTGAGTGTGAGTGTGAGTGTGAGTGTGTGTGTGTGTGTGTGTGTGTGAGTGTGAGTGTGTGTGTGTGTGTGTGTGTGTGCTCAGGATGGGTTTCGCGCCATCTCGTTGTATTGCCGACCCGGAAACCACACCAGTAAGCCAGCTCACTGAGCAGCAAGCCTCGCAACGTCCCGACCAATCAGAGCACAGTGGGCTCACAGGGAGCGGAGCTCCAACAAGGCGTGTAGGACAGAGAGTGAATACACAGACTCTACAGAGACGCTGTGAGAAACCAATGTGAGTTTGGAACATTGAACAATGTGAATCTATTCTCGTCGACCTCAACGATGGAACTATGATCAGTAGAAAAGGCCGTGACATGCGACCTTTAAAGATTGTCTATCAAACCTTGGGACTGGATTTAAATTAGGATCCGTTAGAAAACAGTCCAATGTCACAAAGCGGCATCCAGTGCTAGTTATAGTACAGCAGTATATTCACAGACATGCGTGTCACTCACCTTCTCTATCGTTTCATCTTCGGCATGTTTTCTCTCCCACGCTCAATTCCCGACTCCCCGTCCTCCGCGCACGCACATCCCTGCGCCTTGAAGACAAAACAGAGGGCATGCTTGAGAGTTCAGCACAACATATGACAGCACTCCGGGCGGCTAACGCTCCGCCCGCACGCGTTCACGCTGAGCTTTCTTCACACATTTCAGTTGCAATTACCGGGCGGGGCGAACGCAACAGTTCCACCGCCACGGAAACCCTCTCTGCTTTCAAGTCGAGGAAACTTTGGTCTCGAGAAGGTGGATTAAAGAGACGTTCAAAGACGGGTGCATAATCAGCTTAGTTTGGTCTGGCTGTACAAATCAGAGAGGAAACATGTTGGGTTTGATCGTCGGGACAACGCCGCGGCATGAGAAGGAGGGAGGGGACAACGCCGCGGCATGAGAAGGAGGGAGGGGACAACGCGCGGCATGAGAAGGAGGGAGGGGACAACGCCGCGGCATGAGAAGGAGGGAGGAGACAACGCCGCGGCATGAGAAGGATGGAGGGGACAACGCCGCGGCATGAGACGGAGGGAGGGGACAACGCCGCGGCATGAGACGGAGGGAGGGGACAACGCGCGGCATGAGACGGAGGGAGGGGACAACGCGCGGCATGAGACGGAGGAGGGGACAACACGCGGCATGAGACGGAGGGAGGGGACACCGCCGGATTAAGTTATGCTTTGGGGTTTCCCCCTCCTGTAGCGTTTGTGTGCATGTCAATGGTCTGCAAAGGCTCACATCCCTGAGGTTCCCGCCTTCTGTTACGTAACGATCTGGATACTTCTCATATCACAGCACGGAGGGGAAGAGGAGGAAGCAGGCAGTTCAATGTGGGGGCACGGAGCAGATGGTGGTCTGTCCAACACTCCCCAGGTGGGGCTAGGTTTGGACAGGTTGACCACACACACACACACACACACACACACACACACACACACACACACACACACACACACACACACACACACACACACACACACACACACACACACACACACACACACACACACACACACACACACACACACACACACACACACACACACACACACACACACACACACACACACACACACACACACACACACACACACACACACAGGTCAGAGAGGGGGTTGCTAATACTCCAGGGCGGCTTCAGGTGTGTTCCACAGGACAAGGATGCAGGAATACTGATAATAAACAAAGTGCAGTGGAGAGTTCATGCAAAGTTAGTGCGACGTTGTGTGTACCACCTTAATAATGAGATGTGTGTGTGTGTGTGTGTGTGTGTGTGTGTGGTCAACCTGTCCAAACCTTCTCTCTCTCCTCTCTCTCTCTTGAACATAGCTTAGTATTCAGCAGCTGATTCCTGTGTGTGTGTGTGTGTGTGTGTGTGTGTGTGTGCAGTGTGTATTTTAAGAACAAACAAAGCAAACTCAATTTATTTTAAAATGTTGTGTGTCCCAGCATGCAACAGGTTTAATGCTAACTCTGCTTAAGTAAAATTTAAGATTTCACATCTCCTGTGTCTTCTCTTCCTCTGGATGAAGAATTTCAATTTCACACTCTGATGGGGTGCATCACACACACACACACCACACACACACACGATCAACAACAGGAAATGGACCAACGTGTGTATTCATGAATCAGAGACCATGAGGAATGGACATAAAGGAAAGTGACGCTGCTATGCTAACGCTAATTGCTATCGGCAGACCCAATGGCTTTCTCCGAGCCGTCTCCTTTCAAACATCAACATCGTGAACAAAGAAACCAACACTGAGCTTCCTCTGAGTCGCCTGCAGCTCTGAGAACCGGCGAGGTAATTCAAGGGCGAACAATGAATACCAAGGAAAGGAAAAAACAAGGTGTTTGAAAAGGCGGACGTGGCTGTGAGCGACCTTCAATACGGAATGAATGGAAGTGGTCGAGTCGAGCCAGGGATGGAAAGCGACAGGAAGCCGTCGTTAAAGACGAGGCAGAGGTTGACCTGGGGAGGGTAGGCGGTCAGGTCGTCCGTTGAGGTCGCTGGCAGAAGAGGACAGGCTGCATGAACGCCAGACCCAGCCATGCCTCCTTCCCCGAGGTTAACCCCAGCCCAGCCATGCCTCCTTCCCCGAGGTTAACCCCAGCCATGCCTCCTTCCCCGAGGTTAACCCTAGCCATGCCTCCTTCCCTGAGGTTAACCCACCCCAGCCATGCCTCCTTCCCCGAGGTTAACCCCAGCCATGCCTCCTTCCCCTGAGGTTAACCCAACCCCAGCCACGCCTCCTTCCCCTGAGGTTAACCCCAGACCCAGGCATGCCTCCTTCCCCGAGGTTAACCCCAGCCATGCCTCCTTCCCCGAGGTTAACCCCAGCCATGCCTCCTTCCCTGAGGTTAACCCTAACCCCAGCCACGCCTCCTTCCCTGAGGTTAACCCCAGACCCAGCCATGCCTCCTTCCCCGAGGTTAACCCCAGCCATGCCTCCTTCCCCGAGGTTAACCCCAGCCATGCCTCCTTCCCTGAGGTTAACCCTAACACCCAGCCATGCCTCCTTCCCTGAGGTTAACCCCAACCCCAGCCATGCCTCCTTCCCTGAGGTTAACCCTAACCCCAGCCATGCCTCCTTCCCCGAGGTTAACCCCAGCCATGCCTCCTTCCCTGAGGTTAACCCTAACCCCAGCCATGCCTCCTTCCCTGAGGTTAAGCCCAGCCATGCCTCCTTCCCTGAGGTTAACCCTAACCCCAGCCATGCCTCCTTCCCCGAGGTTAACCCCAGCCATGCCTCCTTCCCTGAGGTTAACCCTAACCCCAGCCATGCCTCCTTCCCTGAGGTTAACCCTAACCCCAGCCATGCCTCCTTCCCTGAGGTTAACCCTAACCCCAGCCATGCCTCCTTCCCCGAGGTTAACCCCAGCCATGCCTCCTTCCCTGAGGTTAACCCCAGACATGCCTCCTTCCCTGAGGTTAACCCTAACCCCAGCCATGCCTCCTTCCCTGAGGTTAACCCTAACCCCAGCCATGCCTCCTTCCCTGAGGTTAACCCCAGACCCCAGCCATGCCTCCTTCCCTGAGGTTAACCCTAACCCCAGCCATGCCTCCTTCCCTGAGGCAGCAGCGTCTGTGCACGGATCCATGCTACAGAGCCGTCGCTCAGGCGTAAGCAGCGAGTATCTCTGTGCTGTATTACATGTTCCCAGCAGCAGGGCTTCCCCGCAGTCAGGCGGCGGACTGATGATAGCTTCGGACACACCTGCCCTTTAAGACAGCATATCAGGCATAGCACGGAAACACACGAGCACAGACTAGTTTAGAAAAGCAGAAATACAAATCTGAGCTGACAGAAAATGCTCTGCTTTAGTTGAACTGTTACGTGCCGTCGTGTGTGTGTGTGTGTGTGTGTGTGTGTGTGGTGTGTGTGTGTGTGTGTGTGTGTGTGGGGGGGGGTGTGTGTGGGGGGGGTGGGGGGTGGTGTGTGTGTGTGTGTGTGTGTGGTGTGTGGGGGGTGTGTGTGGTGTGTGTGTGTGTGTGTGTGTGTGGGGGTGTGTGTGTGTGTGGGGGTGTGTGGTGTGTGTGTGTGTGTGGGGGGGTGTGTGTGTGTGTGTGTGTCTGTCTTTCTCTCTCTCCCTCTGATTCCCAGGTGCTCCCAATCCTCAATCAGGGCCTCCATAAGGACCTGAGGAAGGCTGCAGTGTCTGTCCTTCCCCTCTGAACGCTGCAGCCTCTCTCCTTCCCCTCTGAAGGCTGCAGCCTCTCTCCTTCCCCTCTGAAGGCTGCAGCCTCTCTCCTTCCCCTCTGGCTGCAGTCTCTCTCCTTCCCCTCTGAAGGCTGCAGTCTCTCTCCTTCCCCTCTGAAAGCTGCAGTCTCTCTCCTTCCCCTCTGGCTGCAGTCTCTCTCCTTCCCCTCTGAAGGCTGCAGTCTCTCTCCTTCCCCTCTGAAGGCTGCAGTCTCTCTCCTTCCCCTCTGAAGGCTGCAGCCTCTCTCCTTCCCCTCTGAAGGCTGCAGCCTCTCTCCTTCCCCTCTGGCTGCAGTCTCTCTCATTCCCCTCTGGCTGCAGCATGTCTCCTTCCCCTCTGAAAGCTGCAGTCTCTCTCCTTCCCCTCTGAAGGCTGCAGTCTCTCTCCTTCCCCTCTGAAGGCTGCAGCCTCTCTCCTTCCCCTCTGGCTGCAGTCTCTCTCCTTCCCCCTCCGGCTGCAGCATGTCTCCTTCCCCTCTGAAAGCTGCAGTCTCTCTCCTTCCCCTCTGAAGGCTGCAGTCTCTCTCCTTCCCCTCTGAAGGCTGCAGCCTGTCTCCTTCCCCTCTGAAGGCTGCAGTCTCTCTCCTTCCCCTCTGAAGGCTGCAGTCTCTCTCCTTCCCCTCTGAAGGCTGCAGCCTCTCTCCTTCCCCTCTGGCTGCAGTCTCTCTCCTTCCCCTCCGGCTGCAGCATGTCTCCTTCCCCTCTGAAAGCTGCAGTCTCTCTCCTTCCCCTCTGAAGGCTGCAGTCTCTCTCCTTCCCCTCTGAAGGCTGCAGCCTGTCTCCTTCCCCTCTGAAGGCTGCAGTCTCTCTCCTTCCCCTCTGAAGGCTGCAGCCTCTCTCCTTCCCCTCTGAAGGCTGCAGCCTCTCTCCTTCCCCTCTGAAGGCTGCAGCCTCTCTCCTTCCCCTCTGAAGGCTGCAGCCTCTCTCCTTCCCCTCTGAAGGCTGCAGCCTGTCTCCTTCCCCTCTGGCTGCAGTCTCTCTCCTTCCCCTCTGAAGGCTGCAGTCTCTCTCCTTCCCCTCTGAAGGCTGCAGCCTCTCTCCTTCCCCTCTGAAGGCTGCAGTCTCTCTCCTTCCCCTCTGGCTGCAGCCTGTCTCCTTCCCCTCTGAAGGCTGCAGTCTCTCTCCTTCCCCTCTGAAGGCTGCAGCCTCTCTCCTTCCCCTCTGAAGGCTGCAGCCTCTCTCCTTCCCCTCTGAAGGCTGCAGCCTCTCTCCTTCCCCTCTGAAGGCTGCAGCCTCTCTCCTTCCCCTCTGAAGGCTGCAGCCTGTCTCCTTCCCCTCTGGCTGCAGTCTCTCTCCTTCCCCTCTGAAGGCTGCAGTCTCTCTCCTTCCCCTCTGAAGGCTGCAGCCTCTCTCCTTCCCCTCTGAAGGCTGCAGTCTCTCTCCTTCCCCTCTGGCTGCAGCCTGTCTCCTTCCCCTCTGAAGGCTGCAGCCTCTCTCCTTCCCCTCTGAAGGCTGCAGCCTCTCTCCTTCCCCTCTGAAGGCTGCAGCCTCTCTCCTTCCCCTCTGAAGGCTGCAGCCTGTCTCCTTCCCCTCTGGCTGCAGTCTCTCTCCTTCCCCTCTGGCTGCAGCCTGTCTCCTTCCCCTCTGAAGGCTGCAGCCTCTCTCCTTCCCCTCTGAAGGCTGCAGCCTCTCTCCTTCCCCTCTGAAGGCTGCAGCCTCTCTCCTTCCCCTCTGAAGGCTGCAGCCTGTCTCGGTGTGAGGCCTGTGTTCTTGTGAATTGTTAGATGTGCTCCAGTTTACCTTTCCGTGTATTGTTTATTTTAGTTTGCAAGTTGGCCGGGGAGCCCTTTCTCCTTTGTCCGTCCAAACCTCACGTTGTGGCTTCAGCATTCAGCTTCCCTTTGTGCCCCAGAGTTAGAAGGGAACGTAACGTGAACACACAGTTGAGCTCACACACACTGAGGTACGCACATATCGGTTCACCTGCTGGATCAAAAGCAGGACAATGTAGACGTTCGTCTTCATTGGGATGAACCCCGAGATGCACGTCTCGTTTCCAAGGGGATCGTCTGAACAGAACTTGATGACAATGTGTTTAAAAAGAGGACACCAAAGCCACCTTCCTGAATACGTACTGGGAGATCACGGAGAGAAAGGGTTACGGCCCGTCCACACTACAGCGTCGGAAGCGTCGACAACTCCAATCTGCCCGTTCGCTTTGAATGGGGTGACGTCACGTAGCCGCGCTTTTTCTGTACAGTGAACTGAATTGTGGGTAGCAGAGCGGTCCGTCTCCGGAGTAGCCAGCGCCAGCCAATCAAATCCCGTTTCTGAAAATCTGACAGCTCAAGCCGTAGCCAATCAAACCGCGTCTAAGCTGGGAGAGATATCCCGCCGTTCATTTCTATATTTCAAAAAAAGTCGGAGGAGAAACTAACTATCGCCGTAGCAACACCCGGTTGTGTATGACCAGACCCTCTTCACCTACCGGGACACAAACCGGAGGAACCAGCATGGAGGGAGGAGACAGAGACAGTGGGGGAACTGGTAGGTTTCCTGTTTGGGGAGTTTATATATATATATATATTGCTCCCATAAAATCCCCGGGTTTTTGCTCTGTATGTCGGGGGCGGGACATTCATGTGATTGGCTGTTGGTCGCGTTGCTTGAATAAAATCCCCAAGCTCCAGACACGCCCAGCTCCAAGCTGTCTTTGAAGCTGTCGTGTGGACGCTCCGTGACACTTCCTTGAGCCTCTGTCCACCTGCTTGTGATTGGACGACGACCTGTCATCAGTATTGCATCGCAGCGCAGTGGACTCATGAAGCGGGCCCTTTGGGGGGCTCAGCAGCCAGGTGGGGCGCCGGCATTACAATTGCAAATCCTCTCTCAGTGCCCTTGTAGAAAAGAAACAGAAACAACAAACAGACGCAGGTCATGTCCTTCCTCTTTGTCCGTGTCGTGTCACAACATGTTTTTCTGTCCAATCCTTTATACCAGGGGTGTCAAACTCAAGGCCCGGGGGCCAAATCCGGCCCGCGACTTCATTTCATGTGGCCCGGCAGGAGCTTGCAAAGAATATAATACGTTTATTATACGGTTACAGCAGGATGCCCATAAACTACATGTCCCACAATGCATCTCGTTTTGTGACATGCGCACTGAAGAGACTTGCAATTATTTGCCCTGGACTTCTGCTTTCAGACGGAGTTAATTACGAAGTTATTATCCTATCCCATAATAATCCAATTCAGAGGCAATAATGTGATACATTATTTTATATAATATAGTTACAACCGGCCGCTTGAGAGCAGCCTTTATGTACCTGTCCTTCTTGATATTCTCCCTGTGTTTCCTCTCATCCTCGTTAGCAGCTAAAACAAACCAAACACAGAGATTGTATCGTATAACACTCACCGCTAATAAACAAATAATGGCCGTTGGAAAGGAGGGAAGGAAAGACACGATGGACCTCAGAGGAACCACCAGAAGAAGGAGACGCTTCTTTAACTGAAGCATCCTCGGTTTACTCTGGAATGACTTACAAGCGCTTGGATGTATTTTAGGATGCATACGTGTGTGTTCTTCTGTGTGTGTGTGTGTGTGTGTGTGTGTGTGTGTGTGTGTGTGTGTGTGTGTCCGTGCATCCCCTCATAAATAATTCACAACACTCGTCGGTCCCTCAGGATTTGGAGCGCTGTTGTTATCAGCCTGCAGTTATGGGACGAGGGTCAGGCGAGGCCACCTGAGACACTCATCACTAGTGTGTGTATGTGTGTGTGTGTGTGTGTGTGTGTGTGTGACTGTGTGTGTGTGTGTGTGTGTGTGTGACTGTGTGGTGACTGTGTGTGTGTGACTGTGTGGTGACTGTGTGTGTGTGTGTGTGTGTGTGTGTGTGTGTGTGTGTGTGTGTGTGTGTGTGTGTGTGTGGCTTAGTTTATTATAGTCCTACTGGTCAACTGCACGTCATAGCTGGTTAGCAGTGAAGATGGCAGCAGATACCCCCGGGGTGAAAGGAGGCAGCAGATACCCGGGTGAAAGGAGGCAGCAGATACCCGGGGTGAAAGGAGGCAGCAGATACTCGGGGTGAAAGGAGGCAGCAGATACCGCGGGGTGAAAGGAGGCAGCAGATACCCCGGGGTGAAAGGAGGCAGCAGATACCCCGGGGTGAAAGGAGGCAGCAGATACCCCGGGGTGAAAGGAGGCAGCAGATACCCGGGGTGAAAGGAGGCAGCAGATACCCCGGGGTGAAAGGAGGCAGCAGATACCCCGGGGTGAAAGGAGGCAGCAGATACCCGGGGTGAAAGGAGGCAGCAGATACCCCGGGGTGAAAGGAGGCAGCAGATACCCGGGGTGAAAGGAGGCAGCAGATACCCGGGGTGAAAGGAGGCAGCAGATACCCGGGGTGAAAGGAGGCAGCAGATACCCGGGGTGAAAGGAGGCAGCAGATACCCCGGGGTGAAAGGAGGCAGCAGTGCCACCATCTTATCTAATCGTTGTGCATCTATCGATTCTCTGTCAGATGAGAAAGTGTAGAGACTCTCCTGGTTCCTAACATGATTCCTAACTCCTGGTTCCTAACATGATTCCTAACTCCTGATTCCTAACATGATTCCTAACTCCTGATTCCTAACATGATTCCTAACTCCTGATTCCTAACATGATTCCTAACTCCTGGTTCCTAACATGATTCCTAACTCCTGATTCCTAACATGATTCCTAACTCCTGATTCCTAACATGATTCCTAACTCCTGGTTCCTAACATGATTCCTAACTCCTGGTTCCTAACATGATTCCTAACTCCTGGTTCCTAACGTGATTCCTAACGTGATTCCTAACTCCTGGTTCCTAACATGATTCCTAACTCCTGATTCCTAACATGATTCCTAACTCCTGATTCCTAACGTGATTCCTAACTCCTGATTCCTAACGTGATTCCTAACTCCTGATTCCTAACGTGATTCCTAACTCCTGGTTCCTAACATGATTCCTAACTCCTGGTTCCTAACATGACTCTGAAGATATCAGGTTGTATTCTTCTCCCTCTCAGAGCGGCACTCACGCAGTCAGACAAAATGCACCATATGTCTCCGACACCGCGCTCTCACCACAGGACTTCACGTCCGTGCCAGATCTGCCGCTCACATCTCGTTGCCTTGGCTCAAACGGGAGGCTATTCTGGGATGTCACCCCCACCCGTTTCTAATGTAACCTGGCAGCGCTGTCACAAAGAGTGTGTGTGGAAAGACAACGACAGACGGCATCGTATCTCTTTTTCAAAAGGTTAGCCGACACGCTAACACTGAGGTTAGCGTCGGCAGAAACCTGTTTTCTTTGTTGATTCGACTGTTGCACGCACTGGCAGCGATTAAGGGCGAGGTGTGGAGCAAACAAATAGTTTAAATTGAAACATGTTACAGATATCTGATTACCTCGTAAGGGAATGCAGTAACTTTGTGTATCCTCATTACATGTCATCCATTCAAGCTAACGATAACACTGACGTAAGCGAAGACTCCCATCAGACGTTATTTGTCAGTAGGGCCTGGCTCATTTCGTGGCATCTGCAGGCTGTGGCAAGTCCTTCCGGCATGTGCCACAGATGCCACAACTTGCCGAGGCATCTGCCGCTGCTCAACGGGAGTTGCCACAAGATGCCAGCGTAAGAGAAGGTGTACGGTAGCTGCCACTCGCCCTCCGTGGCAAACGCTGCTATTTAAACCCGTATCTATCGTGTAAAATGTCGCGGTTTAGGCATGACTTTATCGAACTGATCTGCACACGGGACTGATGATCTGCACACAGGTTGGGTTGTAACGGAATACATGTAACGGCGTTACGTAATCAGAATACAAAAACCAAGTAGCCCAACTGTATTCAGCTCGCGTTACATTTGAAAAACAACTAATCCGAATACAGTTATGTTCGTAAACCTGAAGTGAATACATTTTGGAATACTTATTGGAATTACTGGTGGAAAAGTTTCCTCACAAAATGTATCCTAATATTCATTACCGGCAGAACTGTGTGCACAGCGCGGCAGCGTGTCCGTGAGGCCCCGCCCCCGCACGCAGATGAGAGAGAGAGATCTCTTTTTAAATATATTGAAAGTTAGAAACGGAGATGGTTCGATAACACATGCAAGATAACGTGTATGTAGCATTTCTTTATCGAAATGATGACATTTCATAACGGGATCAAATCAAGGCATGGGGCAAATATAAGTCCTTTGCCTAATTTATAAAGTAAGCCTTAGCATCTCACTAGCTGCCCTAAGTCTGTAGCCGAGTCTAATAACACCAGCGCACACGTTGCTGAGTCAATACAGATATTTATGTGTCTTTACTAGTCATAGGCTACGCCTGGTTTATCGTAGCAAGCGGTGGAAACTCCCCTCAAGAAGCGACAATTGCCCAGAGCGTTGCAACCCTCACTCGCCAATATTTCATCATAAATACAGCACGTTTGTTTATTTTAGCAAACCATGCTCCAAGTCAAATTGAATAGAAATGATAATGTATACTCTTTTTGAAAAACAGAGATCGCACATCGGTCCCGTGTGCAGATCAGTTCGATAAAGTCATGCCTAAACCGCGACATTTTACACGATAAATACGGGTTTGAATAGCAGCGTTTGCCACGGAAGGCGAGTGGCAGCTACCGTACACCTTCTCTTACGCTGGCATCTTGTGGCAACTCCCGTTGAGCAGCGGCAGATGCCTCGGCAAGTTGTGGCCTCTGTGGCACATGCCGGAAGGACTTGCCACAGCCTGCAGATGCCACGAAATGCGCTTGCTGTCTCTCTTATTTGTTGTTCCAGTCTCTTGTACATTCAGGGGCTAAATCACAAAGAATATATTGCAATCTTAACCTGTTCTGCAGCGGGAGAGAGACGAAATAATGTGATTTCCCCCATTTGAATGCAATGTTTACACACAGTGTTATTGCATTAGAAATTAATGAATTTTTAACAAGACAATTAGGCTCATCTGAGAGTGAAGGGACACTTGTGCGTATAAATGTGAACATAGCACAGGAGACTATTTCATCTTGACCAAATATGTATTTATATGTTAATTGCTTAGGGATTAAGATGCCTTTAGTTCTGCAACATCTCGCTGAATGCTATCTGCGCTCCCGTCAGCTGTGTGCTCTTTCAGCCTCCTGATTGGATTAAGTTAAATGTAACCGGCGCAGATTGTTTCTCTTATCTGAAATGACGGCGTGTTCGGCTCCACTCCTCCGGTCTGCGGTGTGAGATTACCCAGCTGTCAGAGCAACTCTAATCAAATCCAATCATCTCTGAGCGACAGGCGCGTGTACTTTCAAAACACACATCGTATCACCACTTCCCGACGTGCTCCGGGACGATTGGATAACATCGAGTGTGACGTCTGCACAGGACACGATACGGAGCAGAGGCATGCATGGATTCTGCGGGGGCACGCGGCTTCCAGGTAGTGATGGCAAAATGAAGCTTTGAATGAAGCGTCGAACCACTTGGACAATTGTGTCGGAAATAGGTTAATTTCTCGAAGCTTCAGTTACAGCGACCTCTCCTGGCGAAGTGCAAGGCTGCAGTGGGTTTAACGTACCTTTGCCTTGAAAAATATTCGATGCACACGTCACACACTAAGACTGAATATCATGCTCTATTTGCAATTAAAGATTGATAATTGTGTGTATTGGGTTATTGAGAAGAGACTTGAGAGTGCTGGACCTTTTTTGGGCGAAGACGGCCTCTTATCAGTCATTAAAGTATTACAGTTGAAAAGCAAAGATTCAAAGTTTAACTATTCCGGGCTTTGAACCAGCTGCGCGGAGGACATCGCCGCACCCTGGCCGCCGGTATACCCACTGGGCTATATATTCCTTAGAAGCTTCAGTGTCAAACTGCCATCACTACTTCCAGGTAGCCGCTGCGAGACAGTCCATCTCCTCCTTAAAACACTCGAGAGGACTAACGGGTAACTTAAAGGTGGGGTAGGTAAGTTTGAGAAACCGGCTCGAGATCGCTAGAATTTGAAAATACACAACCGGAGAAAATCTGTCACTTCCTTACAGAGCCCCTCCCCCAACACACACGAACGCGCACATGACCAATGAGGGCACGAGGTGAGTGTGTGCCCCGATTGAAGGCTGACAGGCAGGAAGGCCGTTGTACTTTTTTCACAGTATCACGGCTTCTACAGATGACATTTTTTATGGATTTGTTGTCACTTCAGATATTCATTGCTATCGGGATGTTCAGAGCATTCTATGGAATATAACAAAGTGTATCTCGAGACGGTTTCTGAAACTTACCTACCCCACCTTTAAGGAAGAAAGTAGAAAGAAAGTCAGAGAAAACTATTTCTGCTCAAAGTGAGCAATGCTTGAGAGTCGGAGCTCGACATTTCAGATGTGTGTCTCGTGTTGGAAGATGCTATATAACTAAACCTCGTCTCCCTTTTCTCTAAGCATGTCTCTCGTCCTTTCCACTCCTTCATGCATGCTGTTCCCTGTCCTTCTAGACCTGGCCTTTTGCTATGCTGTACCGAGTGTGTCATGATAACACAGAGGAATCAGATGGACACTACAGAGGATGTGAGTGAAGAAGAAGAAGAAGAAGAGAAGAAGAAGAAGAAGAAGAAGAAGAAGAAGAAGAAGAAGAAGAAGAGAAGAAGAAGAAGAAGAAGAAGAAGAAGAAGAAGAAGAAGAAGAAGAAGAAGAAGAGAAGAAGAAGAAGAAGAAGAAGAAGAAGAAGAAGAAGAAGAAGAAGAAGAAGAAGAAGAAGAAGAAGAAGAAGAGGCGTGGGGATTACATGTATTTCCTTACAGTTACATTACAGGATTACAGTGTTAGTGAAAACCTAAAAACATCATAGTGTCTGTTGTGAAGGATCAGATGTTCTCTCTTCTCTGTGGGATAATACTTTAAAGGTCACCTCGTGCTCTGTGTAGGCAACAGCACAGGTCTCAGATGTATACAAATATATACAAAATCTAGCCACGCCTCATATCCCTCTGTTTCACTTCCTGTTTCTAAAGAGCTGATTTGGGGATACAGCTTTAAAGAGGAGGGGGCGGAGCTTATGCGGGACCCGGCAGCTACCGTCTAAACTAAATGCTGCCGTGATGAAACGCCACATCATGGATCATCAAGGATCTGGAACAGTCTGGAGCTCAAAGGCTTCCTCTCTCGCCGGTTACACCACAAGGTGAGTTCCTTTCTACTTCCTGCTTCTTCACACACATGCTCTCCAGCACAGGTTAGCTCTGAGTGCTAGCGATGCTAATGTGAACACCGACCATATTACGTCCAAAACAGTCGGGCGTTGTTTCTGACAGCAACGTTTCTGATTGGGCCGTGGGTCCACATTTCAGATGTTACGTCATATCGGACGCAAATCTGGATCAGCTCCGTTGTTCCCCGTTTTTAGAGATTTGGGTACGGAGGGAAAGAGAGAGGGTTTATTTACTGACGCTGCGTGAGTTCCCTGACACACCGGGGACACACCGGGGACACACCGGGGACACACCGGGGACACACGGTGATGAGAGAAGAGACATCACAAAGTGCATTTTGCACGATAGGAGACCTTAAAGTGTGATGGTTTTCTCTTTCTTGCATTTATTACTTATCTAAAACCCTGCAACACATTTCACTGCAACACGTTTATTTCATTTTATGGATTTAAAATCGACCCGACCCGACCACGGATAAGCGGGAGAAGATGGATGGATTTAAAAACCAAAACTGCTTCTATTTATTTGTATTTACTTTACCATTATTTCATGACAGACAGGTTTTCAACATGTGTGTTCCTTAATATCTTGGGTACAGGTAACTTGTTATAGTTTCTAAAGAAACCCTGAGCTGGGGGACGGCTGCGTGCAAAGACCTCCAGAGAAAAGGTGATTCAAAGCAAACGCAAGCCTTGGCGTCCAATCGGGCGAATCGATGAGAACTAATCCGGCTCCAAATAAGAAACCGCGGTTTGACGCCCAGGACCTAATTCAACCTGCGGCTGTGAAAGGATTGAAAGCTCTGGAAAGCGTCCAGACGAATGAGACGACGCCGTTATGAGAGATCCTTCTTCCTTTTTAACAGACACGGCTCTCAGGAGCATCGATCGAGGGTCAGACAGCAAGTGCTTCAACGCATCGCACCCATATCTCACCGCTCCGAGGAGACGATGATGAGGGAGGGGAAGATATGTTTCTGCAGCCTGATTTGATCTTTTATAACTTATTCTTTATCAGTTCTTTTCTCACATTCCCCTTTACATCCATTCGCACTTCAATGTAGACGAACAGTTTCTTTAACAAGGGCTCACAACAAGTAGAAGGCTCAAATCCAGTCACGTGAGAACATGAAGAAATCAAATCAATAATAACACTGAGAATCAGATTGCTGATTTGACTGTACGTTTTATAAATATATAACCCATCTTTTATTTATGTAGTTATACCTCTGTTATTTACATCAGGAGAAGTAAGTTACTTTTCACAACAAGTCTGATCCCTCGCGCCTGAGAAAAACAGTATACAGTCGGGCACGAACCACGCCCCAAGCTGTGATATATGAGCATATACCACGCTGTCCTGAGCTATTGCTTAAATATATATATATATATCCTACATATTACCTTCTCATGTTCCATATGGTAAGTGGTAGAAAGTGAACATTAAGACATGCAAAGGCTTGGAGACTAATGGATTACAAGCAACGGGATAATCAGGATACAAAAAAAAGGTTTTCCCACATTTACATACAAGATATTCACATTTTCATTTTCAAGAAATTCAATTCAGTTTTAATTTAGAAAAACGTCACTCTTCTTTATTTTAAATATCTTACATGTTTAAATCCAGTAGGTCGACATCAAGCTTATTAAACAAACCTGAGCGTTTGCTTTTAATAATGTCCGAACATAACTTGCAGCCATTAAACTACACTCTAGATATCCCAAGCTAACGCCATTAGCTCGTCCAATTAGCCAGTGATCTTAATGATCAATTAAATTAATGTACAGGTATCTACTAATTGAAACAGATTACATTTGAATAAGCAACCCTCTAGCCCAGGGGTGTCAAACCCAATTTCATCGCGGGCCACATTCGCATAAAGGTTGCACTCAAAGGGCCGGTGGTAAATATATATATATAAAATAATGTATTATATTACATTATTGCCTCTGAATTAGATTAGTATCGGATAGGATAATAACTTAGTCATTAACTACGTCTGAAAGCAGAAGTCTCTTCAGTGCGCATGTCACAAAACAAGATGCATTGTGGGACATGTAGTTTATGGGCAACCTGCTTCTGTAGCATGTAACCGTATAATAAACGTATTATATTCTTTGCAAGCTCTTGCGGGGCCACAGAAAATGAAGTCGTGGGCCGGATTTGGCCCCCGAGCCTCGAGTTTGACCCCCCTGCTGTAGCCTAACATGCTCAAACTCAGCTTTGTTGGGATAAGGATCAGATAAGGCGTGTTCCCATTTCTTTATTCTTCTTGGAACCACTTCTCTCTGAAAGCGAATACCACTGAGTTTTAATACACCACTATTTCACATCTGTGTGTCTTTCTGTGTCTGCGAGGGTGACGCGTGTTGCCGTGCACAGAGGAACGCTGTCAAGCCTTTACTGCGTGGCCTACTTAACATGAAGCATCTCAAGATAACGCATGCGTGGCCTGCCATTCCACAACGAGGACATTCAATTGTGGGAAATGTTCACATAATCAAACAACAACGTATCCCTTTATCGCCAGAAGCTGCTTATTTAACCGTGAAGTATTCAGGGCTGTATTTTATTCCCTTTAAAGTTAAATTGAGTGGTTATATGGGAAGCATACATCCGTTGAATTAATAATACTGCTTGCGTAACAGCAGCGTCCTCCTGGGAAGATTAATTCACTCTCGACTTAAAATGCTTTTGTAACCCTAGTCTTCAGTGGTGTTTGGAATGACCTGGACTTGTCTTTTGAATAGAAAAACAAGTCCAACAAAGGAGGACAGACAATCCACCGAATCAGCATCCAGAGCACGGATTGGATGAGTTTCAGCAGAGACAGATGCATCGGATCAACAGGCGATCAAACAAATTGTGAAAAACTCAATTGTGATTGTGGGAGACGGCACACGAGGGATGCAGTCCAGATTCCACAGAGCCAGGCTGTCAGCTGAACTAGAAGACACATGGAGGACCTGCAGGAAAAGGGCTTCGTTCGAGTGTCAGGGGCCAGGAGGTGGAGAACCACAACTTCCATTGATTTACTCTGCAGCATGTCATGGCGTTTCTCTGCAGCTTTCCTGTCGATGGCCGTCGGACTACTGGCTCATAGAGCAGACAAAGAGACGCTGCGGTCGTCTCTCACAGATCCTTTAGTGGCGTCCTTCCCTCTTCTCACAGATTAACCTTTTACACTCAAAGGTACTCGAGTGCTCCGCTAAAAGAACTAAATAACGGCGCGATAAAACTGACACAAGCAGTCAGTGTTATGATAGCCATAGCAACGGCTTCAGGAACAAGAGATAGGAAACCTGTTCGTTGTACTTTGTTATAGGAATAAAATGCACAACGGAGAATCTGGTCTGGACATGGATCATCGCCCTGCGTACGATCCGCTAGCTAGTGCCTCAGCGGCTGTTAACTATCTGTTTTGGCCGCTACACACAGGCTTTAAGAGAAGACTTCAATCTCATCGTTTGAAGACGCATGACCGTTCGGGAAAGGGTTTAAGGACTATTGGTGCTTTTATTACAGACACTGGTTTTGTTTTCATTTACAACACTCAAACAGACGAAAGAACCAAATGATAATGTGGTTAATCTTGCAAGAACAGACTTTAAATGACCAGTTTCACGTATGACGTCTTTAGCAATGAACTGTGTACGTACTATAGGATGCAATATATAGAAGAAGAAGAAGTCGCCTGGTTTAATTCACTTGGACCAGGGGTGCCCAGTACGTCGAAGGTCGTGTTGGCAGATCGCATGGCATTGGAAAAAGAAAGTGAGCCTCTCATCCATCCTTATGGCCTTAACCACTTGATTGACGTAAAGGCAAGCCAGTCTGAGTCTCGTCTTTTCTAACACGCCGTTCACCACGCATGAGCTGATCACCTAGAGCCTTCCAACTTATACAATGCTACTAAAGAAAGGGTTCAACATTGACGTAATGACCGAGTTGTATTGTGCCATACGGGTTCAGGCCGTTATGCAAGGTCCACCAACATAAGGTATACTTAGCATTCTAATGTATAGACAGACCCTCCCCACGCAGTCCGCGTGAACTGCGTGGGCCCTCGCCTCGCGGAGGGGCCCTCGGCTCGCGGAGGGGCCCTCGCCTCGCGGAGGGGCCCTCGCCTCGCGGAGGGGCCCTCCCTCTTTTTTTTTAACAATGACGGACAAATCTGAAAGCAGTCCGTCATTTTGACAGATTAGAACAAACTCGGAACAGCGCCACAGGTTCCCCGCAGCGAGGCTCCGTGTTATGCATGCCCTCCAAAAAGGAAATCATACCGAACTGCCCCCCCCCCGTTGACAGTTCACAAGCATGCTTCTCCCCTCCCCCCCCCCGTCAGAGTTGTGGAAAGGCCGACGGGTAATTCTGGATTTTACAGAAGTTTTACGATCCTGTCCGTCAAAATGACCTCTGCGCTGACGTCACTTCTTCTGCTTTGGGTTTACTGGCAGGCCGCAAATAAACAACTTCACGGCGTATACTGCCGCCCGAAGTCCCCGGCCGGAAGTCCCCGGAGTTGGGGAAGGCTTCCGAGTAAATCGCCAGAACGCCGACACCTCCTCATCTCCACCGCTCCCATGTTTTCTTTTGTGTTGCCATAAGTTAGTCTCTCTCCGTTGGTGCGCTGGGTTAATGCTAATGCTAATAATGCTAATGCTAATGCCAGCAAATAAAATGGCGGCTTCACAAAACTTTTCGGGTTCGAGTTTTACGGGGCGTGGTTTGCAATCCGCCCAGCCAATCAGAACTGGGGCACTTTTTCCCCCCATGAAAGTACCACCTCTCTAGCAGGCTCTACACATGGGGGGTAAAAGTTCCCGGCACTAAGTACTCTTGTTGGTGTGAACGCAACATAAGGGGTACTAACGGAACCAAAGGGGAAAAGTACTCCGGTGTGAACGCGGCTTTTGACGTGGCCAGTTTTAAAAGTAGCTCCCAAGCTGAACAAGTGTGGGAACCTCTGATTTGGACCAATCGGGACTTGAACCAACGACCCTTCAGTTCAACGCCCTACAGACTACCGTCCTAATATTTATTGTCCAATGACGTCCAAAAACACGTTGTTTCTATTGTTTTGTATGTGGATAGTTTCAGGGCATTTGCTATAATGATAAAACACGTGTAGTACTGTCACTATGTTCTTTGGTTACAATGTATATTCCTTTAATTATATGCATTATGACTTGGAGGAAACGTTTACAAATGTATTTCCAACGTCCATGATAAGTCCTTTCAGAAAATCAGCAACTACACCCTGAACGTTATAAAATAAATATGCGAAAAACAAAGTCTTCATAAATTCGAATAAATAAATCAGATATTATTTCAAAGTGAAAATACATCTCGTCTTCACTGTGATAGACTCAACATTACGCAACGTTGTTTGCATAATTGTGCTGCACGCGCTCCCGTACAGTAGCTCCTTCGCCCGGAGGCTCCTGCTCCAAAGTGCTCATGTAATTCACTTCTCATTTCAACCTAAATGTTATTCTGCTCCAACGCACCGCGGACACTCGGTGTGCGCTGTGCCGTCACTAATACAGCGTTAATACAAAGGGTTTGCGTTCCCGTACAGCGAAGACGCAACGACTTTTAAAATGAACGGCATCACTGATCAAGGTTTTATATAACTGTTCGAGACTGTTCACATTTCCTGTTCCATTCACCCGTCTTTAAAGTGCAGAGCCCGTACGAGAGGCTTCTCAATACTCAAATGTCCCCTCCTTGACTCCTTGACTCCTCGACTCCTCGGTCCTCCGGTAGTGACCCGGAAATGAATTTCAGCGCGCCGCGTTGAAGGACGTCTAATTTCTCGAAATGCACACCGAGGACCGAGGATCGAGCGTCGAGGAGGAGACACCGAGGAGACACTGATGGGTCCTCCACTTGTCTCAGCCAATCACAGCTCTGCATGCATCCCCTGGATATTATTTTATGACCATTTAGTGCTTCACATAATAAAATACACAACGGCTGTAGCCTGATATGCTTTAGGAGCTGTAGGTGTGTGTGTGGTGCAGTGTGTAGGTGTGTGTGTGGTACAGTGTGTAGGTGTGTGTGTGTGGTGCAGTGTGTAGGTGTGTGTGTGGTACAGTGTGTAGGTGTGTGTGGTACAGTGTGTAGGTGTGTGTGTTGTACAGTGTGTGTGTGTGTGTGTGTGGTACAGTATGTAGGTGTGTGGGGGGTACAGTGTGTAGGTGTGTGTGGTACAGTGTGTGTGTGTGTGTGTGTGGTGTGTGTGTGTGTGTGTGTGTGTGTGTGGTACAGTGTGTAGGTGTGTGTGGTACAGTGTGTAGGTGTGTGTGGTACAGTGTGTAGGTGTGTGTGTTGTACAGTGTGTGTGTGTGTGTGTGTGTGTGTGTGTGTGTGTGTGTGTGTGTGTGTGTGTAGGTGTGTGTGGTACAGTGTGTAGGTGTGTGTGGTACAGTGTGTAGGTGTGTGTGGTACAGTGTGTAGGTGTGTGTGTGGTGCAGTGTGTAGGTGTGTGTGTGGTACAGTGTGTAGGTGTGTGTGTGGTGCAGTGTGTAGGTGTGTGTGTGGTACAGTGTGTAGGTGTGTGTGGTACAGTGTGTAGGTGTGTGTGTTGTACAGTGTGTGTGTGTGTGTGTGTGTGTGTGTGTGTGTGTGTGTGTGTGTGTGTGTGGTACAGTGTGTAGGTGTGTGTAGGGTACAGTGTGTAGGTGTGTGTGGTACAGTGTGTGTGTGTGTGTGTGTGTGTGTGTGTGTGTGTGTGTGTGTGTGTGTGTGTGTGTGTGTGGTACAGTGTGTAGGTGTGTGTGGTACAGTGTGTGTGTGTTGTACAGTGTGTAGGTGTGTGTGGTACAGTGTGTAGGTGTGGGTGGTACAGTGTGTAGGTGTGTGTTGTACAATGTGTAGGTGTGTGTGGTACAGTGTGTAGGTGTGTGTGGTACAGTGTGTAGGTGTGTGTGGTACAGTGTGTAGGTGTGTGTGGTAGTGTGTAGGTGTGTGTGGTACAGTGTGTGTGTGTGTTGTACAGTGTGTAGGTGTGTGTGGTACAGTGTGTAGGTGTGTGTTGTACAGTGTGTAGGTGTGTGTGGTACAGTGTGTAGGTGTGTGTGGTACAGTGTGTAGGTGTGTGTGTTGTACAGTGTGTGTGTGTGTGTGTGTGGTACAGTGTGTAGGTGTGTGTGGTACAGTGTGTAGGTGTGTGTGGTACAGTGTGTAGGTGTGGGTGGTACAGTGTGTAGGTGTGTGTTGTACAGTGTGTAGGTGTGTGTGGTACAGTGTGTAGGTGTGTGTGGTACAGTGTGTAGGTGTGTGTGGTACAGTGTGTAGGTGTGTGTGGTACAGTGTGTAGGTGTGTGTGGTACAGTGTGTAGGTGTGTGCGTCTACAGTGTTCCCTTTAGTGTTTACTTCCTGTCTTCCCCTTTAGTGTTTACTTCCTGTCTTCGGCTGTTCCCTTTAGTGTTTACTTCCTGTCTTCGGCTGTTCCCTTTAGTGTTTACTTCCTGTCTTCGGCTGTTCCCTTTAGTGTTTACTTCCTGTCTGTCTTCTTCTGCTGCTGTTCCCTTTAGTGTTTACTTCCTGTCTGTCTTCTTCTGTTGTTCCCTTTAGTGTTTACTTCCTGTCTGTCTTCTTCTGCTGTTCCCTTTAGTGTTTACTTCCTGTCTGTCTTCTTCTGTTGTTCCCTTTAGTGTTTACTTCCTGTCTGTCTTCTTCTTCTGTTCCCTTCAGTGTGTACTTCACACAGTTCCTTTTATTGCACATCCAGTCCGTCGTCCTTGGCAATGATCTGTTCTCCTTAGCAACGGTCTGTTAGCGGAACTTGACCTTGAACTTGATGTCCGAATTGACCAATCAGAATCAAGCATCCAACTAAGCCTTGTAAATATAATATTTTGAATTGTTCTCGGGTTGGTTTCATTTCAGCAATAGCTCGCAAAATGTCAAACTACTCTCTTCATACTTTAGTATATTAGCTTTAGATATTGAATTTAATGAAACACAGCCAGCCTGACGCACTGCAGCTGTCTGGAGACACCGTTGATACAACTAGCTGTAAACAAATCAAGAAATCCTTTTTAAAATCCACATACCAGCAGATGAACTCATGCAAACAGGAAGTAGAGACCTAAAGCACAGCTGTGACACTCGCCAGCTCTCCCATTAGGAACATGTAAAGTCACCAGGTCAACGTGTACGATACGCTTCCTCCCATTAACTCGTTACCTAATGGTTCACCAGCGTGACGGTTTGATGTGGCTTAGGCCTCAGACGGGAATCAATCTCTTTAAGAGGCCCAGGACTTTCACAGAATACCATGATATGAAGATTATACCGCTATAAGACGAGACATCAAGTGTGCTGTATCGGCTGTTCTCACGTGTGCTTGCGAGAAGGCGAAACTGAGACCGATCTGACGAGAATCAAAAGCGCCGGTGTGTATCTGACGCCCTGGTTTCACACACACTGGGGACAGATAATCAGTGGACGAGGTAGCCAGGCTGTCATTGGGGAATTGAAGGGGATGCTAAACAAAATACGGTTTACTCAGAACGCGACACAGCACCAGGGTTCATGGAGGGTCGGGTTATCGCGTGATCTCGCAAGCACATGTGAGAACAGCCGATATAGCACACTTGATTTATCGCCTTATAGCGGTTTAATTCTTTTTTTGGTGTCGATATACGCCGGGATCCTGAGTCATGGATGATCCTGCGGTCCTGAGCCCTGGATCTTGAGTCGTGGCTGTGGTCCTGGATCATCGGTCCTGATGGATATCCTCGTGGATTCATCTTCCTATTATACACACATGCATTTCCAAACATCTGGACTACCTATGTTGCAAATGTATTATCTTTTCAATTTACACACGGCATCTATTGCACGTCTGTCCGTCCTGGGAGAGGGATCCCTCCTCTGCTGCTCTCCCTGAGGTTTCTCCATGTTCCCCTTTGAACTGTGGGGTTTCTCTGGAAGTGTTTCCTACGATGTGAGGTTCTGAGGACAGAGAGCTAAGGACAGAGGGTCTGAGGACAGAGGGTCTAAGGACAGAGGGTCTAAGGACAGAGGTTCTGAGGACAGAGAGCTAAGGACAGAGGGTCTAAGGACAGAGGGTCTGAGGACAGAGGGTCTCAGGACAGAGGGTCTAAGGACAGAGGGTCTAAGGACAGAGGGTCTGAGGACAGAGGGTCTAAGGACAAGCGGTTCTAAGGACAGAGGGTCTAAGGACAGAGGGTCTAAGGACAGAGGGTCTGAGGACAGAGGGTCTGAGGACAGAGGGTCTAAGGACAGAGGGTCTAAGGACAGAGGGTTCTGAGGACAGAGAGCTAAGGACAGAGGGTCTAAGGACAGCGGTTCTAAGGACAGAGGGTCTAAGGACAGAGGGTCTAAGGACAGAGGGTCTGAGGACAGAGGGTCTGAGGACAGAGGGTCTAAGGACAGAGGGTCTAAGGACAGAGGTTCTGAGGACAGAGAGCTAAGGACAGAGGGTCTAAGGACAGCGGTTCTAAGGACAGAGGGTCTAAGGACAGAGGGTCTAAGGACAGAGGGTCTAAGGACAGAGGTTCTGAGGACAGAGAGCTAAGGACAGAGGGTCTAAGGACAGAGGGTCTAAGGACAGAGGTTCTGAGGACAGAGAGCTAAGGACAGAGGGTCTAAGGACAGAGGGTCTGAGGACAGAGGGTCTGAGGACAGAGGGTCTAAGGACAGAGGGTCTGAGGACAGAGGGTCTGAGGACAGAGGGTCTGAGGACCGAGGGTCTAAGGACAGAGGGTCTAAGGACAGAGGGTCTAAGGACAGAGGGTCTGAGGACAGAGGGTCTGAGGACAGAGGGTCTGAGGACAGAGGGTCTGAGGACAGAGGGTCTAAGGACAGAGGGTCTGAGGACAGAGGGTCTAAGGACAGAGGGTCTAAGGACAGAGGGTCTGAGGACAGATGGTGTCGTATTGTCATCCTGATATTCTGTACACACTGTGAAGTCCACTGAGACGAATGTAACTTTTGTGATATTGGGCTATAAATAAACACTGACTGATCTCTGACTCAATACGTTTGGCGGGGTAGTTTTTCACATGTTGACCTCATGAACCTGTCATTTCACATTTTAATTTGTTGTTTGTTGTCAACTTTGTATCCAAGGTGACGGTAGTTCAAATCCTTCCGTTCAGCGTTTCCAGCCAGGGGGGCGTCTTGCCGTCATTCAGCTCGGGACGCCCTGAACTCGAGCCGTCCAAAAATCTTAATAATTCGAGAGAAGAGAGTTTTTATCGCTTGAAATAACGAAAGGGAAAAAGGACGTCCCGCTGTTGGAGGGGCGAAGGAGTCTGGTGGGATTCTTTTCGGAGTATTGAAGATCGTTTCTCTGTTGTCCCGTGCCTGCTACGGGACAACACGGAGACTGAGGCTCCGTGGGAAACCGCCTCTCAGCCCTGGTCTGGCGGAAACACTGCTTCAGTTTAAGGATGCTTCCAGGTGTTATTATTATACCTCAGCACTACTTGTGTATCGTTTGTTATTGCTGACCTTTTATCCAAGGTCGTGACTCCGCTTGCACTGAAAGTGAATTCAAAACATTGCATTTCTTCTTCTGCAGAGTTGCAACGAAAAGTGGATTGATCTATTAAAATGTTATTTTAACGTGGTAATGGTTGAAAACCTTTCCGTTTATAATGTTGATTTCGAACTATCTCTTTTGTACATCTCTGATATAAAGCACTTTGAGTGTCTCCGTCGCAGTGGCCAGCTGTGCCGGGTTAGTTCGACGTGGCGTGCGGGTGCAGCGGTTACATCATTCACAGGATGTACAGGAAGTCACCTGGGGAGAACCAGCTCAGGTGACGCACTGACGGAAAGACGTCGCCTCCTGCAACGCCACGTCCATCAGACACAAACATGCCTCTACGTCCACTCGGATATATCACACGTATTTGTACACACATTCAAACCGATATATCTGCATATTGAAGAATGAATGCGTGTTGTCTTCTTGTTTAATGACAATAAAGGATTATATATTATTCTATTCTATCAACCACCTAACACGCACACACACATCCATGCACTGGGCTGCACGATTTGGGGAAGTAATCTAATTGCGATTCGATTTGCGATATTTGTTTTCAAGTGACCCAACGGAAGTTTATTGTAAAATGCGGCCATATCTCCGGCTAGGAAGGTGGCATCAACGGCTAGGAAGGTCGCATCGACGGCTAGGAAGGTCGCATCGACGGCTAGGAAGGTCGCATCAACGGCTAGGAAGGTCGCATCAACGGCTAGGAAGGTCGCATCAACGGCTAGGAAGGTCCGACTAGGAAGGTGGCATCAACGGCTAGGAAGGTGGCATCAACGGCTAGGAAGGTCGCATCAACGGCTAGGAAGGTCGCATCAACGACTAGGAAGGTGGCATCAACGGCTAGGAAGGTCGCATCAACGGCTAGGAAGGTGGCATCAACGGCTAGGAAGGTGGCATCAACGGCTAGGAAGGTCGCATCAACGGCTAGGAAGGTGGCATCAACGGCTAGGAAGGTGGCATCAACGGCTAGGAAGGTGGCATCAACGGCTAGGAAGGTGGCATCAACGGCTAGGAAGGTGGCATCAACGGCTAGGAAGGAGGCATCAACGGCTAGGAAGGAGGCATCAACGGCTAGGAAGGTGGCATCAACGGCTAGGAAGGTGGCATCAACGGCTAGGAAGGTGGCATCAACGGCTAGGAAGGTGGCATCAACGGCTAGGAAGGTGGCATCAACGGCTAGGAAGGTGGCATCAACGACTAGGAAGGTGGCATCAACGGCTAGGAAGGTCGCATCAACGGCTAGGAAGGTGACATCAACGGCTAGGAAGGTCGCATCAACGGCTAGGAAGGTGGCATCAACGGCTAGGAAGGTGGCATCAACGTGCTCCCGTCTCTATGAGTGAAAGAACTAAACTTACATGAAACTTCCGTTGGGTTGCTTTAAAGTCGAGCTTCAGTTTAAGATTCTCCCTCAGTGTGCGAAAAAGTCCACGTCCCACCGTCCGGGACGTGTTATTTATAATATCGGACAAGTAGATCTTTCAATTGACTTGTCCGGCGGACAAGTGACGCTTTTCGGCCTGATTTATTGACAAATTATTGATACATTCAGTTTACAAAAGGCAGAACTCATTCGCAAATTGTCCGTGTCCGCCATTGTTCGTTTAGAAATGTTAGTTTCGGTTCTGCTTGTCGATTCCTAAGGAAATGCATCTCGCCGCTTTCTGTACAGTTAGACGGGGGCGGGGCGGAGCGGGGTGGGAACAAATAACAATTGTCCGGTACCGGGATTAATAAGAGTTGTGAGGACAGGAGGCGAGGACGAGCCCCGCGGACCGCAGCTCTCTCTCTCTATGCTCCGTATCAGCTGATCGCTGCATGGTGCAGCTCAGCGTCTCTCTCTCTCTCTCTCTCTCTCTCTCTCTCTCTCTCTCTCTCTCTCTCTCTCTCTCTCTCTCTCTACACACAGCGGATCCGCAGCCCGTTTAACAGCCTAATCTTTGTCAAACTTTCTTATGTTCTTCTCTAACACATTAATGAAGGTTATTAAGCGTTGTAACTCCTATGTTGTTAATATTGCCCGCCATTTCCTTTATGAAGTCAGCCTCCCTGTCTGTCCTCGCGCTGTCCTCACATCCCCGGACCCCCAGACTCGGAGGAGCAGGGATGTCAGTATTGTTGATGAAGCAGGGTATAGAAAGTACATTATTGAAATGAAAATACTATTTATTTACTTTTACAAACAGTGAGCAGCTGGGCAGCTGCAGCATGTGTGTTGCAGGCAGGGCCGCCCCTGGCCAACTTGGGGCCCCGTGACATTGTGAGATGAGCCCCCCCCCCAACCGACAGGAGTGAACTTTTTTTCTTTTCTTCTCGAAACAAAGTAGGCTAATATAAATATAATTCCTGTTTATTATTATTATCCACACTTTTTTATGCAGTGAGGTAAATGGTTGTGCATGTATGTCGTTCAGTATGCGTTTACAGGTGAATACGTCTGCATTTCCTGCCAAATACTATTCTCAAAAAGATTCAAATATAATTAATGTAAATAAACAACTTCTATTAATAATAGCGGCCCTGATTGCAGGACATGTGTAAGCGTGCAAGCGTCTTGGAGTTGTAGAAAAGCGCTAGGCCCCTCGGCTATACATCTAATGTGTCATTATTATTATTATTATTATTATTATTAGGTTATGTCCTATGTGTTGGACATGTGTGGTTGGACTCTGTCTCACAGGCAGGTTGCAGTGTAACATCAAAGGACACTGGGTCAACTGTACATTCTCAAACTGCACCACTTAGAACTAACTAAACAATGCAGAGATTATTTTTATATAATTGTATTCAATAACCGAAAGAAATGAAAAAGTATGAAGTGATTTGTAAATAGGAATACAGATTTGACTTAATGTTTTCATAAATATATTTTTCTCCCAGTTTGTCATATTTACCCTCTCAAAGAACCGGAATCGAGAAACAAAAATAACCGGAATCGAAAAGCAGAACCGGAATCGTTAAAATCCAAACGATACCCAACCCTATGTGTGATGCAGTAAAATCTTACCGCTCACTTACGTTAGCGGTGTCGTAAAAACCGTGGGAAAATGCAAAATATGATGGCGAAGAAGAAGATTCCAGTGGCCCCACATTTGTGTCCATTCTGGACAAGTGAAAAATGTATTCGGACAAGTAAATTGCCAAACTCACTTGTCCATGGACAAGTACTCTCTAAAAACTTTTTCTCACACTGTCCCTGTCATAGAAACACGTGATGGAGCGTCGCTAACCTGACTCAGAAACCATCTGAAGCTCCATTGGAAGCCATCTGGAAAGGGCACGCACTTTCAAGAGCACGTGGCAGCTGATTGGATCAATCCGTCCATCACCTTCTATCATGGGCCGCTTGTGATTGGTTAACAATGGCTGGTACATGTGGAGCACAGCACTTCTGATTGGTGCGGAGGACTGACGCACGAGAAGAACGCAGGCTTTGTGATTTGATCATTTTGATTTAGAATCGATGAATCGTTCGGCCCGACCGCGCACAGGATCACTCAACGACACCTGCCTCATCGCTCACTACAGAAACACACCTGCACATTAGGGATGGGTTTTTCAAAGCAAATGTATATTCGAATGTTCGACCCCCAATAAAACGGTTAAGCGATTATACATATCCTATAAACATTTTCAAATACATATAGAAACCAAATCGGATTCGTCAAATGTATTTCATGCTTAAAACATGACGACAAAACGGCTTCTTATTGCTCATTCTTAAAGGCAAATTAAATTAATGCGTTAGATCAATTTCATCGCGAGCCACATCAGCATTAAGGTTGCACTCAAAGGGCCGGTTGTAACTTTAAGACGATATAAAAATACATGAATATTTAATAGAAATAAAAAATAATGTATGATATTATAACATTTTGGAGAATAAAAGTCAAATTTGAGATGCATTGTGGGACATGTAGTTCATGGGCAACGTGCTTCTGTAAAGTAGCGTGTAACCGTATAATAAACATATTATATTTCTTTGCAAGCTCTTGGGCGGCCACATGAAATGAAGTCGCGGGCCGGATTTGGCCCCCGGGCCTCGAGTTTGACACAATCAACCCTCCCATAAAAATATTCATCGCTCATATTGTTCACGGAGCGGCTGCAGATTCAACTGATCTGATCCCGTGAATAGCCGTGAAGGACGCGACTAAAAGAAACCGCTGTGCAGATCGGAGCGTGGGGCGAAGGCGAAAGATCACCCATTCTGAACATCAGCAGGAGAGGACTCTTTAAAGTAGAGACACTACATACTGATATACACCTGAACATCAGCAGGAGTGGACTCTTTAAAGTAGAGACACTACATACTGATATACACCTGAACATCAGCAGGAGAGGACTCTTTAAAGTAGAGACACTACATACTGATATACACCTGAACATCAGAGGAGATGACTCTTTAAAGTAGAGACACTACATACTGATATACACCTGAACACCAGCAGGAGAGAACTCTTTAAAGTAGAGACACTACACACTGATCTACACCTGAGTATCAGCAGGAGAGGACTCTTTAAAGTAGAGACACTACACACTGATATACACCTGAACATCAGCAGGAGAGGACTCTTTAAAGTAGAGACACTACATACTGATATACACCTGAACATCAGCAGGAGAGGACTCTTTAAAGTAGAGACACTACATACTGATATACACCTGGACATCAGCTGGAGAGGACTCTTTAAAGTAGAGACACTACATACTGATATACACCTGAACATCAGCAGGAGAGGACTCTTTAAAGTAGAGACACTACACACTGATATACACCTGGACATCAGCAGGAGAGGACTCTTTAAAGTAGAGACACTACATACTGATATACTCCTGAACATCAGCAGGAGAGGACTCTTTAAAGTAGAGACACTACATACTGATATACACCTGAACATCAGCAGGAGAGGACTCTTTAAAGTAGAGACACTACATACTGATATACACCTGAAAATCAGCAGGAGAGGACTCTTTAAAGTAGAGACACTACATACTGATATACACCTGGACATCAGCAGGAGAGGACTCTTTAAAGTAGAGACACTACACACTGATATACACCTGAACATCAGCAGGAGAGGACTCTTTAAAGTAGAGACACTACATACTGATATACACCTGAACATCAGCAGGAGAGGACTCTTTAAAGTAGAGACACTACATACAGATATACACCTGAACATCAGCAGGAGAGGACTCTTTAAAGTAGAGACACTACATACTGATATACACCTGAACATCAGCAGGAGAGGACTCTTTAAAGTAGAGACACTACATACTGATATACACCTGAACATCAGCAGGAGAGGACTCTTTAAAGTAGAGACACTACACACTGATATACACCTGAACATCAGCAGGAGAGGACTCTTTAAAGTAGAGACACTACACACTGATATCCACCTGAACATCAGCAGGAGAGGACTCTTTAAAGTAGAGACACTACATACTGATATACACCTGAACATCAGCAGGAGAGGACTCTTTAAAGCAGTCCGTTGGCTTTGGATCAGAGGATGTTGACGCCTCGCTACAGGGCGGTGTGGTTTGTTTTGGGTCTGCGTATAGATCAATAAACACACATTGACTGCTAGCTGTAGACGCTGCAGGTTGAGCTTCCACAGGCTGCGTGGTTAATTATTTGATGTCTTTATTTGCCGTGTGAGTATTCCATCTGCTTTGTTCGCGTGTTGCTTTTTGGCGAAGCAGCAAACGGATCATCTGATGTCTGAATGTAATTTGTGCAGAATTCGTTCCAGGAAATGATGGCGCGGCTTGCGACCAAATGCAACACGCTTTTTCATCAAACTGCGTGGGGTGGGGGGGGGGTGATGCCTCAAATTGCCTGGCATTTGGAAACATGAGAGATTCCAAAATGAAGGGGGCGAGTGAATTCAAAACGACTCGGAGAGCTGAAGGAGATCTGCAATTTATCACAGCGGGGTTTCAACGCCACCGGGTAATTACAGCGTTTACCGCGAGCTAAATATCTCGTAAAAATCACCATTAATTTAATCTTTTATTGACACTTTTCCCCGCTGTACCTGTTCGGATCAGCCTCACACACGCAGCACTCGGTTTTCAATTAAGTGACCGCTTAAATTACGACAATACACGGTGTAATGACTCTCGCTTCAATCGGTACATTTTGTTTTGTTGTACCCTTTATATGGAAGCAAGGGAATTGCTAGGTGACACACACACACACACACACACACACACACACACACACACACACACCATGTATACATCACTTCAGGGGACATTGCATTGACTTACATGCATTTCCTGGAGACTTATCCTAACCCTTAACCATAACCAACACATGCCTAACCCTAACCTTACCCTAACCCTTAACCTTACCCTAACCCTTAACCTTACCCTTACCCTTAACCTAACCCTTACCCTAACCCTTACCCTTAACCTAACCCTTACCCTTAACCTAACCCTTAACCTAACCCTTACCCTTAACCTAATCCTTAACCCTAACCCTTACCCTTAACCTAATCCTAACCCTAACCCTAACCAAGTCTTCACCCTAAAATTAATGATTCCCCCTTATGGGGACCTCCAATTTGTCCCCATAAGGGAGGCGAGTCCCCACACGTGACTATGTAAACAGATGTAGGTCCCCACAAGTATTGTAATGCTAGACCACACACACACACACACACACACACACACACACACACACACACACACACACACACACACACACACACACACACACACAACACACACACACCACACACACACACACACACACACACACACACACACACACACACACACACACACACACACACACACACACACACACACACACACACAGCATCATCTCGACAGTGACTGCTCATCCCGCCGGCTCGTCAACGCTGGCCCAGATTCCATCAGATTATACAAATGCCATCATCGGGGTGTTTGTTTGCACGGCTGCATCTGGTCCATCGCTGTGTGTCCGTGTCTCAGAGCTCTACAAACGGATATTTAACAGCATTGACGGATATAAAACACGCACGGACACTCTTGGCATGTTTGAAAGGTGGCTTTGAAGACACGGCATGCATGTCCGTCATCGCAGGATGTACATCTGGGGTTCTGCGGTCGGCTGCACTTTGTGTGCTCGCTCGTATGCATCTCCAGTGACAACCATCACGTAGAAGTGAGCAGGCAGGCCCTCTGACATGCAGAGAATAATCCCACTGTGCAGCGGCAGCGCGAGGTCACGTGACCGGGTTCAGCTGCAGCCATATGCTCAGCGGCGGCTCCGGAGTATGTGTGTTGGGTAATCTATGGGAGGGCTAACCCACAGTGGGGGGGGCTCAAGTCAGTATTTGCATTGTAATTACATACACGCTATATCGCCCCCTTGACCGTGAAACGCCACGCGTGAGGGTTAGATTATTCCCCTGTCTCAATCCAAATCGAACTGGATGAAATAAAAAGGAACATTTGTCTTGTAGGGAATAAAAAGGGCGACCTGGAGCCAATCCTGCAACTTCCCCACAGGTGAAGGAGCTGATGCTGAAAACCCAACCCCCGCACGCATTCTGGTCTCTCTTGAGAAGAGAAAGAAATACATCTATTACTACACATTTAAAAAAATGAATGCCATTTTAATTGTGTGTTACTTTGTTCTGAAAGCTGAACCTGCTGCTCCTCACAGAGGGAAGAGGCTGTGATTGGCTTTACATGGTGGATAAGGGCCCCCATTGTTCTGCGTGTCAACATGAAAGACAGCCCACACACCTATCAATCATCAAACCGTGGAGTCTTATTTCTTTACGTGTTGATTTCTATAACAGTTGTATCGATGTGTATAGAGATGTACTACAGCAAAAGTATTCTCCGTCGGGACTTCCGGCAACAACACCACGCCGTTATCGTGATTCTGATTGGCCAGAAGACATTATCAAAGATGTTCTATTGAGAAGATGATCACTACGTGTCAAAAGTTTTCAAAACCGTGGCTACTGAAATCAATCTGACTAACTGCTGTCTGTGCAGTTTACTCCGCGCGAGGTGGCGGACTTTATTTTGCTTACTTTAACATCATTGTTCACGGTGGGGCGAAGACATTTCTTGGTATGGCTGTAGCCTCCCCCAGCCGTACCTGACGCCACATGTCAGATGAAAAGAACATTTTTCGTTATACTTTGTTGACTCAAATGGCATACAAAAGTGATCTGACAATTGTATTTTTAGTATCTATTATTGGAAATGAATATACTTGGAGATACATTTGCCTCCAAGCCTCTCGAGTAGGCGGGCTGTTGAGAGTCTATGATTGACAGCTGAGCCTGCGGGAGTAAACAAACTTCTCGTTTCGTCAGCGCTGGTATTTAAGAATATGGATCACATCATTGAGAAAAGGTCCTGACATTTACCGTCACACTGAACGTTGTTGAGCTAATCACTGTGCAACTAGCTTACTGGCCTTGTAGCCACGCGGAGGTTTGTTTAGTGGCTCAATGCGGAAGCTACGGAGCATCTCTGCCCACGCGTATCCACACAAAGAAGACGGAAAGATATGAAAGAAAGTCTGTGGCTCTTTTTTTATTATGCTGCAGTCAGGGTGTCGGGTATCGGTCGCGCGACAACGGCCCAACACACGTGCAGTGTTTACTAAAAGCAGCGTGGAAACGAAACACTGCAAATACAAAACTCTGTAAGAAGCTCAACACACAACGGAAACTATTCTTATCAAACAAACACAGGTGTCAAACTCAAGGCCCGGGGGCTAAATCAGGCCCGTGGTGGATTTAATTTCGGCCCGCAGGATAATTTCTTAAGTAAGGGATAATGTGCAGCAACGCGGTCATTATGGGGAAAAGAACACCGACAGGCTGATCAGCAGCCCGACGCGAGGCGGAGGGATCTAGATCGGCATGAAGGTGTTATTATCCCGCTTATTACACGGCCACATTCTTAACAAAGTAACGACATGGCTCCCAATATTAATTTAAATGCTTTTGTGGATTTAGAAAATGATTTTATTGATTTAAAAAATAGTTGTATCGTATTGATTTAAATTGACATGCATCCGCTAAGAAAAATAGTCCGTTGTTACTGTTTGAACTAAGGTAGCAACGGCAGGAACTGCTTCGATAGCGTTTTTGAGGAGTTTTTTGATTACAGATTTGAAAACATCGCTGCTTGCTTTAAAAGCAGCACAATTCATTATATCAAACCTTGGGAAGTATCTAGATATCCCTGCCCTGATGCCAAAGTAACTGCACACTGAATATGTCGCCGTCTGATGTCTCTGTCTGGACCGCTGCGTAAAAGGGAGGGTTTCTGCCCGTTACTTCTCCGCTGTTTTCTTGTCGCTCTTGTCTTGTCAGTTAGAAACCAGTTCGAGCCAAACTGTATGCAGTTAAATCCAACAGTTACATCGAACGGACTTCTTTGTGCAGATGTGAGCGTCCTTAACAACGGTCAATACATCCTTGACAGCGGTCTGTCTGTTCTGGATTAACAACGTGTCACGTGTTTTGAATTGACCAATCAGAATCGAGTATTCAACAAAACCATGTAATAATTCCTATTAGATCTGGCTCGCCAGTATATTGCAGCACACCTTCACTCCATCCTGAGGGTCTCCTCCGCTCAGAGCCGGACCCCAAACATTGATGACCTGCACCCGAGATGAGACGCCAAGTATCTGAGCTAGCATCTCAGAGCAGCACCCTGAGTTCAAAGGATGCTTCCTTCTGCACTTTCTCTCAGGACAACAGGGCGGTTTGGTTTCTCTCTGAGGGGATAGTTTTGTTGAAGCTGTTGTCGGCATGTGGGCAGGGGCGCCACCAGGGATGTTGGGCCCCATGAAAAGATATCACATTGGGCCCCACCACCAGACCCAGGCCACGCCAACCAAGCACAATGCTAACCACACCCGTTTGGAGGCAGGACCAAACCATTACATGTAAATAGAGCGGGGTGTTCGATGTTTTGGATAATTAACTTTTGGAAGAAAATAAGTTAAATGAATCATAAGTTTAGTGAGTACATCATCAATATGACGTTATATTAATGTTAATTATTGATGATTGATGAAAGGTTACTTTAACATTTTTTCTTAATGTTCTAACATTTTTTGGGGCCCCTGTCAGTCACGGGCCCTTAGAATCATCCTAACTTTTCACCCCCTTACGGCGCCCCTGCCTGTGGGGAAATGTACTCATAAGAAGTGACTCTGGAGAAGCTGCAGATAGAGCCGTGAGAAATGAATGCAGCTGATTATTTAATGTTTTTATAGCAATAATTTAAGCTTTGTTAGTTCCAGGTTTAATATGTGCAATAAGTTCATTTCAATAAGTTCTGCAGTAAGCATTGAACCAGTCCGGCCCTCCACTAGCACCCAGTTATTAACGTTGGCCCCCTGTGTGTTTGAGTTAGACCCCCTGAAGACGACGTATCCTTTCCTTCCAACAGAGAAGACCTGTCTGTCGCTCACATGTCCTCCTGCTGCGACGAAGGCTTCTCGATGTCACGTAAACACTGCAATCACAAGCACTCCACACAAAGCATGATAATCGTGATCAATACAGAGCGTGAGAACAGCGTTTCCTGGCATCGTGGTGTCGAGATCTTTTCTCACTTAGCTTATTGAAGGCTGAGAATACGCCCTGGCTCGTCTCAGCGATCCACGGCTCCAGCGATGACCCTGACTAAGCCCTGTTCTGCTGCCGATGCACTCCTCTCTCTCCAAACTGTGCCAGAACGCCAAGGAGATTTGGGTGTCCTCGCAGATGCCAGTATTTCATGCTTTTCGACACGCAGGCTTTCACTATCTGCCAGTGTGGAAAGCATTTCAAAAGGGACCCAGCATCCTCCTCTCGAGCACTTGCTAATTACACCACAAAGGCATGATTGCGAGCCGTTACACATGCGATACATCCCATTCCAAAAACGGGGACAATGGCATTGATTGATTTGCTTTCTGATCACAAATTACCGAGTGAATAAGTGCCTGTTTACGTTTTCCACCCGCTCTTCTTCTCGACGTGGCAAAACGAGACGGGAATTTCTGAGCCCAGAACTCTTTTTTCAAACTATAATCCGGAGAGAAGCCTTTTTCTCCAGCGCGTGAAGTTCAATGAAACGCCTGTCTGGATTCGGTCAGGGAAGAAACGGAGATGGAATTGAATATTCAATTACTGCGGGATGAAGCCACTTGAAAGGGTTCATCATTTATGCATAGATGGGTTAACGGGGACATCATGTGACCAAGCATGCTTTAAAGAAACCCTATTTGTTGTTTTCCATTCCTGTTACACCTTCACATTCTTACATACTACTATTTTAGCATGTAAGTGATTAAATGTCTGTTTCAGCATTCAACGTTAGCTGTAACTATGCAATTAAGACTATCAGCGTGTGTGTGTGTGTGTGTGTGTGTGTGTGTGTGTGTGTGTGTGTGAACAGATGGAGTGCAGCGAAACAGATAAAAGAGCAGTGTGTGTATGCACGGAGAATGAGACGCTGTCCGTGGTGCTGAAGTCATCCAGCAAGCTTGACCTGAGCATCAGCAGGAGAGGACTCTTTAAAGTAGAGACGCTACATACTGATATACACCTGAACATCAGCAGGAGAGGACTCTTTAAAGTAGAGACGCTACATACTGATATACAGCCTCTTATCTACACGCTAAAGGCATGAAGAAGAAGAAAGCATGGAATCAAGAGGCACTCCAGATGATGGTCATAAGGCTCTGTCCGTCAGGTTATTAGATTACGAAGACGTGTGGTCCTCTCCGCCTCCCACCTCTCCCACGGCCGGACACTTTGGAATCACTCGTGTTTTGGCTTTGAACCACGGCTCCTTCCTCCTCCTCTTCCTCCTCCTCCTCTTCCTCCTCCTCCTCCTCTTCCTCCTCCTCCTTCCACCGTGCAACAACAACAACCAGCATCGCACACCGACACACACATCGTCGCCATCTGTCACGCTGTCACCTCCCAACGCTCGCCGTCCTGCGAGGACACATGCTCACTAATGATTCCATAGCTTTGTCACCACCTCATTGCGGCGGCGAGCGAGCGGCGTCGTTAGACGTACCGCTTTCTCACGGACTCGTCTGCTCGCCTCGATTCGCTGCTGCTGCTGACCTCCGCCTGCTCCCAGAGCTGCTGCCGTCATCACGCCCATCTGCCTCCTCGCGCCCTCACACATGCCATTATGTACCATTATGGCCGTTTGAAACATGTTGTGGTTTGAATAAAACATGTCTGCGGGCGATGAAAAGGCTGTGAGAAAAGGCCGTGAGGCTTTGCAGAGTGGGCCCGGCTCCACTGAGGGATGGGTTCTGCGGCTTCACACCACTTGGGAACAAATATCATCGCTCAAGCGAAAAAGCAAAAGCCAGGATTTTAAGACTCGAGAGCCAAACTGGCAGAGCAGCAGAAACTCTGGGATGGCACTCGGAGATCGTGGCCAAGTCGTCTCCTAACGAGCATTGTCTTCACACACCGGGAGCCTGTCACAGTTTCCGAGGAGGAAGACGGGTTCCTTTTGAACGACGCCAGAAACCTCTCCGCCGTGAAGAAGGAAGAGTTGATATATGGAGGAGCTCAGGGAGGACACCACTTCTCATCCTGGCACCCAATCAGATTAGAGAGGGACGGAGCGAGTGTGTTGGGTTTGTGCAGGAAAGGTTAACCAGCACTTAAACCAGTCTGGTGACCCTGAGGCCAGGCGACGACCGCTTGGTACGGATAATCCCTGGGAAAGCTGGCCTTATTTACTCAACAATGTTCCCCTCCCCCCCCCACACACACACACACACACACACACACACACACACTTCAAGGGGACATTACATTGACTTACATGCATTTCCTGGAGACTTATCCTAACCTTAACCATAACCAGCACATGCCTAATCCTAACCCTTAACCTTACCAAGTCTTCACACACACACACACACACACACACACACACACACAGTACAGATACATATTACGCAACATCTCAATATATACGTGGGAGATCTTTCAAAAGTGGGTACAAGAACTTCGATTGGCACATCATACCATCCTTTCCAAGTCGATCACTTCGACTCGCGCTTTTTCCTCGGCTGGAAACGACGGCACTCAATTTTCAACATTCAAACCCTTTTTTAATAAATGGCCCCAGAGGGAAGAACACGTTCTCACGGGTCCTCACGCACAAAGCCGTGGCAGCACATCACTCCTCATCCACCTCCACTGGCTGCCGGTCCAGTCCCGCATCACCTACAAAGTCCTGCTCCTGACCTACAAGTCCCTCCATGCCCTTGCCCCCCAGTACCTATCGGACCTCCTCCCCCACATGCCCCACCCCGGAACCGGCGGTCCTCAGACTGCGGCCTGCTCACCACCCCCCCGCACCAAACTGAGAACCTTCGGGGACAGAGCCTTCAGCGCGGCAGCCCCCCCCCTCTGGAACACAACATCCCCACGCTGGACGCCTTCAAAGGACCCTCAATCCCATCTGTTTGTTAAGGCTTTCGGCCCCTAATCGATCTGTTGTTTCGTCTGTCTGACCGTTTGCTTTGTTTTGTTTGTGCCCTCCCTGTGAAGCGACCTTGAAGGCGCTATAGACATCTCAGTTATTATTATCATTAAGCTGCTGCTTGTGTTTCAGCCTTCTTTCCCAGACTTGGACCCGGAGACATCTCCAGAAGTCCGGCACATTTAGATCTCTCCGGTCGTATTGTCCGCTAGAAAATAAAATATAGGAATCTTGACGTTGACCGACTTCCTGCCGTGCCTGATCCAGCTGGAGAGAGTTAGTGACAGCGATTACACCACGTTTAAAACGAGCTGTCGGCGCTTTAGTAGAAATAGCCGGATCGCCGTTATGCAAGCTTCCATTTCTCATTATCCCAATAGGATATAAATGCCTTGACGTTATCATTCTTTACAAAGTCTTCCGTTTTGACCGGAATATTGTCCCGTTTCTACGGTAACCGCATCCTACCAGCAGCCATCACCCTGCTACACAGCGCACAGCGAGGGTTGATGCTCCAGATGTGCTGATCCGGCTCTCTTCACGTGCACTCATGAGCCGTGTGCATGTTCTGTCGCTCTCGTCATCGGCCTGGCGCTGATTCAGCGGCGCCTCGGGCCTGCAGAGGGCCGTGGAAGTGTCACCGTCTCAGAGACTGTGCTCTGCGGAGCGTGAAATGAAATCTGGCAGGGTAAGGCCTTCCTTACAAGGACACAGCACCCTATGCAGCAGTAGGACTACATCCTCTCTTTACTGTAACCTCCGTCCGTCTCTCAACCTATGTATTATCATACATCAATTACTCAGGTGCTCAGTGAACTCCACGAGGGATAGATATGGTCCCAACACGATTAATAGTTATTAAATCAAAACAGATTCTTATCGCCGTCATGGGGAATGGGATATACGTGCTAATCCACAATAATCCTATGGATCAGGCCCTCGTGTCCAGATCGCTGCATACATGCACTACGTATAACTTCACTTGATGTGTGTGTGAGAGGAGAGAGCCGATGCTCGACAGGAGGACGGCGAGAGGCTGGACATTTCGCTGCCTCCCTGCAGGGTTCCTCTTTTGGGAAGACTGGCTTTCTCTCGATCAGAAGAGAGAGCATGAAGGCAGCCGGAGAGGAGGCCATGTGGCTCGGTCCAACCTGAGCTTGATCGTATCTCTTCAAAACAAATCAACTTTTATTGTAGCCCCAAATCACAAGAAGCGGACAAAGCAAAGGAAATACATACGCTATGATAAGAGTTATAAAAACATGATACAACAACTTAAGTATTGCCATGCGATGGGACTGAAGTGGTGGTAATGACTTAAGGGCCCATGTCATGTGTTCTGAAGGTTCTGCATGTCACGGTCTGCAGAGTCTCACACCCTTCAAAGTGCACCCTGCAGCGAGTAACCCTCTAACACAGAGAAGCCTGTCTGCTGCCCCAGAACGCCTCGGTGGACGTTTCTCTTTCTCCATTTCTTTCTTCGTCATGACGTCGTGCGGTTCCCGGAACCAAAATGGACCAATCCGCGGAGCTCCTCACACACCAGGACCTTTAGCGTACATGTTCAACCAACAGGGAGTCCCATCGACTCGCATGGAGCTCTCTGGCTGGGTAGCAGACGAGTTGGGGTCGTGGAGAAATGCTCTCACCCGTTCTCACTAGGGATGCACGATATTGGTTTTTTGAAACCGATACCGATACCGATAACTTCCTGCTTCTCAAGACCGATACCGATACCGATAACCGATAATAAAAAATAAAATTACGCCACTAATTATTTTAATGCGATTAACGCATGTGTATTTTTTCCCTCGGCCGCCCCGTAGCTTCAGAGCGCATCGAGTTTAAAATACCATCTACACGCTGATGCTGACAGCCCCGCTCCTGCCGCCCGCTTGTGGCAGACCACACTTCCACGCTCACCGGCAGGCACCGACTGGCCATCTGGAGGACCGGGAGGGTGTGTGTGGTCCGAGCGAGCAAGAGAGAGACCTTACGTGCATTGTTGTTGTTAGCATCTGGTGCTAGCTAGCTGCGCTAACGGATATAAGGAGCTGTTTAAATGAAAACAGAGGAGCGCTCTATCCACACAACTGCGCCGAGCACGTGACTTGATGCAGGAAGCAGACAGCGGGACGTTGTAGGAGAAGTCAGCACACTCAGCAACATGATTGCAGCGTCCAGGCAGCTCCGGTTCGAGCATATGCCTTGAGTTGCACATAGCTCCAGCGCGCGCAGACACACACACACACACACACACACAGACACACACACACACACACTGTATTGTATTATTGTCTTCGTACGCTTTTAACACACCATCGTAGCGATGGCGATGTTTCAGGTGACTGATCAGGTTCGAAGTATTAGGGAGCGCTGGATTTGTGAAGAACTCCCCTCTTCCTAAACCACTAACACCACAGTACTGGCAACACGGGAGGAGCCGAGTGAAAAACAAGCGCCCCTCATCCCAACCCACCCACACCGCAGGATCTACCCAAAAAAATATATTGTATATTATCGGTGCTATTAATACTGTTATCGGTTTATCGGGATGACGTCATAATTCCTAATATCGGGCCGATAATTATCGTGCATCCCTAGTTCTCACAAACCTGTTCTTACTCAATATCAAGCCACACTTATTGTTTTCACTTCGTGTGTGTGTGTGTGAGTGAGTGAAAGAGTGTGTGAGTGAGTGTGTGAGTGTGTGAGTGAGTGTGTGAGTGTGTGAGTGAGTGAGTGTGTGAGTGTGTGAGTGTGTGAGTGTGTGAGTGTGTGAGTGAGTGAGTGAGTCTCTCTCTCTCACTCACTCACTCGCACACGCCACACTGCGCACACACACACACGCGCTCACACACGCACGCACACACTAGAATCAGCTGCTGAATACTAAGCTATTTTCAACTGTTACTGACTGTGACGGTGCTCTCTCTCTCTCTCTCTCTCTCTCTCTCTCTCTCTCTCTCTCTCTCTCTCTCCTCTCTCTCTCTCTCTCCTCTCTCTCTCTCTCTCTCTCTCTCTCTCTCTCTCTCTCTCTCTCTCTCTCTCTCTCTCTCTCTCTCTCTCTCTCTCTCTCTCTCTCTCTCTCTCCTCTCTCTCTCTCTCTCTCTCTCTCTCTCCTCTCTCTCTCTCTCTCTCTCTCTCTCTCTCTCTCTCTCTCTCTCATATATATAAATAAGCTCTCGTTTAGAGCTCTACCTTCTGCCGCTTATCTCATGTAATGAGCTCTTAAATAAATCTCCTCGCTTTAAATAAACCGGAGCCGTGCTCACAAACGACTTTCCTTGATGTTCGATCACATGACGGCCGACGGAGACTCCCGACAGTCACGTGACGCGCCCATAACGCCAACGCGGAGCTTCAATAAGACGCTATTATTAGCAGATGGCAATTAACAAGTTGTATCGCAGCGTCTCAGATGCTGTGGAGGCAAAGCCCTCTCATGCATCTCTCTGGACTGCTCGTGTTTTGGAGTGTGTGCTTCGATGTGTGTGTTGTGTTCGAGTGTGTGTCTTTGTCTCTTCTGGTGGACATTTGAATAGAAGAAGAAAGAAAGCAGTCGACTTATCCTACCCATAAATCATGTTAGACATCATCTAAAGCAGGGGGGCCAAACCCAAACACAGGGGGCCAACGTTAATAACTGGGTGCTAGTGGAGGGCCGGACTGGTTCAATGCTTAATGCAGAACGTATTGAAATGAACTTATTGCACATATTGAACCTGGAACTAACAAAGCTTAAACTATTGCTATAGAAACAACATTAAATAATCAGCTGCATTCATTTCTCACGGCTCTATCTGCAGCTTCTCCAGAGTCACTTCTCATGAGTACATTTCCCCACAGGCCGACAGCAGCTTCAACAAAACTATTCCCCTCAGAGAGAAACCCAAACATGCCCTGTTGTCCTGAGAGAAAGTGCAGAAGGAAGCATCCTTTGAACTCAGGGTGCTGCTCTGAGATGCTAGCTCAGACACTTGGTGTCTCATCAGGGTGCAAAGTCATCAATGTTTGGGGTCCGGCTCTGAGCGGAGGAGACCCTCAGGATGGAGTGAAGGTGTGTGTGCAATATACCGGCGAGCCAGATCTAATAGGAATTACATGTAACTTATTATCGCTCAACACTGAGAGCAATCCCCACAGGGGCACTTTGAGGTGAAGCGTCTCAGGGACACAACGACATGCTGACTGCAGTGGGGTTTGAACCTGTTCCGAACACCAACGCGCAACCCACTGCGCCACACGCCTGGCAATTCAAAATGTTGGGCCGAAATATAAAAAAATGACTGAATGTAACTGTTATCTCACGCTCACAGGAGGGAAACCTGGATGGCGCTGACGGAAATGTGATAAAGTGGGATTCA